>OZ059825.1:73455208-74055208 GCA_964057195.1 Orthosia cruda | reverse complement strand
ATCAACTATAATGAAATAAGTTAATCCAGAAATGGGCCCTAGAAAATCTATGTGCAATCTTGACCAAGGTCGATTGGGCCACGGCCATGACTTAGGCACGTGGTGGTGTGGTGCGTCTGCCACCGAAGCACACACGGTGCACCCCTGGCATACCGCTGTCACGTCTTCGTCAATCCCTGGCCACCATACGTAACTTCGAGCTATTGCTTTGGTTTTTACGATCCCCATGTGAGAATCATGTAATTCTTTAAGAACCCTGTTTCTACAAGGTAACGGTATTACTATCCTATGGCCCCACAAAATACATCCTAGTTCCGTATATAATTCGTTCTTACGATTGAAATACGGTTTAAGTTCCTTGATTTCTACTTCTTGCGGCCAGCCATCATTAATGTAACTAATAACTCGACTAAGTACGGGGTCGATTGATGTTTCCTTTCTTAAAGTATTATAATCTAATAAAAGCGCTTCCGCTGCGAAGTGTAAGTAAGTTTGTTCTGGTAACTCTTCGTTTAGGTTAGAAGAACCTTTATGCGTCTTAATTAGGCGGGATAAGGCATCCGCAGTATTTTGATCTGTTTTAACATACTCGATGTTAAAATCATATGCTGATAGTTTTATTGCCCATCGCTGCAATCTACTAGCCGCTGTGCTAGGAATGCCTGTATTTGGGCCGAAAATACTCACTAACGGTTTATGATCCGTACGAAGTGTAAATTGCCTGCCATAAAGATATTGGTGAAACTTATCTACCGCAAAAATAATGGCCAACGCTTCTTTATGTATTTGACTGTAATGTTTCTCAGCGGCAGTAAGAGCTCGCGATGCGTACGCTACCACTTGTTCACCTTTGTCAGCGGTACGCTGCGCCAGCACTGCGCCCAGGCCGTGCGCGCTCGCATCACATGTGACTATTGTTTCTAACGACATGTTATAATGTGCCAGTACATCTGTGCTGCACAACAGTTTTTTTACTTGATTAAAAGCTATACTATGCTTTTTTGTCCACAAAAAATGAGTCCCTTTCTTTAGTAATTCGTAAAGTTGGTCTAAATATGTACTCAAATTTCTTATAAATTTGCCATAAAAATTCACCATACCTAAGAATGACTTTAGTTCTGTAGTGTTTTTAGGATTAGGCATTGACACAATTGGTTTTATTTTATCCATATTTACTTTTACTCCATCTTTACTCACTATATATCCTAAATACTTAACTTCGTTTGTTAAAAATTCGCACTTATCCTGTCTTATTCTTAACCCGTTGGTCTCTAATATATTGAACACCTTGTTTATTGTTTCTACATGACTATTTAATTCTTTACTCTTAATTAAAATGTCATCATAAAATACTACTACATTTGGTACATTTTTGAAAAGTTCTATCATAAATTTTTGAAAAATACCGGGACTAGAAGCTAATCCATATACTAGACGGTTATATTTAAATAACCCACGATAAGTGGTAATGACTGTATAATCTCTAGAGCATTCATCGAGTTCTAGCTGGTTGTAGGCCTGAGATAGGTCTAACTTTGTAAACCAAACATTGCCGCTTAGGTCACTAAACAAGTCGTCAATCTTTGGAACCGGGTATCTATCGATCATTAAGACACGATTTAGTGTTACCTTGAAGTCGGCACATATCCTTATGCCACCATCTGCTTTACGTGCTATTACTAAGGGGGTGGCCCAGTCGGAGCGATCAACAGGCTCGATGACGCCCGCGCGCAGCATTGCGTCCAGCTCCGCGTCCACTCTGTCGCGCAACGCGTACGGCAGTGGTCGGGCACGACAGAACACTGGCTGCGCTCCCGGTCGCACACAGAGGCTCACTGTACCTCCGGTGTACCGACCCAACGTGCCATCAAATAACGATTTATACCTAGAAACAATTGAATTTATTAGTTCGTTTTTATTACATTTTTCACTAATAATACAGTTTACGCCGATCTTTGGTATGTCCACATTCAACTCCGCCAACCACTGGCGTCCTAACAAGTTCGTAGTTCCGTTATCAAAGATGTATAAGTCTAATGTTTTTTTATTGTTTTTATATCGTACCTCTGTTTTTACATAACCAAGCGGCTTAACAATGGAACCGTCATAGAAACTAAAATTAATACGACACGGTTTTATCACCAGATTGCTAAAGAATTTATCATAGGTAATCTTACTAATACAAGACAAAGGAGCACCGGTATCCACCTCCATTTTTAAATAACTGTTATTTACTAATAGTGTAATACGCACCGCCTTGTACTTTGATAACGACATTTGATACATTGGTTCGTTGAGATCACCTTCACTGACGTCATCGTCACCTGACTCGGTATCCTCTATTCGCGCTTGCAGTGGGTCCTCTGTAGATTCCTGCACCCAATATGTACGCCGCTGCTGTCCGCTTGCGCGCCATCCTGCAGCGCCTCCGCCGCGGTAGCTGCGACCGCTGCGCCCCGCGCGATCCGCACGCCCTGCGACTTCTGGTCGTAGTCCGCTAGCCATCCCGCTCCCTCTGCGTATTTGATTACTATCGCCGTTATTCCCGACGATTTTTGCTGACCGTCTCGCTTTATCTGAAGCACCATCTGACCGTTGGGGACACACTCTCCTTAAATGACCAACTCTGTGACAAATACTGCATTCGAAGTTATTGTATCGGCAATCTCGTTTGCTATGCTTGGTGTCACCACACGCTGTACACAACTGCACTTGTAGTTTATTAACGTTCTCAGTTAGTTTCGTAGTTCTAGTTACTTCGTGACCGTTATTTTCAACAGCGCATGCATCACGTTCCGCCGATTCGAGGGTAGTCGCCAATATCACCGCTTTTGAATAGCTCAAATTTTCTTCTGCAAATAACCGTTGTCTTGTGTATTCACTTTGTAACCCACACACGAATTGGTCCCTCAAGTTATCCTCTAAAACTGTTTCGAAGTTACAATGTCTTGATAACTTCTTTAATTCGGCCACGTAATCTGCAATTGATTCGCCGGCTAGCTGTCTCCGCTGCCGGAATCTAAATCTTTCTGCCATTTCCGATGGTTTTGGTTGTAAATGTTCTCGAAGTAAACTTACGGCTTTTGAATATTTTAATGCTGATGGTTTTGTCGGGCTCGCCAAGCTAGATAATAGTTCGTAAGTTTCTTCACCCATTAGCGAGATAAGTGTAGGTAGCTTCACATCGTCACTAATTTTGTTGGCCAGAAAATACATTTCAATCCTTTCCACATACACCACCCAGTTCCCGGATTGTAAATTAAATTCACGTATTTTTCCGATAGACATTTCGACACTGATTTTGTAACGCGTAATTGCAAAAAAATCCGATTATCCTCGTCGCCAGTGGAGAATAAAAGACGTGCTTCCGTTTTGACGTTTAATGCGAGACTAACGTACCTGTACATACCTTCATATTCTTTACAATATATAACAGTTTGCAATATCCTTCATATCACTCATACCATTCACACTAACAGGCAGGCCTGGCCGAATGCTCAATTTATTAGCGCTCTTCCAGAAACCGCGAAAATCACGCTTTGAATGCTTAGAGGCAATTATGTCCATCTTTATCTGTATCTTTGTCTGTATAATGGGTAGGTACGGATTTATTTTTTAGTTATACTGGCTGGATTTACATTAGAAAAATGCCCGAGTTAGATAGTTCTAACTCGGGCATTTTTCTAATG
This sequence comes from Orthosia cruda, assembly GCA_964057195.1. Lineage (NCBI taxonomy): Eukaryota > Metazoa > Arthropoda > Insecta > Lepidoptera > Noctuidae > Orthosia > Orthosia cruda. The sequence continues at coordinate 74,051,519 of OZ059825.1, read as the reverse complement.
CGGGGCGTGTGAAAAAGGGTTTATTAGTGGTACGTAGTAGTCTACGTACAAGTAATAAGCCCCTTTTCACATGCCCCGGTTTCCGGGTTGCCGGGTAGCCGCTACCGGGTAACCGGCGGCGAATGTGCTATGTGCGCTGGTACGTGTGAAAGCTAACGTACATGCCTATACACTTCGCCACCGGTTACCCGGTAGCGGCTACCCGGCAACCGGAGCGTGCGAAAAGGGGCTAAGAAGCGAACATTAAAAGATGTAAACAAGAAGAAAATCATGCTGTGCAGTCGGATGATACATATTCGCGAGCTGGCTGACCACCTGATCCTCCGACTGCACATCATGATTTTCTTCTTGTTTACATGTATTTAGTTCGCTTCTTAAGCAGTCGGGTTTTAGTTTTATGTTTATTTTAATCTTTTTAGTTATCATTTTCTTTATCGAATTACTTTTAAACGTCACTTAAAGAACACTTGGGCAGTCGAGGCGTATCTAACGAGGTCTTAATTATATAAATCCCTCTAGCAATTTAAAAGATATAATTTAATAAACAATATTACAATATAAAAGATATGCGCGAAAAACATAACCCATTCCTTACAGTCGGGTAAAAAGTTTTATGTGAACTCAATCGTATGAAAAGTCGGTTAAAAAAAGAAGGTACTTCGGTATTAAATAAGTCGATGCACGAACGTGAACGGGCTAAATGCACAAACCAATTCACGGTACAAAACAAATTCAACTGAAAATAGATGACCTTTATTATTTCCAAAGAAAAAAAGCCTCACAAATCCCTGAATCCGGCCCGAACTTATTCGGTAATTTTCAGATAAAATTCTGTTGGCTGAAAATTGGTTATAAACCGTTGTTGGACTGATTTTAATCTTGAAATTGGGCGAACAGCTGGGTCGGGCTCAGTGTGTCACCTTAAGTGGTCGTAGGACAGAGGCACACCGGAAACCTTTGGTGATTGTGATTTAATTATGATTGAATACCGGTCGGCTATCTGTAAAGTGGAGATTAGTGAGGACGTGAGAAGTGACAGTAATTAAGGCTTTTTTATGAAATTCTATTAGAAGCTTTGCTTAATGTATCAATGCCCTTCCTGATATCCTAATCCGAAAATATTTATATTCGTTAATCTATCACCACTCAACTTCTGATCCGACTTGGATGAAATTTTGTATACAGGTAGACCATGCCATAAGATACCTAATATTTATTCCGGCAACACGAATCCAATAGATATTTTGACTTTCATACCCGCATGAAAAAACTATAAGCGGTAGTATAAAATAAGCTGAATAATATTTCACTGTAGCTATAGCATATTTTATTTTGTGTAACACGCAGAATTAATCCGATATTCAACAATTCCGTTGATCTCTTGAAACAGCCAGGCTTACAAAGTAAAAATGTATGACGGATTTATTCAGCTGTGTGTGGTTTTAGCTCACCTAAGCCTGATGGACTATTGATTTGCGGTGGTTGCGTGTATTGCAACATTGGCTATGAACGATAGGGATTATTCTGACTGACATCTTTAGTAACTCCTGGTTTAGTCAATCTGCTTGCTTTTACCCAACTTTGTTTCGGTCAGCTTTGAATAAAACCAGATTTAACTGAGAACATTTAACATGGAGTAAGAAGATTGACATGTGTGGCTATTATAAATTTGCCACGAGCTTCTTTGCGAGTGAGTAAGTCCTTACAATAGATGATCAAACGAACTTCCTGAAGTGAAGTTCGATCATTATTATATGAGTCGCTTCATTCGAAGATATAATGTTTACTAAGTAGTCCCTTTATCCTACAGGCAACATCGCACGTTTTCAGAGAGTAATTCGATAAGTTTTTTTTTTTCTTTCTACCTTCAATACGGTTCTTCCATTCTGTCTGTGTGACATTGTTCATTCTTTTTAGAGATTCGTTATGAACAAAACTTTCAGGGTTAAAATTAGTGATATTTATGTAATGTGATTTATTAATGGGAGAGGAGGGTTCTTATATCTTCGAATGAAGCGACTCATATAATAATGATCGAACTTCACTTCAGGAAGTTCGTTTGATCATCTATTATATATTCGTCGCTTCATTCTTCAGATATAATGTTTACTAAGTAGATTTTCAGAGAAACAAGTTTTGGTCGGGTAATGCCTTTTTATTAATGAAAATGAAACGTATCATAGCTGTACTTAATTCTTAATTATTGTAACAATCACCAATAATTGCTTAATATAATCAGTTAATAGGAAATACAACAGCGTTTGCGAAATCATCATCGCTTAGGACTGGTCGGTCATAAAATCGGGCAAAGGCTAAAGACGTGCTGGCCCACCCAGCTGTCTTTCTTATCGTGTCGATACCGAGTCCGGAGACGCGAGCGGCCGACGTGGCAGCATGTCGCGTGCTGTGTGCACTGAATGTACTTACGTCCACGCCGCTTTCTGACAGTACGTGTTTAATCCATCGACTGATGGATTGTGCCGTGGCGGCTTTGTGTGGTTTTTTATAAGTTAATAAGAGATTCTCTACATTCGTTGTCCTCATATTTTTCGTTAAAAAAATGTAATCTTTGAGGACTGAAGCAGGACATATATTAATATTGTCTCGAAAGTATGGTAGAAACAATACCGGCTGATCTCGTCCGGGAGCGGAAGTCTTAATAATATCTGTTATGGCTATCTTAACCCCGCTTGAAGTAATTGATATATTATGTAATTTAATTAAAGAGAATGTTTGTACCCTATGGGCTGTGCATAGTGCTAATAAAATAACTAACTTTTTGGTGATTTTTTCGATACTTAATTCTAAGTTAGGGTACCAATTGGACACATAATTCAGCACCAACTGTGGGTCCCAAGTAGAAGTATACTTGGGCTTATTGGGTTTAAGTTTGTAAGCTCCTTTCAATAATCGTTTTATACAATTATCGGAACCTACATTATGATTTAGAATCAACGACAACGCGGACCGGTGGCTATTAAGGGAGCCATAAGAACAACCTTTATTAAATTGCTCCGTTAAAAAGGAAAGAACTGATGCTTGTGAACCACTAAAAACCTCAATGTTATGCAAAAAACAATATTGCCACCAAAGTTTTAGTGTAACGTTATACTGTTTGATAGTATTGTCGGCTAGCGAAGCCATCATTAGATTTAATGAGTCGAGCGGGGTCCCGCGGCGGATGAATGCCGTCCGCAGAGCCTCGCGACACCCAGGGTAAGCTTGGTGTGCAATGGATGGTGCTGCCTGAAATTAGATTGAAGAAGAAATTTACTAGGGTTCAGATAAAGTATATCGGAGTCAAGTAAACTTTGTAGAAGTGGGTACCATGGCTGCGAAGGCCAATAGGGAAATACTAAAATTCCCATCGCATTATCTTCAATAACCTTGCGCAAACATTTTAAAATTAAGGAAAAAGGCGGGAAAGCGTAAAAGTATTTGGATTGCCAGTTCAGAGTGAAAGCGTCTACGGAGTATGCATCTGGTTCTTGTTTCCAAGAAACAAACAAGTCACATTTGGCATTGTCGCGAGAAGCGAAGAGGTCAATATCAGGGCAACCAAACTGTCTTTTAATAATTTTATAAGCATGATCAGATAACTCCCACTCTGTATCGGGGTTAATCTTTCTAGATTCTTCGTCAGCATAATTATCTTTCGTGTTTACGTACGATGCGAACAACCAAATATTACGCTTCTCGCACCATTGCCAGATGTGTCTTGTCAGATCGTTTAGATGCGGGAACTGAATTCCGCCTAGGCGATTTATGTAACTTATTGCTGTAGTATTGTCTACCCTCAACAATATTTCACAATTATAGTCATTACTGGCAAAACTTTTTAATCCTAGAAATACGGCCAGAAGTTCTAGGTAATTTATATGGTGTTTCATTTCTATGGCTTTCCATTTGCCATGGGCTTTTGCGCCACCACAGACAGCACCCCAACCTGTTCTAGAAGCGTCTGAATATATTTCTTTTTTATAACTTTGATTTTTAATAGAACACATGGCTGTAAAAATATGATTACGCCACCAATTAAGGTCTTCTAGAACCGTTTCGGGGATATTAATCTTGTGTTCATAATTATTATTATGCTGTTGTAATGCCAGGAATTTCTGACGTTCTAACAATTTTGTATACAGAAACCCATATCGAACTGCTGGACAAGCTGCGACCAGAACACCTATTAATTGCGCAAACTCTCGAATTGTACAGTTTGGCAACCTCGAGAATTTTTTAACTAACTGATTAATGCAATTACGTTTATCATTAGGTAACGATAAGGTCATATTCTGTGTATTATACACGAATCCCAGAAATTTACGTATTTTTGCTGGTTTTAATGAACTCTTGTCATAATTAACTACGAAACCTAAACATTCTAGAAGTTTTATGGTTTCACGTACATTACTAGCACATTCTTCGTAATTATTACCTATACATAATATATCGTCTAAGTATATAACTGATTTGTATCCCTTTTTTCTTAGGTAGGCTATCACCTCCTTCATGATTTTTGTGAACACTCTTGGTGCCACTGATAGGCCGTACGGCATGGCAGTGAACTGGTATGTACATATATTGCTAGAATTAGGGGCCCGAAAATTAAATCGTAAGTATTTTCGATCGGCTTCGGATATAGGAACTAATAAGTAGGCCTCTTTGAGGTCAATTGTTGCTAAAAATCCGTCTTGAGGGATTAATTTCGCTGCCGTTCTATAATCCTCCATTTTAAAATGTGTATGTGTAATAAATTTGTTTAAGGATTTTAAATTTAGAATAAACCGCTTGCCTCCATTAGGTTTAGGTGCCAAAAATATTTTTGATATGTACTGGTCATGAGTTGGAATACTGCGTGTTATAGCCCCTAGTTCTAATAATTTTATAATTGCTACATGCATGTCTCGAGCCTCGTCGGAAGTAAAGTTACAAACTGGTACGATAGGCTGAGTCACTGGAGTGCAAAAGGGAATTGTAAAACCATGTTCTATCCATGACAATACAACTGTGTTATTGGTTATGTGAGACCAACAACTGAGGAAGAATTGTATTCTGCCTGCATGTACCTTGGTTATTTCTGTTGAGACGCACGGGTCTTCGATGCGTAGCCCTTCGCTTGCGCTTGAGACTGCGATGGGTATGACCGACGTGGCGCCACTGGTGGTCTCTTCTGACCTCCCCGCCCCCCCCTGTTTGACGGGTAACGAGGAGGTCCTGACCAGTTTCCCTGGATGGCAGGATGAGTGACCGACGGTTGGGGAGTAATATTTTTCTGATTTGCCATTGTTTTTCTTATTTGAGTTCCTTGTTTTTCAATGGCCTTGCTGGCTTTTATTTTTTCGGACAGTGAGTTACCATATAGGGTATCATCACGGTCTGAGTCTTGAATGACGTGAAGAAAGTTCTTTTCCAGACTCGGGGTAATTAATTTTATTCTGTCTTTGGTCAAGCAGTGGTGCAAGTCAGATAGCAAACGACAACCATCGCTTAAATATTTTAAGGCCAGAACTTTATTATTTGTTTTTAGCAAAGTATCCATTGCTTTATTTATTGCTGCGGTACCATTTCCCAGCTGTTGTTGAAAACCAAACAGTTTTTTGTCACGTCCTCTGACTATGTCTGATACGGCGGCTGAGATCTCCGCGTTCAACTTCGGAGCTTGCAATAATTTGCAATTAGCGGGTATAAGATGCTCTTTTGTAAGTCTATCTTTATCCTCTTTGGCTAACCCTTTCTTCAATAGGGGTGTCCACAAACTGGCTAAGCTCTCATGGACATCTTCCCCAAAGTCTGGTGTACAAGACGTACAAGACCCCAACGCTGACAAAAGCTCCGGATCCAAAACTTCTGGGGTTATCTCAGCTGGTGGTGTAGGATCCTCTATGAGGTCTGGTATATCCTGCAGGGCAGGGGTTGCCACCAGTTGGCCTTCTACACTTGAAAGGGTTGACGGACCATCTTGTGGTTCACGGGGCTCGACGTCGTTCGTATCTACAAAAAAAGATAAGATAATATAGCGAACGAATAAGGAGGTAGGTACGCATTTTGCGTTAATATTGTCTCGCGGACAATAGGTAATTCGTAGTTAACGTGCATATCTATTCAAGATTACACATATTGTCTACTTGGTTGTCATGAGAACATGACTCATAATTGGCTCGCAGCTAATTATGTTATCGCAATTGACTCGCAGTCAATCCCGATTTTCACAAAGTTGGTTGATGTAAACACTTGTGACACTTAGTAATAATGTTCAACTAACCTGCAATGTTTTCATCCTCAGATGAATCAAACGGTCGTCTTATTCGATGCCGATACTTCTCCTTGTCCCTTTCTTTTTCTTCTATTTTTCTAATCTTGTGCTTGTATCTTTCCAATTTCTCCTGTACACTACGTTTCGGCATTTTTATAAGCGTGTGCGCTCGTTGCCTCGCACGAAAAAGGAATGAACAATGTCACACAGACAGAATGGAAGAACCGTATTGACTTGAATGAATATCAGCGAACTGGGCAGAGTGCCAACTCCCCGAGATTTTTAGCAATTACACTTTTGCTTCCAAGTTTAATTTCGCTATACTCGTAGAGAACTGGTGACTATTTATTTTAATGGAATATTTGCTCAGGTGTTAAGGACAGAGGTAATCATACAGAGTGTTTGGATTTTAAAATAATTGGTAGTTATGTTTTTTGTTGAACAGATTGGTTATTACTAGTTTATTCACGTGTACTTTATTTGCATGTAAGTAGCGCTTCCTACAATAAGTCACAATTATAGTAAACACTCAAATCAAAAAGTACCTAGTAAAAACTATCGTTCTTACTAGGTACTTTTACTATCCGTCCGTCTGTCCGTCTGTCTGTCAAGACTCTTTTTCTCGGGAAAGCGTTGAGGTATCAAGCTGAAATTATATATCAAATACTCAAGTCTACTGTCCCTTAAAGCAGTGAAAAAATCAAACTTCTAAGCCAACGCAAACAAAAGATACAGCCGTTTATGCCGCAAATTGCCGCAAATTTACGACACTCGCAAGGGAATCAAAACCTACAGGGTACTTCCCGTGAACTCAGAATCTTGAAATTTGGTACGAAGCAACGTCTTATAGCACAGATAAAGGAAAAATTGCGAAAACCGTAAATTTTCAGATACATCATATAATAAAAATATTTTTAATAATTTTAAACATACTACCCCTTTCCTCATGAACGCGTAGAGGTATTAAATTTAAATTCATATCAAATAAGCTGAGGTTTGTACGGAACCCTCGGTGCGCGAGTCCGACTCACACATGGCCGGTTTTTTAACATTCAAAGACATCAACTGAAAAGTACAGCTACAGAGAATATAGGCTTCCAGCCGGATATAACAGAAGAATGAATTGAAATCAAAACAACCAGTATAGGGAGTGTGTGTGTAAGCGAAACTCATTGTTTAGACTGAAAACGTTTAATTAACGTGAACAACTTAGTTAAAAAAACGGTATAAGAAATCAATAGAAGTTTTAAGACTTTAGACAATTATCGATCCGCGATCGAGTCGGCGCGCGGCTCGCGCGCGCATGTCCTTTTGCGTTGGGTGCGCGTCTCGGACTATAATTCATACTAACTAGTGCGCGTCGTATGCGCGGTCCCCCCCCGCTGCACGGAGGCGGGCCGATCGCCGACAGGATTGCGGGGAGTGAGGGGTTTGAGCGGTGGCGCGAGCCGATGTTGTGCTCTGTAGGCACGCTATATCCTCCCCCTCCAAGTCACAGGAGCGTCCCGTCTGTGACTTGGCTGGCCTACCACGTCGACGCTGATGAATAATCACTGGTTTTGATCCGACATAAGGAAACAGAGCGCTGGCATGGTATTTTCCTTTTATCTTTCCCTCGCTATCAGAGACTACAAATGACGTGGGACTTATGACTTGTGAGACGCGATACGGGCCCTCCCGTTTGGGCGCAAACTTGCCAGTGAAACCCTTGGCGGCGTTGCTAGCAAAGTGGGTCTCCACAAGGACCAGATCTCCCATCTTATACGGACGAACGTCCCTTCTGTGCTGATCCTCGGTAGATTTTCGAGCATCTTGTTGGTCCTCCACTCGCTGTTTCACGTCATGAAGGACGCGTGCAAATCCCTCTAAATACGGTGTGATTTGGGGCACGAAATTTTGTTGTGAGACAATAGCTCGGAGGTCGGTCTGCACGGCCAACGGCGAACGCATCTCTCGTGCGAAAGTCAGATAGGCGGCTGATTGTCCCGTACCTTGATTGTACGCGCTATTGAGAGCGAACCGCACCATTGGCAGAGCGAATGGCCATCGGCGATGCTCCAGTCCTACTAGAATGGCCAGTTGCTTCTTTAATTTACGGTTTTTGCGTTCAGCTGGATTCGCCTCCGGATGATATACCGGGATTAAGCTTTGATGTACCCCAAGTACCAACATGGTTTTCTGCATTACGGCCGAAACGAACTGACTTCCATTGTCAGAGATAACGCGACGAGGTAACCCATATCGCAAAAAAACTTCCTCAATGAGAACTTTTGCACACGACTCAGCAGTCGCATCATGGAGTGCAAACAGCTCGACCCATCGACTGGCGGTGTCTTCTACTAGGAGGATCCACTTCTCTCCGTTGTCTCCTTCGGGTAGTGGTCCAAATAAGTCCATTGCGAGCACTTCAAATCTTTGCTGAGGAACTGGGGTCTGGAGTAGACCTGCCGGCTTCATATTGGTAGCTTTATACTTCTGGCAAAGATCGCATGACCTGAGGTATTGGGCCACGAAAGTTTTCATGTTCTTAAAATAATATCTTTCCTTGATCTTCCGCAAGGTCCGCTCCAAACCCAAGTGTCCAGCAGTAGGCGCGTCGTGAAGCTCTTTCATGAGCTCTGCCTGTAGAGACTCTGGTACAACTAACTGAGGTTCTTCGGAAACTCCATCCGGATCACAGCGATACAACACACCTTGCGAAAGATAGTATCCTCTATCAGTCCAGCGCACGGCTGCTTCTGGTTTATTAGAATCTTCGAAATCCGAAATGATTTTACTAATATCAGGATCGTCACTTTGTGCTTTGCGAATATATTCTGGTTTTCGTTGGGGCAGGTCAACGACAACTGGACAGATGGCACAAGGACTTGAGTTGGGTTCTTCAGAATCAGGAACCACTGGGCGGCTGAGCGTATCCGCGACTACATTAACTCTCCCCGGTGTATATTCGACATCCAAATTGTACGACTGAATTTTCATTGCCCAACGGGCTAACCGACCACTAGGAGTTTTAAGTGACAAGAGCCATTTCAATGGCTGGTGATCAGTTGACACACGAACCTGAGCTCCTTCGATGTATCCTCTAAATTTGTCTAACGCCCAAACCACCGCCAGAGCTTCACGCTCAGTGGTATGGTAGTTGCGCTCTGCAGGTGTCAGCAACCTGCTAGCGTACTCTATAGGCCTCTCTTCATTATGAGTCTCCCCTTGCATTAGCACTGCTCCTAGGGCGTACGCGCTAGCGTCAGTTCGCAGAATGAATGGCTTATCAAAATCGGGCTGTCGAAGGATAGGGCTAGTTGAGAGCCGTAACTTGAGCTCTTTGAATGCTCCGTGCTCACTCTCCCCCCATTGCCAGCGTCGGTCCTTTTTCGTCATGTTGGTTAAAGGACGAGCAACTTCCGAAAAGTGCGGGATGAACTTACGAAACCAAGAGCAGGTTTGCAGAAACGTCTTAAGTTCTTTTAGATTCGTTGGCGGCTTCATGTTAATCACCGATTCAACCTTCGTGGGATCAGGCTCTATGCCCCGAGAAGAAACTACATGTCCTAGGTAAGTAACCTTATCTCTAGCGAAGACACACTTATTCCTATTTGCCCTCAGGTTGAACAGACGAAGGCGTTCAAAGACCAGCTGAAGATCCTTCAGGTGCTGATCTAGATTTGGAGATATCACGAGAATATCGTCAAGATATGCGAGAACGCAGATGTCCTTAAGTCCAGACCTCATCCGATCAATAAGACGCTGGAATGTAGCCGGGGCGTTCTTCAAACCGAACGGCATACGACGGAACTGGAACGTTCCAAATGGAGTGGTGAACGCAGTTTTGTGACGGTCTTCTGGCGCTACAGTCGTCTGCCAATAGCCCGCTTTTAGATCAATTGTGGACATAACACAATCAGGCTTGGTACTCTGCAGCAGCTCGTCGATCACCGGCAGCGGATACTTATCAGTCCGTGTGACGCTATTAAGTTTGCGGTAATCGACACAGAATCTGATCTCGCCGTTTTTCTTTGGTATCAATACCACAGGCGAGGCCCATTCCGACTCAGCATCTTCAATGATGTCATCTTCAAGCATTTTCTCAATCTCATTCTTGATTATTTCTTTCTTGGCGGGCGAAACTCTATATGGCGGACTAGCAATAGGTGCGGCATCTCCTGTATCAATGCGGTGGAGAGCAAACTGAGTAGGTCCTCCCCCTGGCGCAAAAATATCCTGGTGGACATTCAAAAGGTTGGACAGTCGCTCTCGTTCGTCCGAAACAAAATGGGATCCCTCGTCCTCACGAAGACCCACAGACGAACAAGCAAGGGAGCTTATTGCACTGGATTCGAAAAGAATGGGCATAGGCGTCCTATCCCGTCTCATAAACCATATACAACGGTCGAAATCCAATACCATGCCAACGTCCTGAATAAAGTTCATACCTAATAAACTCTCCGTTGCGTTCGGTAACATAATAAAACTAACAGCTAGTGTCACCGCTCGTACCGTTACATTAACGTGCGCGATTTCAACATTTTGCGCACACATTCGTCCGTCCGCATACTTTAACTCTGTGAATACACTATCAAACACATGGCCATGCTTTACTAAATGCGATCGTAATGACATACTACCGATACAATGTTTAGCACCAGTGTCTATAAGCACTTTACCTACTTCACCATAAATTTCGATATTTATTACGGGACGCACACGCGAATCAATCGTATCGACACTCGCGGACACTGATTGGAACACGGAAGACACTACAGTTTTCTTTTCTTTGCACGTAGGACAATTGGAGCGGATCACTCCAGGCGCTCCGCACCCGAAGCACGTTACCGCAGACGCGAGCGGCTCTCGCGGCGTCGCAGTGTCCTTGGTGGTTGCCTTCTGTTTGGCCAGTCGCTGGCATTCCTCTTTCAGGTGTCCAAACCGTTTGCAATAATTGCAGTGAGCTCGCGCCTTAGTTGCAGCAGGCACGGTTGGCGAGCGCTGAAGCGGTAAAGCAGTGGACGTCGTTGGTGGCGTATGTTTACCAGCAGGTTTAGTGTCTGCTGTGGCCCGCTGATTACTTTCGTCTATAATCTCTTCGACGCGGCGTGCTTGCGTCAAAAGTTCCTCGAAGGTATCAAAAACGGAGCGCGGAACCTTCTCACGGATACGTCGGTGCAGCAATCCATATGTCATGTCTAGTTGCACAGCTTTTCTTAGAGAAGAAGGTGGAAGCTGGGCGATTAACGCTCTAACATGACAGACGAACAAGTCCGTTGGTTCGTCATCTCTTTGTTCCCGCGCGAACATAGTCCTATAAATCTTGTGCGGCGGTAATCGCGGTCCAAACGTCTGTTTCAGCGACTCTATAGCGGCTTGCCAGGTGGTGGTGGTATCCTTTACACCTTGCCACCAGGTGGCTGCAAGACCCGTCAATAACATAGGGAGTCCACGAAGCGCATTATTATCGTCGACTCGAACACATTCTTTGTACGTTTCTACGGCGTCGATAAAAGCGAGGACGTTGCTAGACTTCTCGCCGTCAAAACGCGCCGTACATTTGGCAAAGTGGCCATGAAAAGATGGTAGTGGCGTACTTACAGGATCGCTGCGACTTAACCTGTTTATCAGCAACAGTAGCTGGTCGGTCGACATCATGATCGGAGCGGCGGCAGCACCAGCAGCTGGCTGCGGATCCACCCTTACCGCCTCCGCGGCACAGGTGTCGGCGCCGCCCGGAGACAGGTCCGGCGCGGGCAGGTGCGGCGGCGCCACGTCCATGGACGGGGCGCCCGATGAAGCTGGGCTCGCCGTACGCGATCTTGTTAACACCATCGTAAAATAGTCCACAATTCGCGATAAAACCGTACGTTAGGTACCCTAGTCTTTACTTAAGCACTAAAAATATTTACAATCACACAATACAATAGTCACTCCTCAGAATAGTTCACGACACGTACGAAACAAAAGTGAAACCCACACAGGTATTCTATCACTACGTACGCGATAAGAGTTCGAATAAAGTTCACCAATAACGTTACTTTATAGCGTGAAACACATCGCCATAAATCACAAACAACACTATGTTGTCACAATAGTACCAAAGGTCCTTAGTATATAAGTAGTAATCTAGGTTCAGGTATGTTTCGTCACCCGTAACAAAACCTAGTCACAACACGCGAACGTCCGAAACAAATCACTCACAGTTTAGGTCCGTAGGATAAACTAGGTTCAGGTATTAGAGACCTGGAACAAAACCTAGATATCACGCGTGACTATCCGAGGATAAAACACTCACTACAGGTCCGTTAGATAGTCTAGGTTCAGGTATTATGTACCCGGAACAAAACCTACTTATCACGTCTACTGTCCGATGATAATCACACACTATAGGTCCGTTAGATAGCCTAGGTTCAGGTATTATGTACCCGGAACAAAACCTAGTTATCACGTCTACCTGTCCGATGATAAACTTCTCACTACAGGTCTATAAGATAACCTAGATTCAGGTATTAGGTACCCGGAATGAAACCTAGTTATCACGTCCGTATGGAAACATCGACGGTGCGCGACCACTTCTCATCAGTTCAGCACATGCACTCATTCTAATGGTCTTCAAGTCTTCTATTGTTGTTTATTATTCGCACACGATAGGTACATAAGCGGGATACGAGGCGAGTGACGCCTGTACCAGACGCGCGCTTACACACACATGCACACTTATTTTCTTGGAACGTTTTGTTCTGCTCCACGTTAGGCTGCCAGTTATAGGGAGTGTGTGTGTAAGCGAAACTCACCGTTTAGACTGAAAACGTTTAATTAACGTGAACAACTTAGTTAAAAAAACGGTATAAGAAATCAATAGAAGTTTTAAGACTTTAGACAATTATCGATCCGCGATCGAGTCGGCGCGCGGCTCGCGCGCGCATGTCCTTTTGCGTTGGGTGCGCGTCTCGGACTATAATTCATACTAACTAGTGCGCGTCGTATGCGCGGTCCCCCCCCCGCTGCACGGAGGCGGGCCGATCGCCGACAGGATTGCGGGGAGTGAGGGGTTTGAGCGGTGGCGCGAGCCGAAGTTGTGCTCTGTAGGCACGCTATACCAGGGAATTTGAACGTACTTTAAAATTGATATTGTATCTTCAGGCTGCAACTATACTTATGTACAGTAGAACAAAGAGTTCGATATATAGGCTGATGTCCGTTTTTCCACTATATTACCGAGACTCATACGACGAGACGCTATGTGCGTTAACCAATTTATTTTTATTTTTATAAAGTATATAAAAATAATATGAAATCGGACCGCTCTAAAAAGTTATGCGTGCTCATACATAAAACAATAATAAATGTCGAATTAAGACGCTCCTCCTTTTTTTTCGTCGGTTAAAAGAAATTGACGTGTGAATTTAAAGAGTTCTAAATTCAAACAAAAACCTCGCGGTGACTGTTTTTGTCTTCATCATTAAACGCAGTGATTTAAATTGATGACGTCACAGTGCTGAGCCAAAGTCCCGTGCAATTGGTCCAGGATGCGAATTAGAACTGAAAGAGCATAAGAGGCTGAGTTTAATGTCCCGTGTGGAAGTTGGCAAAGAAAATTTTTTGTCGCTTGCTTCCTGTGGCTATTGAAATTATGAGGGTCATTACGCAAAGAGGCTAGCTAGGTAGTGATTGCATTCAGGATGACTTTTTTTCTTCTTTTAACAATCATACCTTGAAATCTTTTATAAATAATATTATATTTTGCATAATTTTTGATTAAATTACTGTTCTTATATCTATTTATTTACGTACAATATTGACATTATCATCATGAAAAGAAGTGTTTAAAGATCGTAGTAGGTAGCGTTATGTAGCTTCTGCCTTCCTCTTATGGGACAAATGCATGAATTTATAAATGTACATAATTATGTATCTCTCACCGTTTAATCAAACAAAGAGGATATTCGTAGCTAGATTGTGGTAGACAGGCGACAGGTATGAATAAAAACGGAAGGAATATTACAAGTTGGTTTATCCTCGAAGCTCAAAGTGCCCCCATAGTGGGTGCCCTAGTTAACACCGCTCGTAAATAACACATAACCGAGCATTTGTGAACAAAGGGCGGCACGAGCCCCGCTGCTTTTAATTCAGATTTTTAGCTTTAAGCACGTAATATGCTATGTTGGCTAGTATAGAAGCCCAGGGTTTTTAAAGATGATGTATGCAGCATTACACCGAATAAGGACCCGTTTCGGTATTACAAATGTTGAGTAAAGATTGTGCTAAACCCTCTTTTACCTTAGTTTTATAAGATTTCTCTCTGAAGTTGAGTTTAACAAATACTCAACTTCAAATACCGAAACCAGGTTATTGCCTCAACCAACGTTGACCTACTGCTGTGCCTCCCCTAAGGCCCATTCTGCCTAATGCTTGGCCTTCTGCCGCCAATCCGCCGCAAACGCCTCCAATGCTTAGAACTGATTTTTTAATCTATTTGTAATTGGTTAATTTTTTAATAAATTTTCTCTTGGAATAGGTTTGTTCAGGAATAGTACATTACTGCAGAATCCAGTAAGTAAGCCTTCCTGGCAAAGTATAAGTTAACCGGACCGAACCGCAGGTGAGGTCCGGTTATATACGAGGCCAGGATGGCTTTTTTACTGGTTGAGTCTTGTATAATGCTTTTCTCAAAAATGAAAGAAATAAATTTACCGGGGGCATTTATTTACAATTTTCTCAAACATGCTTGGCAATTTGAGCATTATTTTGACAACCTTCTTCGAGATAAATCGAGCTTGCAGTATAGTAAACTCATATCTGTCGTGTAATTAAAAAATGGAACGATCTGTTTCACCGAAACATGGCAACCAAGGAAGTATCTTATCAAAGGTTTTATTTAAATTTCGAACTGGCTTGCAAATAGAAAGCTGTTTATTGAAAAAAAAAAACAAATGAACACTTTAAGGCACGCACTGCGATTTTAATTTAAGCGGATTTTTGTAATTTTTTACCGCAATGCGTGCAGCTTCATACAATTCCATGGGCCGCAGAATGGGCGAAAAAAATCGCGCGAATAAAAATCTCAGTGCGTGCTAAGGCCTAACGCGAGCTTAATTATTTTTGTTCCTTGTTCGTCATTGGTTTTGAAAAGTAATAATTGTATTTGACAAAATGAGTTCTAGGTACTACTTAGTCTTAATTTCCGCGAATTATTTGAGAAAAGCACTATACAAGCCGCCCAAACTAGGCATTAATGGACTTACGTATGTGTACCTCGGCTTCGCCTCGGCCCACATTTACACGTTCGTCCATCAATGCCTCTTTTGCTGGCCGCTGCAGTAATGTACTATTGTTTGATGTACTTCTTGATTAATGGACTCGAAAATATATCTATCTCATAAAATGTCATACCAAAAAGAGAGATAGATATATATTTGGAGCCTCCCTCCTATAAACATGGTATATATAATCTATGGCTAAACCTAATCTGTGTCTGGTACTGTTAAGTAACGAATATAAAGTTCCATATCGATATCGAAAACGGTTTTCAGATATCGGTATTAGTAGTACAGTTTGCAAAAGTTAACATGTTATTTAGATGAGCATAATAACAAAGAACGCGAAATAATAACTTAGAAATAGCGGTTGCGTATATGGTTCCTATCGTTTTCAAAGTTTGCGTTTTGTTCGTAGTTTTTACGTTTTTGCATTGTTACGGTTTTAATTTTTGACTTATTCGATCTCGCAAGCTAGTAAGTTTTTTATTAGATACACTTTTTCTAATATCGGTTATTTTGATATAGATCGATATGATATGATATCTAACACATATCCGATATAAGTTACGTTTTGATATATCGGACTTATCCCTACTACTGTCCAGTAAGTAAATTACATACTTACTTACTGGACAGTAGGAGATTCCAAATTTAAAATCTCGCTTCTTACTGGATAGTTGTGAATAAGTCTCCGGTAGAATTCACTTTCTGGAGACTTTATAGAGATGTTTTGGCAACATTACATACCATTTTTGAGAAAAGGTATTATGCTAATGGATACATTATAAGTAGTTTCTTTTTTATTGCAACCACATGAGGACTTTTACTCATTTATTTTCACTATAACGGCAAAATAGGATTGTAATTCTCCCGTGAAGAGCTCTCTTTAATACTTTACTATGCGGATTGCGGAGTATAATCCTACTGAATACATGTACCTACCTCTGATTTGTAGGGCACTTTTATATGACAACATATCGTACGAGACAAACATGGTTCTGTATTGTAAATCCATGTACTTTCTTTTGTAAAAGTGTGAACTCAAAATAGTAAACAACATTTTATGTCGATTCCTGTGAAATGTACCTTCACAAACAATGTTTGCTCCTCGTTATTTTTAAACAAAATATTGTGATGGAATGTGAAATTTATATTAAAATAATATGTTTTTCAGCTCACTGGAATTGAGAATCCAACCTGAAGTTGACAGGTAACAGAGAAACGAATTACATACAAGCCGTGTGCCCGATTGGATATCCCAGTGCTATCAATTTTAATCCTATACGAGTATAGGACATTTAAAAAGATTGAATTGTCAAAAGTACTTGCTTTTTCCATTATGTGCCTTGTGTAAAATTTCATGCTTTTAAAACCCAGCTATTTAGGCTTGTTTTGTCTGCCAGAGAATTTTCTTTACAGTAGATAGATTAGTGGATGGACGGTTTGTGTGTTGAGTGAAGAAATATATGAACAACTTTTACTGAAGGTCCAACACCGAGACCGCTAAAAAATAATGAGATGCTGAGAACATTTTGTCATGTTAAATAAACAAAAATGTATGAAGCAGTTGATTTTTTTTTGCAATTTCGGTGTCAGATTCGTAGTTAAAAATTACCCCTTTTCATGAATAACGTTGTTTCAATTACAATCTGTATAAAAGTTAGTATACCTACTAATTGATTTTATTTTGATCGAAAACTTGCCCAAAGAGTAGGTCGGTCACCGATCTCTTTGCAATCTGCTCTTTGCTTTAGTGATATTTATGAGCCTGTTCATGATGTGTACTGAGCGTCAGTTTATAGCAGCTGCCCGTACGGAGGAAACCTATATTTACGTAGTAAACATGAGTTTTCTGATAAATCAGTCTGCTGTATGTAAGTACTGAAAACAGCGAGGAGAAACCTGGCAATATAAACGAAATGCTGTTCTTTGGTATGCGCATCAGTTGAAAACGACAAGTGCGTTATTTTTTAAGTGTTCGTAATAATCCAAGTGCTGGTGCCATCTCTGTGTAAGAAGAAATCTTTGGTCTACAGTGGGACAGATAGAGCGGTTACGCACTACACGTCTGTGTCCATGATGGCGTGATTTGTGTCCGTGATTTGATTTCCGAGTTCAAGATGGATCGGATGAAGAGCGTAACCGCCCTTACAGGCGGGTATGTATTATTATAATGACTCAAGTTATCTCATTAGGCCGAACATTTTAGAGCTAGCAAACCTCCTAGTATGATTTCTCCGCAAACGCACCGACAAGAGGAGACTTGCTTACTATATCGGATCTAACCGGTCGCCAAGATCTTGATGCTAAGCAAGCCGCCCGGCATTGCCGTTCGGTATAAGGGAAAGAAAATTTAGTAAAAGTGCCCGAAAATTGGTAAAAAAACCGGACAACAACAGGGTTCCGTAGTTGCACAATAATGCGGACTAAAAACAAGGCTTTTGTTGTTTCATGAATATGCAAGCGGTTTCGGCGACTCAGCTGTGATAGTTTTCCTTTTAATTTCGTAATATTATTGTAAACTACTGCCGTGAATTTTATTTTGTCATGCCAAAATATAGCTTTCTATTACCAAGAGTATCTGAGCTAAGCTGCAGACAGAGGGATATGGCAAAACTATAAGGGTTCCTTGAACGACGGAACCCTATAAACGGAAACAGTTTTTTCTGTAAAAAAATTCAGGATCTCTGTCGGGTCAAAACCAACTCAACACGGGCAAGCGTTAAGATTAGTGCCCGAGTCATATCTGTATGAGAAGAAGCCTTTGAATACATTTTTAAAAGTTTCCTAAAATAGGATATCATTTTAAGACGATAAACATGGCACCTTGTGTATTTACTATATAACATGTTTTCACGTCCGAGCACGGTCATCTACTAAGGGTTGTCTGTCAACGTTCAGTGGATCATAATAATATTTTATTCACGATTGTGTACCCAAGTTTGGTCGTAAAACCGTGTCTGTTTATCTGACGTAACCCTGAAGTAAAACTTTAATCGAATTACTAGCTTATATCAGCGACATCGCCCGCGTGAAAGTCTAAAAGTAAGTATGCTATGGGATCGTATTAAAAAGTAGTATTTCTTTATTCATATATACTTATTGATCACACTTAGCAGACGGGAAGGAAGAATAAAATAGAAAAGAAATATTTTTTACCACTATCTCATCTGATGGTAAGCGATGGTGTGATCGACGGAGAAGCACACTTGCCTAGAAGTAACCTATTCAATCATGACATGAAAACCCCTAGATTGTAGTTATCGGCTAACACATACTCCGGCAGGGAATTCCACTCCTTAGCTGTACGCATAATAAAAGTATCACTCCACGTCATACCTATGCTCGCCGTTTCTGACGCCCGAGCTTTCTTTCCCTTGGGGATTGCTGTCCAAAGCTTCCTTGTGTGTTGTGATAAGGACCCGCAGCGCAGCGCGCGTGGCCAATTCTTCTCCACTTGCGATACTTTGATTTTGCGATTTGATGGTTGATACGTCCTCGTGGCATTTCTTCAAAAGCTCAACATTGGAGATAGTCCCGGGCCAGTAAATTTCGAGAATGCGCTTGATGAAGACTTGTATTTGATATGGGATGTTCTTTGTGACTTACTATTTCTAGCGCCTGTAGATCAGCACTGGTTTAAGTTTGGACCCGAAGATTTTGAGTTTAGATTTAGGTTTTGGTGGTGGTCAGTCTTTATACCTACATCGTAAGTCGTTAAGCATTGCAATTTTTATGTTTATATATTCATAATATTATAAAGTAGTATCAAGTTTTTCGAAAATAAATTATATTATTATTTATACATTGTCGATCCAAGATGTATGTTTTGGAAAAGTACTAAAACCCTCAAATAAATATTCAGTGTTCATGGATTTCGTGTGCATCATCAAAACAAATTAATTACTTTTCCGTGCAGTTTAATTGAAGTTGTACAACAACATTGCAAGTCACTCGAGGATAGTCACTGAATCACTTTTAATTACGGATTTTTTGAAAAATAGTTAGTTCAACAATAAATTAGAAACGAGCAGCGTCACTAATCTATTATGGTGATAAATATGGTTATTATTCAATCTCCATCAAAGATATGTCAAACGACCATAATAATAAGGGTCCTCAAACGTCAAAGCTTCGCGCTCTCTACTGCACATGCGTCAAGATGGCGACTAATGACTCCACCAGACAATAAATATTCTCTGCTTGTGTGACTGGACTGGACCAACCAAACATTTATGGTATAGTAATAAAAGTAGTTACAATCCAATAAGTTATAAGAAATTAATAAAGGTACACAAGGAAAGAAAAACGGGAGTAAGGAAGGTTTTTAAAGTATTGTTTTTTTAGGTACATCATATCTCGAGTATTGACACCAGCAAGCAACTTGATTCCAATTAGGTACGACCTAAGATAAATAATTCTTACAAAAGAATAAAATAATACCTAACATAAATGTAACCAAATCATATTTAACTTGTAACTATTTATAACCAAATTATATTTAACTAGTAACTATTTATCTACTAAATGTTAATAACAATATTATATTAGTGCGTTTTAAAAATATACAAATAATAACCTGGGTTTGGAAGACGTCTGATGCACATCAGACGTCTCGTGCATGCTCACGGCTCACATAATCACCGCAGCAGCCTTAATTCGATTCCGGGCACAAGTTTTCAGATCAATCCTCCTTTCCACGAAAACCAAGTCATCATTATATTATGGAATTTATAAGAAGGTGTGGATATGAAACTTTCCTTATTTATACTTGCTACCGATTGTGTACCGAACATCAAAAATGTCTAATAGCACAAATATTTCTCCTCATTCCTTCATTTTATACTAACTGTTTGAGAAATCCAATCTATGTAAGGACTGACTGGCGAAAAGCTTGTTCTGACTTTAGATCCATCAGTAAAATCATAACTATGTACTGCTATAATTTTACCATCATACAATAATGGCGCCCCGGCGTCAGTCGGGGACGTGGATTGATCCCCACTCGAGCATTTCGGCGTCACGCACAGAAGATGTCTGTTGAACCCGCGTACCTTCTCGTCACAAGCTACGATCACACCTGCATCGAATTGTATATGTTTTTTCTCATTGATCCCAGATTTGTTCGTTTGTCCTGCATTAGCACCACCTGCCGCAGACGTGACAGGTAATCCTAACAAAGACATATAGTCAACAGATAACAGTCTTCCATATAACTGCAGATTTATCACACTCACTCGCAGTAAAGATATATTATTTTCTATAATCCTATCTTGTCCCATCATTTCATGATATGCGTGATAAGCCGGATGGAAGTAGATGTTCAACACGCGCGAGCCCGGTATATAATCCTTTGAAGGTTCTGGCAACTGTCCGTACCATATATATGGATCAATTACAGATTCCACACAGTGGCCACAAGTTAACGCCCATTCTTGGGCTATTACTGAGGCTGTGAACACACTAAGCCATGGGGGGCTAGGTCGCGGGGAACCATACCCCATTACCACGAATGGAATCTCATCTTTGTTCGCGCCTTGTCGTTCGACCGGTCTTCGGTACTTTGCGACTGATAATTGATCTGCATTTACTGTAAATGTCCCACAGTTTTGTCCTAAAACTTGTAAAATACACAATGCTACTGTAAACTTGAACATTGCACTATTCGAGATTTCTGTGTGAAATAAATGTCAGCTTCAAATACCTACACATAATTTTTCCACAATATTTATAGTTTGCTATAATATTTATGTCGCGATTATTTTTTACGTTTACTTGAAGAATCTTTTCACGAATCATGGCAAAATTGTGACTTTCTTTTGTTGGATTCAACAGAATTGCCGTTTGGTAAATATTTCAAGATGTTTGAATGTTTGAATACTTGCCTGAAAATTGTCAGCCAATCTGTCATTAGGAACCGTTTCGGCATCCAGGAATGTTGCTATTTCATTGCCGAGTCTAAATATATTGCTGAGAAGCAATAAATTATTCCATATTTATTGTTTCAATTAAATATTCAAATTAATTGCGGTGTCTCGTCCAATTATTTTCCATCTTATTTGTCTCCTTCAAGGAGTAGCGGTGGGACCGATACAGATGGGGTTGGAAAGGAAGCTGCGTGCACTATCCAACAATCTAATTGCGTAAACAACTCGTTATTACTTATGATGGCTTTCATTTTGACATCGATTCAACTGTGCATATTTTGGTTAAGGATATTAAACGAGAGTTATTATAGATCAATTTTCTGACTCCTAGTTTTTATTTTTATCCTAAATTAAAACAAATAAAAAAAGAAGAGGTTATAATGTTTGTGTATACTTTACGCACGGGACCGGTCAATTTAGCGACGCTTCTGTAGGCCTATGTCCAGCAGTGGATGTCTTTCGGCTGATAAGATGATATTTATTTATTATATACTTTATTGTACACCATTAAAAAATACATACAGGACAAACATTTTCAAGCACTGTGTACAATGGGCGGTCTTATCGCACAAGGCAATCTCTTACAGACAACCTTTGGATGGACTGAACGACAGGAGAATTAAGGGCTGTCAGTGTACAATAGATGATAAATAATATAACTTACTTATAATAACATAAAATACATACAAACTATACTACATATCTAATAAACTAATAAATATTGAACATATGACAAAGAAAGCAAAATACTAAACATTATAGTGAAAGGTAATGCTCTTTACCATTTTCTTAAACGCTGGCAGTGTTTGAGCGCGTCTTATTTCTATAGGTAATACATTCCACAATCGAACTGCTTGAATCATAAAAGATTTGTCAAAGAAGGAAGTGGAATGCATACGAACACTCAATTTTAAATTCTCCGATGATCTCAAGGACTTAGAATGGGTGTCACAGAGGAACTTAAAACGTTCTTTAAGATAAAAAGGAGTAAAAGGATTAAAGAGCACATTTTATAGCAAAGAGAGTATGTTGGCATTCCGGCGAAGGCGAATAGGAAGCCATTTGAGCTTAGTACGAAATTCAGAAACGTGATCATATTTGCGCAAACCAAATATAAATCTAATACAGAGATTTTGAAGTCGCTCAAGCTTATCCAATTGGTCTTGGGTGATATCAAGATAGCTGGCATCAGCATAATCCAGGATAGGGAGAAGAAGAAATTGTGCTATCGCAATTTTAGTGGCGATGGGAAGTAAATTACGAAGACGTCTCAGGGAGCCCGCTGAAGCAAACAGTTTACGACTGACTTCCTGCAGTTGTTTGGTCCAGGCAAGAGTTCTGTCGATATAAATCCCCAAGTTCTTCACAGTGTTAGCTATAGGAATAATGGTATTGTTGAAAAAAACCTGGGGAAGTGTCGACCAATCAATCCTAGAAACAGTCCGGGAACTACCAACAACAGTCACCTGAGTCTTCGTTGGATTAATCTTCAGCCCAAACTCAGCACTCCAGTCACCTATTCGAGCCAGGTCTATATTAATCGTCTCAATGGCATCAGGTAACTCTCCAAGAGGGGCTTGGGTGAAAGAAGAAAGTCGTTGAGTGATAGCATTAATAAAGAGTGCGAACAGAAGAGGCGATAAAACGCCACCCTGCGGCACACCGGCAGAGGTGACGTGACCAAGAAGAGAAAGATTCATCAGTGCAAATACGCTGCCGGCGGCCAAACAGGTAACTATGAAACCAGTCAATTACCGGAGGAGATATGTTAAAAGAGCTTAGGACGCCAAGCAAAATGTCGAAGTCAACGGCATTGAAGGCATTGCTAAAATCAAGCAGAGCAAGTACCGTTAACTTGCCCACTTCCATGCCTGACCTGATATCATCCGTAATGTGTACAAGTGCTGAGGTAGTGCTGTGTCCGCGTCGAAAACCAGATTGGAAAGGATTTAGCAGATTGTGTTTGGTAAGGAACGTGCTGAGTTGATGGTGGACAAGTTTTTCAAGGACTTTAGATAGGAAAGGAAGAATAGAAATGGGACGATAGTCAGAAAAAGATGCAGGATGAGACTTTTTGGGTAGAGGAATAATTTGGGCATCTTTCCAGGATTGATGGAAGACACCACTGGAAATAGAGAAATTTAGGATATAAAGGATGACAGGGGTAATGTTATCAAGGATGGGGATGATCATCTTACGGCTGACCAGTCACTACCAACAGCGTTGGATGTAATCGATAAAATACTCTTTTTAACATCACAGGCAGTGAATTGACTTAAGACAAAAGGGGAATAATCAGGTATCGGAAGATTTGAAAGATAACTAAGCGTAGTAGCTTTAGTGGCCCTATCCAATACGGGCGAAGTAGAAAAATGACTGTTAAGCAAGTTGAAGTCCAAGTCTTTAGGAACCGTGCCATGAGCCTTTTTTTTGGATACCTAATGATTTCAGAAATTTCCAGACCTTGCCTGGATCACCGTTTTGAACAGAATTACGGATATGTTGGCGTTGTGCATTCGTACACACCTTGCTGCATTGGTTCCTTATTGAGACGTATTTCTCCCTGTTGACGTCGTTGGGCCGAATTTTAAACTTAAACTTCGCAGCCGCCTTTTTGCCTTGTAAAGCTTTAATCTCATTAGATAACCATGGCGCTGGAAGATGCTTAACTCTCACTGCTCGAATAGGTGCATGTGCGTCGTAAAGCTGAATGAGGGTAGACGTCAAGATATCAACTTGTTCGTCGACGGACGATGATGTGACCAGCGGAGTCCAGTCAATGTTACTGGCGTCCTCTTGCAGACGATCAACGTCCATGCCATCAAAATTGCGAAGCAGAAGAGTTTTGAACTTATGCTTAGGAGGTCGAATTTTATAGGAAGTGTAAATTAGATCATGATAGGAAAATGCGTCGGCAGAATATTGACCATGTTTAGCGACGTGATCGACGGATGAGACAATAATAAGATCAAGAAGCGAGGGAACAGAGTTAGGAAAATAGTGAGTAGCACCAAGATCAAGAATAGAAAGATTGGTAGATTCAACAATATGGCGAAGAGAAGAAGAGCGGGAATCTTTTTTAAGTAGACATGTATTGAAGTCACCCATTATGATACTGTGACTGTAAAAGGGGATTCAATGTTCTAAAATACGTTCGAAAGAAGAGAAGAAATTAATCAGAAGAAAAGGGCAGTAGTAAACCCCTAGGAGAATCTTAGTGTGATGTAATTCAACTTCCAAGAAAAGATGTTCACCAGCGTTTGGCGGGGGCGGCTGTGTGGATATGTTAACTATGGAAAAAGGAATATAAGTACGAAGGTATATGGCCACCCCACCACCACCACCGACCGCGCGATCATTCCTGATAAGTTGAAATCCAGGTAGGGAGTAGGAGGAAGAGGGAAGACAGGGTTTTGATGGTGGTGGTGGTTTTTACCATGATTCGGAAATAAGAATCGCATGAATGTCCTTACAAAGTTTGCCAGCATATCAGGGAAGTGGGCCGGAATACTCTGAGCATTTATGTGGACTACATTAAAGTTCCTAGAGACATCGGAAAAAAGTGAAACTAGAGTGTCGGCTAAGGAAGGAGCATGACTATCCAACGAATGAAACGAATCAGTGTCACTGCTAGGACTGAGCATTAATATAAAATATATAAAATAAATATCTATATCAAAACAAACAATAAAAACTACGCGGCTAATAAATTTCCGTCCACCTGCCGGTTGTACATAACATGAGAGAAAAACAAAAATAACAAAACATTATTAAATTCTGTAGTCCAGGCATATAATATAAAAAAGTTTATATCAAAATAAATCACTCATATCTAATTTGAGAGCGATATTAAATTTAATGTATAAGAATGACATTTGTCAATGCAGTGGAAGGGAACGCAAACATGAGTTGACACTTTGTAACATTGACATGACATGACTGATGACATTGACGTGATTGACGAAGTGAAATCAAATCACTTAAACTGTACGGTATAATAAAAACAAACGAGAACTTAAATAAGATAAGTGCGAACTATAGGAAACATAGCCAATCATATAAATACCAACTGAAAAACACAACAAATACCTGGACTACCAAGAACAACATCGAAGAACTACTTCCTGGACACAGTGCGCTTGGATTTTGCCGCGGCGACCTTTCCCACTGCGACCGGCTGTGCGACGCCCGGCTGCGGCTGTCCAGAGACTTGCTCCGGCTGGGCGGCCATCAGTTCTGATCGCTGCGCGATCCTATTCGACATGTAAAAGTGTTTGTACAAACCAACTTACAGAAATAAAATCATTTATCATTATCATTGAGGTCGTCAGAGGAAGTGATTCGATGCCGAGCTCCCTTCGAGTCCAGGACGAATACAGTGCCCTCCGACGTCCAGCACTGGGTCACACCAAATCTGTCCCGCGCCGCCATGAAGATGTTGTGTCTGGTCTTCGTGAGGAACTCCGACACCGTGAAACCAGACCCCTTCAGCTTGGTTTTGCTGAACCAGATTTTATCCCGATGTGCCACATCATACAGTTTGAACAGGATTGGTCGGGGTTTGTGAGAAGTACTGCGTCCCATCCTGTGACACCTCCTGATGCTGGAAGCAGCCAAGTCAACATCAAGATGCTGCTTGACAATTCGAGCCACCACTTGTGCAGTCACCTCATCCTGCCCTTCAGGCACTCCGTGCAACAGCAGGATTTTTCGCCTCCCACGCATCTCCATGATACCAATGTTTGAAAAACTGATCCGTATACCAAACATACTTTCACTGATAGAAAGCTACTCAATTTGCGAGTATCATTATATGTTTAGAAGAAGAAAGACAAAAGTTAATTTAATAAGTTTGTTGAACTTGAAGTTCTTTGGATGTCACATATTCACAAGTTCATAAGTACAAACATTTTTTTAATGTCCCTCGGCAAACATCGTGTTTCGTCAGTCGTCGGCTTTCCATCAGTTGTCCTTTATACTGGGTGCAGACCGGACGCTCTCAATCAACTTGGAAGTATATAGAGTGTTTAATACTCTTTTAACATAATGCAATTTATTCAAAAAATGGGCAGCAAGCTGCTATTTTTACAGCTCTTTATATTTCATACGGAAATCAAAACAAAACAACAATAAAGTACTTACCAAAGTCCTCGAGAGTATTGTTCAGAAGCAACTATCCTGTGACTTAACCTCTAATAGCCTGCTGAGTCCTTACCAATCTGGTTTCAGACCCGGTCATAGCACCGTTACGACTCTAGTCAAAATTTCCGATGACATACGACTGACTATGGACAATAAATGACTAACTATATTGGTTCTACTGGACTTCAGCAGTGCTTTTAACTCAGTTGACTTTGACATTCTCTTAGGAATCCTTTCCTCCCTTAATGTCTCTGCTCCGGTAATTGAATGGTTCAAATCTTATCTCCGGGGTCGCTCGTAGTCTGTTCGATCCGTAAGGATTCCTCTGAATGGTGTGACTTGGCTGCGGGCGTTCCTCAAGGTGGTGTTCTCTCTCCTCTTCTCTTCTCTATTTTTATAAATGCTATCACTAAGGTCCTAACTTCTAAGTTTCATCTCTATATATATCAACATTTTAAGGTGGGTGAACTCGCCGAGTCTGTGGCTGCCATCAATGATGACCTTGAAAAT
This sequence comes from Orthosia cruda, assembly GCA_964057195.1. Taxonomy (NCBI): domain Eukaryota; kingdom Metazoa; phylum Arthropoda; class Insecta; order Lepidoptera; family Noctuidae; genus Orthosia; species Orthosia cruda. Next base: position 74,024,442 of record OZ059825.1, on the reverse strand, counting down.
ATCAACAAGTTGACTCAATCCTTTGGACTCCTCCTGAACCCAACTAAATCTCAAGCGCTCATTATTGGTGGCAGATACATGCTCAATCTATTGGATCTCCAGTCTCTTCCACCAGTAATGTATAACTCAGTGCCCATATAATACTCCAAAAGCGCAAAATACTTGGGCGGTCCACATAGACACTAACCTCTCTTGGGAGGTTCATATTGCTGATGTGAGTAAGAAGGTCTTCTACTCTTTTCAGTCTCTTAAACGTCTCCAAAAATTCTTACGATTTCACACTAAGGTCACTCTTGCTCAATCTCTTCTTTTACCGCTCATAGACTATGCGGATGTCTGTTTTCTAGATGCAACGGAGGTACTCCTAAAAAAACTCGAGCGATTGCAGAATTTTGCATCCGCTTTATTTTCGGCCTCCGCAAGTACGACCATGTGTCGGAATTTCGGACCAGATTGAAGTGGCTGCCGACTCGGCGTCGACGAGATACCCATATCCTATCCCTTCTCTATAATATCCTGCTCAATCCTGCCTCACCCCAATACCTTCGCGAACGGTTTGAGTACCTCGTCCCGAGCGGCAAACTTTGTCGCACGGCTACTTCGCTTCTCCTTTGTACTCCACGTCACACTTCCAGTCGTTATAATGTCTCCTTCTCTGTAACTGCAGTGCACCTCTGGAACTCTCTCCCACACTCCCTACGCGATAGCCCCTCTCTCGATGTCTTCAAGAGGAAAATAAAAGAGCATTTCCTTTTAACGCAATGTTAGTAGATATATATATTATATATATTTGTATTTATGTATGTATGTATATATTTATGATTATAATTTTGTTATTTTAAAATTGTACACTGGATCCTACCCTATTTTGTCATCATTCTCTGTCACTCTAGGGTTTGCTGTAAGAGAACTCAACATTGAGTTAAGCTCGCCTTTGTACATGTACTTTATTATCACATTGTATTAAATATTGTTTTTGGTGTACAATAAATAACTAATTAATATCTTCTTAATTCACATTATTATACACGATAAATGTAATAATCAATGGACATAGAAATTAGCAATCATTTGATATCCGAGGGACATTAATAAATACTTGTACTGTATGTACCTATTATATTTCCTCTCGCTGGGTTATTAGAAATACCAGATGTAAGTCATTAGATATTATTATGAATGCATGCAGTGCGACCCAAGTAGAATGCCGTCCACCATTTCATGAATACTAGCCCCATATCTGTATGATATTGAAATTTAATTTAATTTTGCGATGAACTTTTAATAGCGAAGTAGACAAAAATTGTCATTAAGCCAAAAAGCTTGGTTTCAGAATACGCAAGAATTAAGATGCATCAGACAATGGCAGAAACCCATACATTGTTTTAACTGAGATTAAATGCCTACGACTCTAAATGAAAAATATCTGGTTTAATTCAGGGTCATGTTCTGAATTAGTTTGCGCAAGAATTTTTGTTCAAGAATGCCGATAATAATAGATATAAATTCATGTACTTTTGTAGGTTACGTCTGGGTAACTTTTAATAATGTGTTTGATAGGTAATATTATTAAAATGTCGTGACTGTAAAAGGGCAATATCGCATTAGTATTTCCCTTTTCTAGTTATTTCAGCATGAAATGTGAAATATACTCTTTGGAAAGAATATGGTATATTTATTTACAAAGCGTCTTTGACGTGTATCAAAAGGTCGTCGTCAACAACCAAACTCCATTTTTTTTTTACTTGGATACTAGTCTTTTTGCCTATCATTAATTGAAAGTAAGTAATTCATTTATTTCTACTACACTACAGTATTCTTACCTACCTGCAAGGACATCTACACATAGACATAGACTATATTGTTAATTTATTTACTCTGTTTTAATATAACAACAAAGACAACAATGATTTAATTACTACAGTCACCACTTGTCACTTGGCAGAATAAGTGTAAAATGGCAACATTAAGCTAATGAGAGTTAATGAAAAAATAAAATAACATTCATTTCGAATGTTATTTTTTTGATCCGTGATTAATCAGTTAATTTTATACTTTGAAAAACGTAGACAATTAATGGAATTTATTTCGCATATAACTCACTTTCAGGCGCTCTAATTTAATTCAGCTAAGATTTCGCCCTTGTACTTTAAACGACAAAGCTTCGATAACAGACAAAAACGGCCGGCTTCTGAAAAGTTGAACCTCATTTTTTCGTGGCATATAAACATACGTACTCGGTTTTAAGGCAACACTTTGGCTCTTGTTGTTCTAACACACAAAACTTCCAGTGACTCGGAAAAACAAAAACCGTGCGTGCGGTGACACACATTTTTGAGCAATTACTCAAGCTTCACGGGTTTAAATCATTAATTTCTCTTGTCACCTTCGTCTTTCACCACCTCACACGACGAATTTAACCTTAGACCCTCATTTTTAGAGCACAGTTTAGAATATAACATCAGTTCAAGGTTGTACTAATCCTGACAATCGAAAACGAACCTTACGGGTTCAGAACAACACTAGATTTTCATCAACACGTATCTGCACTTTAATTAAAGCTTTGACAAGTGGAAATGAATCTTACCTCTTTGATTAAAATTTTAATTTGGCGTGAGTGAAGTTGAGAACACAAAACCCCAACATTACACTACAGTGCAAATAAGTGGTTGTTATGACTACATACGCCGTGATCACACACTGGCGGCCACGCTCTTACCACTTTGTGCGTGAGTTACTTCGTTCACAATATTTCTGATATTTTCATAACTCTTTTTTCTCAATTTACAAGATTATAATAGTAGTTTATGAAACTGTTGCATAATGAGCGGTATTGAAACATGAGCGTGTGTTTAATAACCGAGCCGTAGGCGAGGTTTTTAATAGTTTTCACACGAATGTTTTAATACCTAGTTATGTGCAGTTTCATACACTACTTTATCTACACTCATAAATTGGGATTGAACCTACTAAATACTTCTTTTTGCATTTTCCATGCCATAAAATCGTGATAGAATTTGTCATATACTTTTCTCGACTTTGCTGGTAATAAATTAAGAGTAATTTCCTTCGCCGCATCTAAAATATCGGGCGGAGTCAAATTTTCTTCACATTCACTGATATCAGACATTTTTAAACAATAATTTAAATAACTCATGAAATTCAGTACAACAAAACTTGCAAAACGTATGAATGGCGCCAAAACCCAGCACATCACCGCATTAACCGCGCATGCGCTAAGGCTTAGCACGCACTGCGATCTTTATTCGCGCTTTTTTTTCCGCCCATTCTCGACCTATGGAGGCTATGGAATTGTATGAAGTTGTTCGCATTGCGGTAAAGAAATCATGCGAAAATAATACCGCAAGAAATCCGTGTTTTCCCACAGAATCCACCGCACTACGGCGCGAATTTTATTCGCCCGAATATTTTGAGCTCTATGAACAGGTATAAGGAAACAAAATTCGCGCGAAGAAAAATCGCAGTGCGTGCTAAGTCTAAAGCGGGCATTGTCATAGACAATTTAAAATTGGAATCAAATCTTTTTTTAATAGGTACTATAAAATGGCATTACAAAAAAAAAATTATGGAAACTCCTTATTGATTAACTTCTTGGACTTGTCCTGTATCGTAATAGAAAAAATAGTAGTTTATGAAACTGTTGCATAATGAGGGGTATTAAAACATGAGTGTGTGTTTAAAAACCGAGCCGTAGGCGAGGTTTTTAATAGCTTTCACACGAATGTTTTAATACCTAGTTATGTGCAGTTTCATACACTACTGTATCTACACTCATAAATTGGGATTGAACCTACTAAATACCTCTTTTTGCATTTTCCATGCCATAAAATCGTGATAACATTTATCATATACTTTTCTCGACTTTGCTGGTAATAAATTAAGAGTAATTTCCTTCGCCGCATCTAAAATATCGGGCGGAGTCAAATTTTCTTCACATTCACTGATATCAGACATTTTTAAACAATAATTTAAATAACTCATGAAATTCAGTACAGCAAAACTTGCAAAACCTATGAATGGCGCCAAAACCCAGCACATCACCGCATTAACCGCGCATGCGCGCGGCTTAGCACGGCTTAGCACGCGATTTTTATTCACGCAATATTTTTCCGCCCATTCTGCGACCTATGGAATTGTACGAAATTGTTCGCATTGCGGTAAAGAAATCGTGTGGAAATAATACCGCAAGAAATCCGTGTTTTGCCACAGAATCCACCGCACCACGGCGCGAATTTTATTCGCACGAATATTTTGAGCTCTATGAACAGGTAGAAGGAAACAAAATTCGCGCGAATAAAAATCGCAGTGCGTGCTAAGTCTAAAGCGGGCATTTTCATAGACAATTTAAAATTTGGAATCAAATCTTTTTATAATAGGTCAATGATACTCAAATAAACAGATATGAGCGTGCGCATTGTGAAGACTCGAATAGGTCACAATTGTGAACTTTAGTCTTTAGTTTATGTCACGCATGGCGAAGAGCGATACGCTTTGTTGAAACAAAAACAAAATAAAAAATGCCAGCGTGTGTATTTAGAAATTGTACCAATTAAGATACCAAAGTACATAAAACAGAAGGGATCTCATACCATATGTAAGTACGCAATACGCCTCAATTTACTAATTTAATTCATTTTTTTCCTAATATTCTGATATTTGGAGGTTAGAAAAAGATAACAACATTGGTGGTCAGAATAATGTTTGTTTACATTCACACGCAAGTGACAAACACTAGCTGTCTCTTTTTTTCTTGTTGGTTTTTGTAAGCCATCCCTTTCGACTTGTATTGAAATGTCAGATGAATGAAAAGTGTGAGTGCGGAACACTTTTTTCAATTGTTTTGTGAGTGTATAACGAATCTGTTTATTTGAATATCATTGTAATAAGTACTATAAAATGACATTACTTGGGCATTACAAACAAAAATATTGATGGAAACTCCTTAGTGATTAACTTCTTGGATTTGTCCTGAATCGTAATATAACAAGTAAAATTTCAAAATTTAAAAACCCCCCGACACATTTATCTTGCGAAAACATCCCGATTCAAACAGTAAAACGCCCATAACTTTTGAACGGCTGAACCGATTTTATTCAAACAAAGCTAAGAACACTCTCGACACAATCACCTTTCCAACAAAAAAAACTAAATCAAAATCGGTTCATCCGTTGAGGCGCTATGATGCCACAGACAGACACACAGATACACAGATACACAGATACACAGATACACAGATACACAGATACACAGACACACAGATACACAGATACACAGATACACAGATACACAGCAACACACCTCAAACTTATAACACCCCTCTTTTTCCGTCGGGGGTTAAAAATAGTACATTATGGTACAAGTTTGTAATGTTGGTGATTACCGCTGAGGCGCCATTGAGACCCGAGCCGTTAGGTGAGGGTCTTAAGAGAGCCGAGGACGGTAATCATCAATACACACGTGTATCATACGACGTTTTTCAAGACACTTGTGAAGAAAATAATACTAAAAAATCATTTCCCACAGTGAAAACGAGTTGTGAAATTTTTTTCGCAATGGCGGGCAAAATTAATGAGTTTTCCTATGCACGCGCATCTAACAATGGCGATCGGCCATAGACTAAAAATAATGAGTTATCTTTTTTTGGCTTTTCGCGGATAGCGTTTTAGCCACGTACAAAATGGGGAATTTCAACTTTTGTTTATTACAGACAAAAACAAAAGTTATATTTAAGTGACAATTTTATTTATTAAACATGTACAAGTTGAAATTATCTATTTAAATACGAAGTTGCATGAAATGTGTTGCATTTGTAATATTGTGCACGATCTTTTTTGTATCGAAACTTTTTTAAGAACAAAGCAACTCAACCAATAAATTAAAAGAAAATCCTCTTTATTTCACTTGTGAATAATAGTAATGAAAAAGTCACAGTTTGATAACAGGTGTCATTATGTGCCTAATTGCGGTGAAATTATAGCCACTTTATGAGCAAGTGTGTTGAAAAAGGTTTTATAGCATTATTTTGTTAGAGAAATAGTGTTATAATTAGATACTATTTTTAAAGTTCGGTATTGTGTTTATAATGTATGCCAATATAAACTCGTTTTGAATTTTATAATTCGAATATTACGATATGAGAGTAGATAAATATATTTTTCGGGGGTTATCTCAACTGCGGTAGATTTTAGAACATTATAATATGTTATCAGCGATAGCAATCGTTGTAGAAATGTCAAAACGTTTAGGATTCAAATATAACATTTTGGTAGTACACAGACTTTGTACTTTTGGCAACAGAGGACAAAAGATTATTTTCTTTTTTTATTGACTTACTGTCTGCCCTTGAACTAGGCGATTTGTGTGTTTCTCCAAGTAGTCATAAGTGGTCAATATGTATAAAGCGAGCCAAAATTTTAATTATAGAAGCCCTTTAAGATTTTTTTTTATATGTATAATCACCATATAATGCCTAAGATTTGACTAACGAAATTTTGCAGACTTTCACCCTCGATCATCGGCAACATTACATCACGCCTGTATTCATCTATGGGTTGGTCAGAAGTATAATAGTCACCTACATTCTGTAAGTTAAGTTTGCGCCGCAACCAATAGTGGGTACGCCTATTGCCATTAATTTAGCACAGATAGAATTTTTTTATTATTATATTATATAATATTAACTTTCTAATTAATAAAATATATTATATTTAATTAATTCGAAAGAGGAAGGCATATATTTACAGTTATAAAACTCCTTAACCAAAAACAACGCCTGTTATAATTCGCTCGTCATCATCCTTCGCTCCTCCATTCTCTCCTCGCTTCTTCTTCTTAGTGTGTTGATGACAAACAGACTTTTTGAAGTTACGGCGTTTTCCGTTGACGCAGTCATAAGGTACTCACGTGAACAGACAACAGGACATGCGGCTCAAGACTAAAGGTGGCCCGTGCTGCGGAGAGCTGCCGCACAAGCACCGAGGAGCGGAACCATCCGAGAAGACCCTATCTATGGGATGAATCTGTGGAGATTGTCATTGCTGCGGCCGACCTGAATGCGAAGTGTGTTCAGAGTTTGCCAGGTCGGCCAACGCAATGTGTGCCCAGGCGAAAGGGTCTCCGGTGGCTATAGGAAATGATCAGGGCGTTTAAATTTCTCTCGCCAAAGATCGCATCTTTCCGTGGTGATGTTTCCGGTAGATGAGTGAGTCCAAACTCAAGCAACCTTTTTCGACTTCGCGTCTGGGTCACCGAGGAATAGTTGTGCATTGGGTGGCACGAGTCACTTTCTTGCTTTAGACTTCCTATACGGTTTCCCATAGTCCTACGCACATCCGGGTGCGCGATGCCGATAAGTGGAAACCGCAATTGTACCGGGGTCGGTTTAAAGCAACCGGTGGATATCCGGCATGTCTCGTTTAGTGCTGTATCCACTAGGCTGGAATGAGTGCGCGCTCCCCGCTGCGTTCCTATTTCTTATCAGATTTTCTAAACAATAAGAGGCGTTCCAAACCATATAACTAAACTGCCTGCTCAAAATTGCTCATACATTCTCTTAATGGATATTTTTATTTTTTCCTATAGTTCATAACATGATGATTATTTTGCTTTTTTTGTGACTTGTTTCGCATTTTTATTTATTATAATGCAGATAAATATTAGGAGAGCAGTGGTGGCCCAGTGGTTACGGCCTCGACTTACGACTTGTAGGTCGTTGTTTCAAACTCGAGCAGGTGCTTTAAAAACATCGTGTGGAAACCGGCATGTCCTAGAACCAAAAATTCAAAGTCATGTGAAATGTCAATTTCGGGAGCTAACAGTTTCACCTTCTTTTACATTGCTCCGGTCTAGAATTCCCTGTGACGTGCTGACGTCAGAAACATCAAACACTGACGTTTTTAGTGTCGTAGGAACAGTTGGGCGATCTGTGACGAAGCTGGGAGTCAAACGAGGTCCTATTACAGTTTGTGTGGGCTGCTGAACGAAACTGTTTGAATAGTCGCCTTATTTGGATTGAGGCATTCATTACACTACCCGTGCTGAATAGGGTATTGCATTTTAGTGATTGACTGGGACGGCCCCTTACACAGTAGAAAATTTTGACAAATTAAATGTGTTGTGACCAAAGTTTAGTCACATTGATAGCGTCCATTTTTCTCGTGTCTTTCTCTCTCAAAGTCTTTCAGAGCTCTTGGAGGTGTATTTGTACAGAGGAAAGACATTGTTTTGGACGTTTCTTCTTATTGTTGCTCATTGGAGTAAGTTTTGTTCTTCTCTATTAGTTCATATCTCAACACTCACTTTTTTCTAGTCTTTTCCTCTTTCAGATTGTTTATTCACCATTTCTATGGTCCTTAGCTACTTTTTATAGCCTTTCACATTCATACTCGAAACTCTCCTTACGGCATTTTCTGCATTCCTGCTCGCGTTGTTTTGTCTAAAGGCTAACATTTTCTGAAACTCGTGCCATATTTTACAATCTACTGTAATTCAGAAAACCATTCTGACTAATATCTCAATTTTAACCGTTATCTTACACGAGACAGTCACAAAATAAATCCTCTTATTTTCCCAGCCGTCAGAGTTGAGAGCAACAAACAAACATTCAATTAAGTTATAGCCGAAACACATGGTGAACAAATATTGTTGGCGCAAACAACAGCCAGCTTATACAGAGTTTGAACTATCATAAATCGTTTAAACACAGTGTAGTAAAAGCGAGTTCAAAAATTAATTTCATGTGTGCCTTAACGAACCGTTTCTACCGGCGAATGGTAATTGTGGCCCTTACTAAATGTTTAGATTCGAGTCAATGTGATTTTCGTGAATTTTGACAGAGTAAAAAATTAAAGGCACCGCCCCTTAGCAGCTCACGACTAAGCGAATATTCGAAATCATTTTAAAGGTAACTATTTCCTTTTAAAGGTAACTATTTCCTTTTAAAGGTAACTATTTCCTTTTAAAGGTAACTATTTCCTTTTAAAGGTAACTATTTCCTTTTAAAGGTAACTATTTCCTTTTAAAGAAGTTGCTAGGCTGGTCATACCACTTACACCTTGCATGTATGTACTACTGGGCAATCTTCTACTAGCACCTGAAGGCATTTTAATTACTTGGATTAAGTTGATATCTAACAAAAGTGCCAAAGAATGAAATAAATAATCATTCTAAAGTAATTAAAAAAAAAAATATTAAGCTAGGTACTTAACAAGATTTCCTTATGGCGGTATTCAAAGTTCAAAGATAAGCTGCTTTCATGCTAATTCTCTAATCAAAGACTTGTTTCTAAGAGAATTTTGATAAGAATTGGCTATTTTAACCAGTTGCTTTGCAGAAGTATAATTTTATTGTTTACCTTAATGTGTAGTTTATGCTGTAAGTCAAGTAACTAATATAAAGATTGAAAAAAATACATTTTGCAAGAACCTATTGCTGATTTTTTTTACAGTTTTATGTTAAAAGCCTTTAGACAATTTATTTAAACTTACTGCTAGGCAATTTGCCCACAGGTGGAATTTTAAGCCAACCATCTGTGGACTGTGCCTGCCCACGGTCTGCATTTATCTACGTATAAAGTTTACTTCTATTTTTCAAGCTTACCGTAAAATGTTCCTTGATGCTGATCTTTCAGCTAGTTTGACTCGAAAATGATTGCAGAAGGGTGAACTGAACCAAATAAACGCTTGGTAGGGGAAACCTAATCGCTAATTACTGAGCTAAACGACTCCATTGTTTGAAATATTTCCTCTCGCCTGTTCCATACGTACATACCTATCCGTATACATACATATATGTACACCGGCTCACTGTGTGAGTAATCAAATAACTGTTTAACATTACAAAGTTTTTTTTTCATTTAGAATAACAATTGAAGGACTTCAGTTAAGGCTGGACCCACCGTTCACCCATCACCCCAACGTTCCGCACCGTGACACAGCACCGGTCTACTCTGACAACTTCGAAACGTGGTAATGGGGACCAGCCTTAAGGACTTCAGTTCACAAAGAATCGATGAAAGTGTACGTACCTAGATAATTTGATGATCGTAGAATGACAGACCGAAGATAATTGATTTGAGTTTTTAGAGTTAAGAACTTGACAAATACTATTTTCATGACAAAGTTTGACAAGTTTTCTGGGTAATGTAGAGATTGATAAATACATCACAGAAATCGTGAAAGATATAAGTGAAATTCTATTTTATGCTGAAGCCTCATTAGTGCGTTGCGTTGCGTTTTCGCAACGGATCAATGCATTGTATGCCACACCTGCGCTGCGTTGCGACAACACGCGACGTTGCAATGCAAGGCATCTAAAGCCCAGTTTTTTGATCCGTAGTTAATTCAACCAATGGTTAAATATGTATCAGATTCGACAATGGATCGGTACAAACACTATGCGTCGTTGCACCGGAGCTCCGACAGCGCAGCGCTTCAATCACCCTCGCCCCGCTTCGTCTCACGTCCAGCAATTCGTTGAAATGTCGCATGCGACGACGCAACGCATATTGTGGCATGTCACTAAAAATATACATAATGTAAAACGACGACGCAACGCAACGCACTAAGAGGGTCTCAGCCTAAGGGCTTGTCCTAGTCACCACGTCACGACGTCGTCAACGTGCGTTGCAAACGGTGCGTTGTCACGGCGCGGTGCTTTGACGTAATGACGTGACGTGCTCTTTCACTGTACGGCAACGCTGCCGTGGAACGACGCGTCATACGTCGTCGGAAAAGATACGTGGCGATGCGCTCGCTCACTTGATGCTAAAATGTTTTAACGATTAGTTGTGCAAAAAAGATGTTAGAAATGCTGTAACTGTCAGAAATTACAAGAAACGAAACTAAACGTTGTTTCGTTCTGTCAGAAATGCTGAAGAATATACCGGAATTTTTCAAGACACGACAACGTGTAACGTTGCGGAATCGTGGCGTGTATTTTTACTACACGGTAACGTTAATTTGCACATCACCCCAACGTTCCGCACCGTGACACAGCACCGGTCTACTCTGACAACTTCGAAACGTGGTAATGGGGACAAGCCTTAACGATAGACATTGCCAGAGATTTAAAATATTGTGTTAGATTAATATGCGCTAACCATCTGTGCTGTCTCGTGGTCAATCTCTTACAATTTGGCGATTTATATTTTTTTTATATTTTGACTCAATGATTTTTCCCTGAGATATCTTTTTGACAATATTCTCAAAACTTAGGAAGATACTACCTAGGTACTTGTCTAAATCTGGCAACCCACATGAAAGTGACAATTCCCGACACTACAGATACGATGAGTGTTAAATCAAAATCAATTTATTTTTATTTTACATAGGCCTACATGGGCACTTATAAAACGTCGACAAAAGGTGCACGGTTCGGGTTGGTCGTTTCCTATGGAGAAGAACCGGCAAGAAACTCCATGGTTACTCTTTTAAAAATGGTTTGGTTTTACAATATTTCCATGTTACAGCATTAGTACTATGGGGGACAACGTAGGCCCGACAATAAGTCGTAAGGAACTAAAAAAAAAAAAAGTTTGTATAATACTCGTATATAACAAATGTTAACTAACATCTAGAAGGCCTACAATGTTCACACATTCACAAAATAATCGGTAAAAGAATCTATACAAAGTTAAAAAAATAATAATAATATATATTTAACTAACAAGACTAAATTTAACATTTGGCATAAATGTTGTTATCAGTGCTGTAACTATTCTTTGCAAAGGGCTATAAAGATGATTGCGAACTATTGTAAAAATGCCAATTATAAGAAGAAAAACAAAAAAAAAATGAGATTGAGAATAGTTAGAGACATCCACATATTTGTGCCGTTTATGAGTTACCAGGGAAGCCGCATGCGCAGAAGGAGCTAAAGCCAAATTTTTTATCTTTAACGTAGTCCTTGATTTTATAGTAAACTTTTTTAATAAGGAGTTATACGATGTAATACCATTGCTGATACATACAATATATATAATACGTTGTACGTATCGTGTATACATAACAAGGAACATTTACCCAAATCGTACCGTTTGCCGCTCGTTTTCGATTTACTTGTGTCAATTTGTGAATATTTGCTGATCGCCGCCTTTTGACCCTGTTTGTATCGAGAAACGTTGACCTTCTGATAAATTGTGTCGCTATGAGAATTTGAAATATTATGCGCACCTATAGCGAGGAAGTAAACATAGTTGTAGGTAGTTTGAAATATTCAAAACGAGCTGCCTTCTAAACATCCATCCATTGGATGGATGTTATGATGATGGATATATATGGAAGGTTTGGTGTTGTAAAAAGGGAAGCAATGGGTGAATATATCATCATCGTCATCAGCTTTTTAACGTGCCCACTGTTGAGACACAGGCCACCTCTCTGTCATAGAGGGAATGGACCATAATCCTACGCGCGCGCATTATAACAGGAAATAAAATCGAGTGTTTTGTTCAACATAGTGTTCGAAAAACTAATACCCGTGTTTTGTATTCCCGAAACAACAATATCCAGTTTGAAACCCTTTACTAAAACGTTAAACTCCGGCTGGTAAATGTAAATAAAATCGACCTAGGCGTTATCTATTCAATTCTGTTTGGTTTCATTCTCCTTTGTTAAGTCAATAAATATTTTGCGGATCCCTACTAAATTCGCTGAAATTGCGGATACCGAGACCGGAAAGCGATTGATCCTTCAAGTGTTTTGATCGTCCGCCGTCATCGTTTTGTTGGACGTTGCTTGAAGGCTTTTAAAATAAGTATATAAAAATATCTGAGTTAACTTATAACAGAAAGTTTTTAAGTTTCATGCTGCCATGGTTACGCTGACCTAAAGGTGCTGCGATGTTTTCAGCCGTTTTAATGACCGTCATACCGATGGATACTTACAGACGTACTTTCAGTAAGAGGCTACGGGCAGAGGCCTCAATAAAAAAGTAGAAAGGTATACAAAAATATTTTTTGGAGCAGCTTAAAAGCAACAACTTCGTCTATCGTAATATAATACAGGTCTGTATTTTACCGGGAAACTTCCACTCCAGTTACTGCTTATGCTATCTAACTGCTTCGATTTTCAGAAAACTATTACAGTTTTTGTTGCACCGGAAACCGAGCACACGGCTTCTCCTTTTTGCGTTTTCGGTTCATAGTCCCATTTGAGAAACTCACTCCGTATGTTTCGTTTATGATCGATTGAACGCATGCAATTGAAGTGGTCGTCAGTCTAAAAACACCCACGGACAGGCGCGACGTGGCAATACATCACTCACTCACTCACCCTCTGTTTCTAGAACGATATTATCGACACATCACAATGATGCAATATGCAATTATTTTGGCAGTTGAAAATTCATTCAATCAATCACAGCAGCTAACGCGCGTTTGACAATGTGTCAGTTTAATTTTGCGATAATTTCATCCCGGCAAGTATGCCGCGCGGGTTTTCATTGAAATTGTTTTTCGAGTGTACTTAATATATCACAAAATCGTGTTACATTGTCGCGTCGTGCCTGTCTGTGGGGGCCGCAGAGTCATGTACCAAAGTTGAGGTATTACTTGATCTCTATAAAAGTTATTTATGAAATCAGATCTTGATATCATCGACGGAGCGGCGTCGTTTGACTCAACTCAATCTAACTTTGCGCCGAAGGTAGCATAACTGTTCAACAAACACACCGAGCCAAGTATCGAGGCTTCAGTTTTCCTTTTAGCTTTCAGAGAGCCAATTAATTAGGTGCCTTTGCTGAAAGTGATTAAAACGATAATGAAGTGGTAACTGGAGAGTTCTGTTTTGGATGTTGACGTAATTTTTTGCTTGGTTAACTTAAAATCTCGCCACTTTACAAGTTCTAGGCGTGGGCCTTTTGCTGACTCTGGCTATCAGTTGATCTTCTGAATTCAGAGCCACCTCAGTCTGTCATCATTTACGATACTGGCCCATTGGGACGAGTTTCAAAAATTGACGGCATTGTTTCTGTAAGGGGACATGCACATGCAAAGGAATTTACTAAGCAGCAAGCTTAAACCTTCACATCCGAATCATGGAATATTATCGGTGCCACTTAAGTGCAAATAGTATCTAGTCTCAGGACAGGTCTGCTGCCTTCTAGGAGTCACTTTGTGAACTGGAGAATCGAAATGCATAGGGCAACATGCCAGTCATTGCAACATTTTGTAGAAGGGCAACCATGGTATTCCCAATTCTATATTAATAGCTTGAATAGTTATAAAAATAATTTTAGGCAGGTAAATATCCTTCGAACACAGTTTTACAATAAAGAATCATTACCTTGCTGCCCTTGATTCATATTATTTGGGATGAGCGCAACAATTTTTCTTCTGTTATTCCGACCAGTCAACCGTCTGAATATCACTTGCTTTTTTCATATAATTCCTAATACAATCTACCTGACTTGTCTACAGCCTCCCTTTTCCTGAGCCATCCATCCACATTTATTTTCATAACTCTTTTAGTCTCTTGAAGAATGAACAAAATGTCGTGAGGAATGTTTTGAGTATGAAAGTAGATGACTATAGATAAGGGTAGGGGCAAGGACACTATGAATGAACTGTGTGAAAAATAAAATATGTCTAGAAAGGTGCTGACTAATGATAGGATGACTAACTGGAAGCAGAAAACGGTACAACAACCTTGGGGTCTTTAAGTCAACAGTGAAATGAAAACTTCTAGGCAAGCGCGCGTCATCGTCGACCACATCATCGCTTACCACCAGGTGAGATAGTGGTCAAGCGCAAGCCTATAATAAAAATGTTTTATTTTCTATTTCATTCTTCCTTCCCGTCTTTATTGGGATCGGCCAGATGCCAATCGTATGTCGATCGTTGTGGCGCTAGCCAAGTGTGATCAATAAGAATATATAAATAAAGCTATCCTGCTTTTTAATACGATCCCATAGCGTACTTACTTTTTAACCGACGTCCCAAAAAGGAGGAGGTTTCTCAATTCGACCGTATATGTATATATCTTTTTGTGTGTGTTCGCGGATAACTTCGTCGTTTATAAACCAATTTTGATGATTCTTTTTTCGTTGGAAAGGAGATATCCCAAGGGTGGTACCATGATAAGGAAACCATGATCAGATTATGGAATCTTAGAGAAATCGAGGGAACTCTTCAAATATTATAGGCATATAAAAGTTATTTTTCGCTTTGAAGTGTTTTGTTTTGGAGCTCGGTTTGGTTTTTTGTTAAAAAGTTTTTTCGTTTTCGTCTTTTTAGTTTTGGTAGGGAGGTACCTACCAAAACTAAAAAGACGAAAAGAAAAAACTTTTTAACAAAAAATCAAACCGAGTCCCAAAAGAAAAACTTTTTAACAAAAAACCAAACCGAGCTTCAAAACAAAACACTTCAAAGCGAAAAATAACTTTTATTGCCGAAGACGGTGTGGAATAACGGAAAACACAGATTTTTTGATAATAGTTTTAGATTTTTACGTGAGTGATGTCGCTGATATAAGCTAGTAATTCGATTACAGTTTTACTTCAGGGTTACGTCAGATAAACAGACAAGGTTTTACGAACAAACTTGGCTACACAATCGTGTAAAAATTAAAAACATGTTTATTAGATCTCAAATACATAAATTGAGATAAATACAATAAAATGGTAATGATGTTAAAACCTTTTAGTATCTTGCGTTTCATCCCTCCTCTTCACATGTTCGTAAACAGAATGATGTACAAAATTAAACTGCTCTAAAAGTACGGGGAAGCGAGTACCGTCACCTGTTTGGGGTCTCGATAAATCATAGTTTAGAAACAAGTAGGAGCTTTGTTAACTTTAGTTTTGTGGGCAGACCCTCTGCTGGGAATATCTACACACCTCTGAATACTTATACTTTATGATTACCTATTTATGTATAGCTAGCTTGTACCCGGCATCACCCCTGGGAATTATATTTGTATTATTATAATTAGTAGTATGGGTAGTATTTAAACGCAAATCAAAAAATATCCTTTTTTTACGCAATTTGATTCCGAATTCCCATCAAAATTACTGATTGCACAGCAAAATATTCAACTAACACACTATATCACTAACACTACAATTTATTTTCGCAGCGTACAGCGATTTTTCCTAAAGCAAAAGCTTTTTCATCAATGCACAGCTAATAATCTTAATGCACATTATACATGTTAACTCTTTTTCTTTTAAATATAGCTTCTATTTTTATATTATGTATCAATGTCGACGGATACCCCGCTGCGCGGGGCTCCTATTTCTGTACGCAGGGTCTAGAGTAACCTAACATGAACGAGATGACGGGAGCTGAGTTCGCTCGCTTTGCTCGCTCACTTCAGCTCCCGTCATCTCGTTCGAACCTAACCTGTCCGTGTCGGGGTGCCCTAGGCTCCCGAGCTCGCTTCGCTCGCTCTTGGACTGTTGGAATATGGAAAATTTGCTGTGCAGTCAGTATTTATGCTATGTATGTAGTATTTTTGTACAAAAATAAATTTAACAGTATTGCATTATGAGGAAAAAAGTAATGTTATATTGATGTATAATTTCGTTTTATCTGCAGTTTGAGTTTTGTTAAACATTTAGTTTATTTGTAGTGAAGTAAGTTATTAGATGTAAATAAGAATTAGAATATAATTAGAATATAAATGATGAGTATGTATTGATAGGCGATTATTTATTTGATATGCAATTTATAATATCCCATAATTAATTATAATAATATGTTCGCGTGTGACCACTGCTTCACCTGATGGTAAGCGATGATGTGATCAAGGGTGGAGCACGTTTGCCTAGAAGTAACCTATTCACACTTGACTTAAAGACCCAAAGGCTATTGCTATCAGGAGACACAGACGATTGATTAGATAAGTAGATTGTGGAGAAGAACGGACAAGTAACTAAAAAAAAAGTATTTTACAATATTTACATACATACATTAATCCATATACGTGAGCACGATGCAACCAGACTAAGACTAACTACGTATAGGTATAAAGTGTTACACACATTAATTTGATAAATAGGAACATGGTTCTCACATACTTGCAAATATTGCAAACATAGGTAAATTACCTAATTCAACAACAATAGAATGGTATGTGTATCAATTACTAAAAAAAGCATTACTACATAATTGCATGCTAGCTGTAGGTTGACTGCAAGCGAACTGCGCTATCAGTTGGTCAAACACTATCCTAGTTATTATTATCCATATTATATCCTTATATTATTATAATACATATGAAAATAAGCCCGTGTTTATGTTATTCACCTTCCCCTTGAGTCCCTAAACGTGTATCCATGCGAAACACAATGGATTTTTTATCGTTTTGGTAATAACGGCACTCAACCGTTTAAACCGCTGAATCGATTTAGACATTTGGTATGGTGAGTTTGAGAGCCTGGGAAAGACATAGTAAATTTTTTATTCCGAAAATCATCCTTATGGGGGCGGAAAGGGAGTTGAAAATTTATATGATGAACTAAAGATTTCTCAAGTAAGGCGGCCCACATACCAACAATATTATAGCATGAATAAAAAAATAGGCTATTAGAAGTATTAACACTACGCAGACAAAGTTGCGGGCAAAAGCTAGTTCATATTATAAATACGAATGTTAGTTTGTAAAGCTTTCAAGTCTTGAAACCAAGGCTTTTAGCTGAAGGGATTTGCGCTAAACTTGGCTTGGCTTGGATGGATATCCAGACCCTGGATTAAGACATTGGATACATAGATTTCCATCCCGGTATAGGGTTCCCTTGGGATAATAAAGCACTTTTATACGTGGGTGAAGCCACGGGCAGAAGCTAGTCTAAAAATATTGCCTCAATCTTTTTAAGCTTTTATTAGGTATTTTTCCGTTTTAAATATTTAAAAAACATATGGGAATAAAAACTTTTTTGCAAAAAAATACTACCGACTTCCAAATGCAAAACTAGAAAGTGAAAAATAACTTTAGTTTTTGAAGTCGGTGTCCATAACGCAAAAACAATGGTACCTAAGAAAGACACCGACTTTGTAGTTTTGCATTTGGAAGTCGGTAGTACTTTTTGCAAAAAAGTTTTTTTTTTAACCCCCGACGGAAAAAGACGGGTGTTATAAGTTTGACGTGTGTTGCTGTGTATCTGTGTGTCTGTGTATCTGTGTAGCTTTGTGTCTGTCTGTGGCATCATAGCGCCTCAACGGATGAACCGATTTAGATTTACTTTTTTTTGTTTGATAGGTGATTGCGTCGAGAGCGTTCTTAGCTATGTTTGAATAAAATCGGTTCAGCCGTTCAAACGTTATGGGCGTAAACTTTACTTGTTGTATACTTCCAACAAGTAAAATTTAAAAATTTAAAAAACCCCCGACACATTTATCTTGCGAAAACATCCCGATTCAAACAGTAAAACGCCCATAACTTTTGAACGGCTGAACCGTTTTTTTTTAAACATAGCTAAGAACACTCTCGACACAATCACCTTTCCAACAAAAAAACTAAATCAAAATCGGTTCATCCGTTGAGGCGCTATGATGCCACAGACAGACACACAGATACACAGATACACAGATACACAGACACACAGATACACAGATACACAGATACACAGCAACACACCTCAAACTTATAACACCCCTCTTTTTCCGTCGGGGGTTAAAAAGAAACATATTAACAGCCAGTAATTTTAACAAGTAAACTTTTTTTTTTTATGATAGCCTCTCGCTTGACCACTATCACACCTGATGGTAAGCGATTAAGTGGTCGACGGTAGACGCTTACCTAAAAGAAACCTATTCACACTTGACTTAAAGACTCCCAGGTTGTAGCTATCAGGAAACACAGACTACGGCAGGGAATTGCACTCCATAGCTGTACGCATAATGAAAGTATTCTCAAAACGTTTGGTGCATATGGGTGGTAGGTCCACCATGTACCGATGATGCATCGTCGTACGTCTAGTTGTCCGATGATGGAAAGGGTTAGGACCTAATCACAATCACATCTTAATCTTCAGCCCTATACTACTCGTATGTATGTAAATCATGAGCAAACATGAGCTAGATTTGGATAAAGTTCCAGATTTAATTACTTTCTAATAAGAACGAGCTAAATTGCTCTAAAGTTACAACTACTTAAATATACAGGTAGGATGAAGTAATAAACTAAGGATGCCTCAAGTTTTGTACTAAAATAGTTTATGTTATTAAATATGCAGTACGTAGGAACCAGCTGTTACATGGGTGAGTTCCTCGCTACGTCCGCTAGGGGCGCTGATGTTGTTAATACTCCAGACAAGTTATCGAAACTAACCTCAGTTTTTTGCCATTTACTTCGGAAAAACGTAACATAACAATATGTTTAATTCGACATCAATTCATGTTAGTCTTTATTGGATAAACATTTTAAGGTAAATTTCTGATTCAAAGTCTTGTTAAGAGCTTCCGAAGTTTCTTTCGTAGATGGCGCTGGATTCAAGTTAGATCTCGGTATGGTTTAGTTACACGGCCAGATGTATAGTCGAGAGCGTAATTTTCAAATCAGTAGAGATGACAATTAAATAACAGTTGAAAGCTATTACACCTTAGTTTAAATAACATTACATACACTCGACATCCAGTCAATGGTGCTTTTATGTACTGGGGGGTGACCACAAGCTCTTAGAGTAAGGTTATTTTGATATCGAGTAAGTGACTGGCTGGAGAATAGTTATTATTCATACTCTCGTTGGGTTTATATTACAAGCTTTAAATTACCTTGCTTTGGTATGTGTGTTTTTAATTAAACGATTTTCAAATACTTTCTATTATCCGATTAAGCTGAAACTTGGCGTACTTATGTACCTTTGGAAACATTGAAATAATATGGTACTATCGAGCTGATCGCCTGATGCAGCCGGAAGGTGGCCATAACAACTCCTCAACCAGACAAGGTAGCACCATCGGGCTTGGGCTCATTGGATTTGTATTGTAAAATCTTGTTTTTAAATAACATTGTGTCATATATTTAAAAGAAACATTATGCTAATTCGTTCTCAACCACCAGAAAGATTATCAGATAAGTTACAAAAAGTTGCATTATTCTTTTACTCCCACCGAATATGACGGTGACGAGGACAAAACAAGTTTCACGTACTTATTTCATATCTGCCCTTAAATTTATATGAAACTAGCTTTTGCCCGCGACTTCGATCGCGTGGAATAGTGACTTCCACTCTTGACCAATAGATGGCGCTGTATGTGCGTAATAAATTTTATTTTATTCTTTATTTTTTGTAATAAAAACTATCCTATGTCCATTCTCAAGTTCCAAACTTTGTCTGTACCAAATTTCACACAAATCGGTTCAGTAGTTTAGGCGTGAAGCAAAGACAGACAGACAGACAGATAGACAGACAGACAGAAAGACAGACAGACAGAGTTACTTTCGCATTTATAATATTAGTTTGGATCGCTCAGGTTTAGAAGTGTGACATTTTGGAAAAGGTTGTTTCATAAATATAACGACAGCTGAAAGAATTTTCAAAAATTGTTCACCTAAAGCGATGGCTATACCGAAGACATCCCGGATGTCAGTCTCTACGAGATTAGGATGACTCTGAAACAACTTAAGAACAACGAGGCGCCGGGTGATGACGGAATTACGGCCGAACTCCTGAAGGCGGGTGGAAAACCGGTACTTAAAGCCCTTCAGAAGCTGTTTGATTCCGTCATACTCGAAAGGAAAACGCCACAGGCATGGTGCAGGGGTGTGGTGGTACTCTTCTTCAAGAAGGGCGACAATGGCCGATTGAAGAATATAAGACCCATCTCACTTCTCAGCCATGTCTACAAGTTGTTTTTCAAGAGTCATCACGAATCGTCTCGCGCGCAGGTTTGACGATTTCCAGCCTCCCGAACAAGCCGGTTTCCGAAAAGGCTTTAGCACCGTAGACCACATACATACGCTATGGCAAGTTATACAGAAGACCGAAGAGTATAACCTACCTCTTTGTTTAGCGTTTGTGGACTACGAGAAAGCCTTCGATTCGATCGAGACTTGGGCTGTACGGCAGTCTCTCCAACAGTGCCAAATCCACTACTGGTACATCGAGGTGCTGAAGTGTTTGTACAAAAACGCCACCATGTCAGGCCGACTTCAGGATCAGACGTCGGAACCTATCCTTCTGCAGCGAGGTGTAGAAAACTGTTCTCTACTGCACTGGAGGATGTCTTCAAAGTTCTGGACTGGAGAGGGCCAGGCATCAACGTCAATGGCGAGTACATCACTCACCTTCGGTTTGCCGACGATATAGTGGTTATGGCTGAGACTATGGAGGACCTCAGTACAATGCTCGATGACCTCAGTAGAGCTTCCGAAAGAGTGGGTCTGAAAATGAACATGGACAAAACCAAGGTGATGTTGAATGGCCATGTTACACCCACTCCTATCAAAGTCGGAGACTCTACACTCGAAGTTGTGGACGAGTATGTCTACCTGGGACAAACGTTCAAGTTAGGTAGGTCAAACTTCGAGAAAGAGGCAACCGTCGAATCCGACTCGGCTGGGCAGCGTTCGGGAAGTTGCGCGGTATCTTCTCGTCCAACTTACCACAGTGTCTCAAGACGAAAATCTATGACCAGTGTGTGTTGCCAGTGATTACATACGGGACAGAGACGTGGTCGCTCACAATGGGCCTCATCAGAAAGCTTAAAGTCACCCAAAGGGCAATGGAGAGGGCTATGCTCGGCGTTTCCTTGCGTGACCGAATCAGAAATGAAGACATCCGCAGGAGAACCAAGGTTACCGATATAGCCCAAAGAATGCCTAACTTAAGTGGCAGTGGGCAGGGCACATTGCTCGCAGAACAGATGGCCGTAGCGGCCGAAAAGTTCTAGAATGGCGACCGCGTACCGGAAGACGCAGCGTTGGAAGGCCTCCCTCTAGGTGGAGCGACGACCTAGTCAAGGCTGAGGGCGTCCGGTGGATGCAAAACGCACAGAACCGATCAGTGTGGCGACGCTTGGGGGAGGCCTATGTCCAGCATAGGACATCATTCGGCTGAAATGATGAAAGCGATGGCAAATCCCTTTGGGCACACGGATTTTCCTTTGTAAAAAGTAATATAGAAGAAAGGTATACAATGACCGGATGTAACCCCGGATGTTTCTACTTTAATCTCGGCCAGAAATCGGGACATACCGCCACAAACACGGCTATATCCGGCCCGCAATAGTTGCCCGATGTCTGATCAAATTGGACGTTTTTACTCATCGCCACGATCAACAGAATGGGATGTGGCTGTTCTGCCACTTGCTGTGCAGAACCCAACGTCTCACCACTGCTGTCAAAGAAAGAAAAAGAATTTAGAAGTCTGTATTGGCACATAAATTTGCGCCACTATTAAGTTTGAATCGAACTGTACTCCATATACAGATGATATCGAAGCATTTGATGCAATACCTTCAAACGAAATCATTAAAAGAACCTCCTCGAGTCATACTTAGGTTCGTCTGGTGCCAAAAACACTGAGGCTTTTTCAAAGAGTTTTTTCAACCCTCTGGTCTCCCTGATCTAATTACATTTCTGGCTGCATTCAGCCAATAGAGCTTCAGAGACAATTCAATGGTCTTCCCTGAAATCGCATAATCATCTAGATCATGGCATAAATTATTAATTCATGGTTGAATTTGGGCAGCCAGTTGGGTATTCCAGTTAGAAAAAGTTTAATTCGCTTCTTGAGTGATGTCAAGCATGCGTTGTTCGTTTAGTTAGCTAATTTTGCCCTTCTCTCTGATCAGAGCTGTCTTAACTACCTTTCTACCTTTGTTTTTTTTCTTAACTATCTTGGAAGGACAAAAAAATGGTTTACTCAATCTATCGACTTACAGAGAGGAATCTATACAGCACCTTTATTGGTGCTGTTCAGCTCCTATATTATTTAGTAACCTCCTTGTCCGAGGCTATTTATACGAGCAAGGGGTATCGAAAACGCAGACCTTTACCAATATTATTACTGAACAACATAATATTAAAAAGTATATGAAAAATAATAAGGTATGGCTCTAAATTTTACATTAAATGAAATTATTTTATGGAACGAGAGTGCTTCCAAGGCACAAGAGAAAATCACAACCATTTTATAATGGAAACCTTTTTTATGGAAACCTCTTACCTGAGAGTGAGCAAGCAGAGAATAATTATGGAACGTTATTAAAATAATATGTGTAGCGGCACCAACGCCGCCACTTACGAACTAAT
This sequence comes from Orthosia cruda, assembly GCA_964057195.1. NCBI lineage: Eukaryota > Metazoa > Arthropoda > Insecta > Lepidoptera > Noctuidae > Orthosia > Orthosia cruda. The sequence continues at coordinate 74,001,229 of OZ059825.1, read as the reverse complement.
GACATGACGTCACACAAATCCTGCATCGCGCAAGTAAAGTTTTCGGCGCGATAAGAACACATACAACAGTCCGACAACAACCGTCGGGCAGTTGCCCGGACCAGACACAACACCCGTCTGGTCGGAGGATCCTCCCTTTTCTATGGAGGTATGTGGGACTTTACACCCTGTTCCACATACCCCCAAACTGGTGACCCCGAACATGAACATCAGCGCAGCCTTCGTGCAGAGCTACTTCGTCGTGACGTCATCATCACTTTCTCAAGCTTTCGAGCAGCGAGTCACTCAGCCAGCCACTACCCACGGCATCTACGGGGGTATCCTGACCACCAGCATGCAGCGGACGCGCATTCCTGGTCATCACCCCCAGCTTCTTTCATCACCGCTCCGACCCATTGGAGCCAGCAGCTCTGTCCCAACTCACTGGGACATCATCACCACTCCGAACTACTGGAGCCAGCAACACTATCCCGACTCACTGGGATTTCATCACCCCGACTCACTGGGGCACAACCGCATACAGTTCTGACTCACAGCGAACTTTGCGACTTCCGGTTCCGACTCACGGGAACCAACCTTCCACTGGCCAGGCACACATCACGAGATGTACGGACGACTCACCCTGCTATCGACCTCCGGTCTCCGGAGGGGAGTGATGTAGCGGCACCAACGCCGCCACTTACGAACTAATGACATGACGTCACACAAATCCTGCATCGCGCAAGTAAAGTTTTCGGCGCGATAAGAACACATACAACAGTCCGACAACAACCGTTGGGCAGTTGCCCGGACCAGACACAACACCCGTCTGGTCGGAGGATCCTCCCTTTCCTACGGAGGTGTGTGGGACTTTACACCCTGTTCCACATACCCCCAAAATGAAATAAATTTATTTTTCATAGCTTGAGATAAGCCACTCTTTTTCTTAGTAGAAATTGCTGAATACTAAAGGAATTTAATATTTATTTTAAGTACGTTACGTACGTACCTACGTAGTGACCTTGAATTCACTTCAAAAACTTGTATATTGATACAAGTTTTTGAAGTGAATTTAAAAGAAAGTGGTGTTGGAAATAGAATAAATAAAGTTGCCAGCTCTAGTGATCCCACCTACATAAGCAGTAATTGTTTTAAAAAGCGCAAAATATTATAGAGATAGAAGTTAGATCCACATTTTAATATAAAATGCTAACTTTATCTCGCGGTTGCTTCCACGCTGAACTGATTTACATCTCCGGGGGCCGATGCGTTACCCCGATAGACCATATTGCTAAAAATTTTCCTAAACGGTCCTTTGTAGGAGCCATTTGTATTTTAAACCATGAACCGAATGTTTTTTTATAGAGTAATCGTTTTTATATGTATTTAAGATTTGGCGTTTAGTAATAGTAGAGATAAAGGCTCTATCAACCTTTTTAACATTTCCCGCCTATGTTGGGGGGCGGTTTCCAGTTTAACTGGATGCATCTGAGTAGATACCAGTATTTTTCAGTAACTGACCTACATAACTTAGTAACTAACACGACATCCCGTGCTAAAACTGCTGCCAGGTTTTCTTTCTTCTGACTACCGTAAGGGCGATTACGCCCTACATCCGTGTCCGTGTCCGTGAAATTTGGGTTCTGAATTAGCCGTAATACTTCTTGTAGGAAAGCTTACGCACTATATCCGAGCTCTATCCGTCATAATCTAATAAATAAATAATAAATACTTCAGAACATTTTGAACTCGGAACTCAAATCACGGACACGGACGTGTAGAGTCTAACCACCCTTATGATTGTCTAAGATCTACTGGAAAACCCTACTTACCAGAAAAAAGGAAATGGAATTAGCATTTAACAGCTAAATCAGCTAACCGAAACTAATCCGAATGTGGTGAAACAGACCAAACGTAATACCTTGGCAACTGCTGTAACACATTTTGTTCGGAATGATGAATAGCAGCCAAGAGGCATCGTTGAATTTCGAAATCTTGGCCATTTCTGCCTCGCTGTTTTAGTGGTCGTGAATGCAGCAGTTAAGAATGAGGGCCTACGTTTCCATACTAAGATCGGGCTATGTTTTATTTGAGTTTGAATGAGGAATTTTAAGGATCCTATTTAAATTTATAAATTCTGATGAGACTCAAACTGACTGACTGGCAGCGAACCCCAACAAAGTTGGAAAAAGTCTGTGCACATTGATTGAATTTCAGTTTTCATAGATGGCAATAGGCTCGTCTGTTATACGTGGCACTTAAACATTACTGGCTAAAAAAGAGAGTTTACTATAAATACACTTCTGTCTGTCTTCTCTAGAAAAACAGGCGTGATGTTTACACCAACATTTCATATTCGCTAGAGCAAAAGCATAAAATAGAAAAAAAATTGGTTAAAAATAAAATAGGGTAAAAACCATAAAAATAGGTTTTTACAGTGTCTTCTTTGCTGTCACTAAAATAAAATAAAAAATGAGACAACCAACAACCTTAGGTTTTTAAAAAGCAAACCATTAGCCGACATTAAAAAGCATCTCGAAAGCCTGGCGTTCGGAACTATTATGATATTAAATTAAAAAGTGCTACAAAAGTAACCTTTTTGCGTTGTAAGGTTGTATTTTTAAAACTAGTCCGATTGTCGGTTGTCTGGTGGTAGTCCAGTTGTCGTTTGTTTGTTAACCTTTTATTTTTTGCTCCAGCGAATTGAGTATAGACATTTTCCTATTAATCAATGCTGCATATTCATTAATACATATACAAAGGAAAAACAAGACACAGTTTTAACAACGCAGCCAGTTGAACATATCTGCCTCTCACCGCAGGAAACTCCAGTATAAAAGGCACAATCAGACGAAATGCCGGCGGCCTAGCAAGTGCCGCATAATATTGTATCCTGTTCCCCTTGACGCAAGGGTGATTATCGCATCTGTGTAAGTTGAGCTCGACAACTTGAAGAATGTGCGATGAATGAAGTTCGGGAATTTGAGTGATGTAACGATGTGGGCTTTAAAAAGCTATGTTAGGATTGTATGATTATTATTTGCGTGTTACGGCAATTTTCTTTCGTTTCAGTACGAAAAGTTAAAATTTATGGCAGTCAAACACTGTGCGTTTTTGAAGCATCGTTCACCTTGAGCTAGGTAAATCCATGCTTTTGTATTTGATGAAGGATTAAGCGGACTGTAGTTTGTATTTAGGTTGGTAAATTGATAAAATTTGCTGGTTTTATTAATATTTTACTGTCCCATATGTCAGTTCATTACACAGATAACATATTTTTGCAGATAATACAAGAGATAAAAAGACATTGTGTTGCCATCAACACGTAAAGCACAAATATAAACGATCTTTTTAACAAATGGATCAAGAATTTTCTTTGTTTGTGAAATAAAGTGTGCTTTAGTGTGTTGCGCAATCATGGAGCTGGTCTAGATACTTACTTGAATAAAGACTATTGATAAGAAAATTTCACTTGTAATAAACTCTTTTTTCTCTAGTAGTTTGCCAAGCTTGATTGTCAGATCGCCCGGTTCTGTGTTGCCCTTTGAAAAGACTGCCATAATTTTAATAAGAAACTTATCAGACTTGCCGCATAGACTAATTGTCAATATCCATTCTATCTTTTACTTCTTATAAAGAAATATATTCCTACCTATCTATAAAATGAAATGCCAGGTTTTTAACTTTGCCTCTGACCTAGACTATAGTCAAGAGCAAACCAAACTCAAAAACAAAAAAAAAATGCTTTCATTTTCTATTCCCGAGAACGCCGCTCAAATACATACACACGGGATTGAACGAACATCTAGATTAGCTATTGTCTAATAGCTGGGTCAACCGGAAAAGTACCTATTACTCTCTAGAAGAACAGAATAGAAGAATTGCATCTGTCCCCTATTGTCCACGCGTTGCTTGTATCGTGAGAACAATGTTATTCAGAATTGTAATGAGAAAAGGAAAAGTGTTTCTTTTAAAAAGAATATTGTGTATTTTCCACGTTGTCAGTTTTCAAAAAAGTGACAAACATTGTAAGGTGCCCTTAGTAGGTTAGCCTATTACTTATTTCTTAATAATTTATAAGTAGCTGCCCACTCCGGCTTCGCACGGGTATAGATAAAAGGATTTTTTTTCTTTAATACAAACTTTCGCCTGACTCTTGTTATATTACAAATACTTCAAAAATATAATTTGCCAAATAGGTGCAACCGTTTTGAAGTTATGCGTTTACAAACATTCGGCAATTAATTTTTATTCACATGAAATATTTTTTTTCAATTACTTATTTAAATATAATCAAAATATTCTGCCCGTAAAATCAAAGCACAGTAGAATAGAACCTTTTACTGAACATTGTTTTTGACCATGTATTTTAATTAGTAGCAAAATCTTTTATCCTATGCATTAGCACACCATATTGCTAAACTAATTTATCTAAATTAAAATCCTGTAACACCATAGCCTGGCGTGTTGTTTTGCAAATTCATGATTACTTAAGCCCAAGATGAATATTTTACAATCACATAGATGCACATGAAAGTACTTCAAAACCGTTTGTTAAATTTACACTAATTCATAAAAATCTCTGAACTTTTAACACCTGTTATGCAGATTCTTAATCCAAATTATCTAAGGACTTATATCTGAATTGGGTGTTTGGAGCTAAGAACTTGTCAATCCCTAATCGAATGTCAAAGTTTGACAGATTTTCAGATTAGATTTTGTCTAAGGCTCTAGATAAACGGACCGCATTTCAAATGCACTCCAACTACAACTTTGCAGTTTGAATGCAGTTGACATACATAACACGTCTGAACAATTGCATCGAAACTGCTAACCGACTGCACAGTGCACTCAAATGCTGTCCGTCTGTCTAGAGCCTAATACATAATTTGAAAGTCTTTTTCAGATTTGATCTAATCAGTTGCTTATCAGAGTTCTTACACTTATATAAATAAAGGCTTATATATCAAAGTAAACATTTAGTTGTGACATTATATGCCTTAAAAATATAATAAAACCAAGCTGATATTTCGTATATTTTCTTTCTTCTCATCAAGTTTTAAAAGCATTCGTTTTGTTTGTTTCAGGTGAGTCACAATGCTTGAGTGTTCGCATACGTCGGAGCCATTGGTGCGAGTATTTTCCATTTTCAGATATTTCAGGTAAAGATGTATTTCAAGATCACTGAATGTAGTGACATTCAGTGAACTAGAAATACATCTTTCTAGTAAAATAATATTAACATACTGTTGCATGTAGTCACATCATTGAGTATAGCACCTGGGAGAAAACCATTTTTTTTTCCAAAAATGTGATGACATATAAAAACCAAAAGCAAAAAAATATAATTAAAACAAAAACCTATCCATAGCAGCGATTTGATTCCGCAACCTTGGGCGTACTGGCCACCGCTTTAATCATTAGGATATTCCAACGGCAGCAGAGGTGGGGAAATTACGAACCACATTCATCATCAGGCTTTTAATGTTCCCACTGCTGGATCACAGGCCTCCACGCTGTGAGAGAGGGAATGGGCCTGAATCCACCACGCGGGCCCAGTGCGGGTTGGTGGATTAGAATGAATGATGAAGCACGTAGCAGGTGGCGTTCTGTAGTTTCTGCTAACCCCTGGAAAAACAGATGGGAGTCTATGTATGTATGTATTACGCAGGCTATTTCTTTTTGCGTGGCAATATGAGGTAAAGAATTTTGCCAGATATGAGACCTAGCTATATCGATCGCTCCCGAAAACCCCTATATTGCATCGAAATTATATTGAAATCGTTAGAGCCGTTTTCGATAACGTGGTTATATATAGGTATATACAAATATCGATCGTGTAATAGTAAAGGATTTATTGAAATAATAGCTTATCGTGTCAAAGTCATGGGAGACTAGACAAAGTGACATTATATGTAGTGATAACGATGGTTCAATGATTGACATGGGATCCAACAACACGCCACCTATTTTGATATCGAGTATGTGACAGATGTATACACGTCATATACATCTGCCCCTTACGCGATCTCAAAATAACCTTACTCTAAGAGCTTGTGGTCACCCCCCAGGTCTGTCTCAGCCAGCCTTTTGACAGTCCTCATCTCTGATATAATGTCACATTGTATAGCAACCGGTGGGCCTTAACTGTAATTTCTTATCATAGAATAATTATTAAGAAGAATAAATAATTCCAAGTTACCAAGAGAATCTCTTTGTGAAACACAAAACCTTTGGCTGTCTAAACAGGTGGGTTCACTAAATGCCACTGAATTGCGAGACCGTAAAAACAATCGTAATATAAATTCTAAAACCCCCTTCACCCCTATTTCAGCTATGAATAATTCCACCAACAGAAACAACAACACTTTGATCGTAATAAGTTAATTTTATAAAATTAAAACACATAAAACGTTCAAAAAGGTTTTATTACCCTTTATAACCAGCTAACAATTAAAATAACATCGAGCGAGTTCAACGTGAAATTAATTCGCAAATTGACTCAGACGGACCCTTCTCAAAGTTAGACCCTGTGGCTGTGGCTTCAGGATGTTATTTTAATCATTTTAATGGCGTCTCTGTTTTTTCAACCTCTAAACCAATAGTGGAATGAAATTTATACAATTTGTTTTCTGAAGAACCGCAGTGATGTTAGGCTGGGGTCATATTAGCGCGTTTGGTGATATATTGTGTGAACATGTCTATAGTTGCCCACTGCTTTCTTATAATAATTTGTTGTACAAAAAACGGTCGGTAATGTAAAAATCTATCGTATCTTCGAGATATCAATAACGTAAATTGTTACTTAACACGACGAACATCTAAAATTAAATGTTTTCAGGGATTCAAATTAGCAGCAAGTAACACGTAGTTTTACTAAATCTAAATTACGCTATCTTGGTATGGCTTTTCTGTACGTCTTTGACATAAGTATTTAAGCGTTGTTTTTTATTCAATGGCGTATTACCGTTGTTTCCAATCGTCGTATTAGATTTGTCAAACACCGTGTCTTTCGATTTCCTGTCGAATGATACACGTAACGTATTTAGTCAAAAAATAACTTACGTGGTTAACTTAGAACTTAAGCAACGAAATGTTATATTATACCATTATAATCCTTACGAACGAATCTCGTAAACAGCAATATCTATGAACTCCCTAAAATAGAAACAAGAGCTTTACAAAAAGGAAAAGAAACCGAACAAAATGCCCAATAACAATTCATTGGCCATTGGCTTCCAGCCACGGTTTCAAAAAGGTACTGAAAATAAAAATAAAGTAGTTCGAGGACAAGTACGGACATAAAGACCGTAGCTGCTGAACCCTTTGCGAAAGAATGGACATCAGATAAAAGATCCGCACAAATCCCCGGATCCCTGAAGGATCTGCTGTACGAAAGACATATATCTAAAGATTTATTTACTTTGAGAATATGCTTTAGTGTAAAAACTACAAAAATGTTGTACGAGTATTGATAATGTGTCAATATTTAATAATTAATTTTGTTCAACAATTAATAATTTAATAGTAAATATGGACAAGCTATATATTATTTATAGCTTCATCGTCGACCACATCATCGCTTACCATCAGGTGAGATAGTGGTCAAGCACAAGCTTATGATAAATAAAAAAAATGGAACCAGTTGGAGATAGTAAATATTTTGTTTATCAAAGTAAGTTTTATCTCGTATCGATGTAGATACCTATATTATAGTATATTTAAATATTTTAAAAAAGATATAACATTTTACGAAAGATTTCCAAAATGTCAATTTCATGCATTTTGGAGAGTAGTTAGGTTTATTAGAAAGCTGTAAACATTTTTGTTGGCAAATTTATTATACAGATTATTATGGCAGATTATTCCTATCATCATTAAAAACAGTAGTAATGTTATTAAAACGACTTGGAATATTATTAATAGTGAAACGGGAAGATCTGGTAACCGAAATATTGACTACGGCCTGTCTATTAATGGCAACATCATAAAATCAGACTCACAAGTCGCAGTGGCCTTTGAAAATTTCTTTTCAGATATTCCCATTTCAACTACTAAATACTTAAACTCATCACCTTCTGTTGCTGAGCCTTTGCTAAAAGAAAATGTTAATGTTTGCAATTCGGAATTTCGTTTTGAACATATTACTTGTAAAGACATAATTAAAACCTTTCACACTTTAAATGTTAAAAAGACTGCAGATCTGTGGGGTCATTCTGTAGAAGTTGCTAAGTCTATTATTGACATTGTCGCACCTAGTTTAGCTATTATCTTTAATAATTGTATCGACTGTGGGGAGTTTCCTGACCTTATGAAAAATAGTAAAATAATACCTTTGTTTAAATCAGGTAGTACATCAGACCCTACAAATTATAGACCTATTTCAGTACTACCTACGTTTAGCAAAATATTTGAGAAATTAATTTTAGAGCAATTGCAAAGATTTTTTAATAAACATAAATTATTACATACCAAACAGTTCGGTTTTACAAGGGGTCGTTCAACTACTGATGCCGGTGTTGAGCTTTTAGGACATATTTATAATGCATGGGAAGATAAGTGCGATGCCTTGGGAATCTTTTGTGATTTGTCCAAGGCATTTGATTGTGTTTTTCATGAAACGCTAATCAGGAAACTCCGCCACTACGGGATCCGGAACAGCGCTCTGGATCTTCTTACTTCATATTTGAGTAATAGGATTCAGACCGTTGACGTTAATGGAAAAAGATCTCCTGGATCTATGGTAACAATGGGAGTCCCGCAGGGCTCGATTCTTGGTCCTTTCTTGTTTCTTATTTATATTAATGACTTGCCTTACCTCATAAAGGATAACCATGATATAGTGTTGTTTGCGGATGATACTTCACTTTTGTTTAAACTTAAACGTCAGCAACTGGTTACTGACGATGTAAATAGCGCGATCTCAAAAGTAGTTCACTGGTTCAATGTTAATAATTTACTTCTTAATGAAAAAAAAACCAAATGCATTAAGTTTACCCTACCTCACGTTAGGCAGGTGAAAACCGATGTGTTGATAAAGGGCGAAGAATTGAATCCTGAAAATAGCACAGTATTCTTAGGCTTAACTTTGGATGCTAAGCTTCAGTGGGGCCCACATATAGATAAATTGTCAAAGAAGCTAAGCTCCGCAGCATATGCTGTTAGAAAAATTCGTAATTTAACTGACATAGAGACAGCCCGTTTAGTATACTTTAGTTATTTTCATAGTGTAATGTCATACGGTATTCTGTTGTGGGGAAATGCCGCCGACATCCAGACTATCTTTGTTTTGCAGAAAAGAGCTGTTCGATCAATTTATAAATTAAGCCCGAAACACTCTCTCAGAGAGAAATTTAAGGAGATTAATGTAATGACTGTGCCTTCTCAGTATATTTATGAAAATCTTTTATATGCCCATAAAAATATAAAATTGTTTAAAAAATACAGTGATATCCATAACATAAATACTAGGAACAAACACAAATTTGTAGTACCTACAACAAGGCTCAAGAAAATAGGTGGCTCGTTTAGATGTCAATGTGTACGCTTTTATAATAAGCTTCCAAGCCACGTGCAAGATCTAAGTCTTAATAAATTCAAGTCTTTCATTAAACGTAAGTTGTGCCAGAAAGCGTTTTATACAACAAAAGATTACATTGAGGACAAAAAGGCTTGGGATTGAGCTGCTCCAATTAATTTTGTTTTTTTATTATATTTTGCACTATGCATTTTGTTATTATAAATATTTTTTTTATTTTTTTGGTTTTCTTGCAATGACAAGAATATTTACTTTTTAAAGTATTATATTATTTTATTTTAATTATTGTGAATGTGAAGTATTTCTTACTATGTGGATATTTTTTTTTTTTTGTTTTTATTTAAATTTATCTTAGTTTTTAATCATGGTCTGGCAGTTTGAGTAGTTTATGCGGCCTACCCGAATGTCCTTTCTTTGGTATTGTTCGTCGAATCGTTGAGCTCCTTAAATTCTGAGTTGAGCTGCTCGGTTATTGACAAATGCGTGCACTGACTGGACAGGTCCACTCAATCTGGCTGGTTCTTTCCTCAAAAGACCATTTCAGACATCAGTCTACATGGTCTTCACATGATCTAATCAAGATTTTGTCAGGACTTTAAAAGAGACTGTGACCTCTGAGTTTGTTTCGGCCTTTCTTCTCAGAGTAGTCAGATAGGAAACGCCGACCTCATCTAGTTTTAAAAATATGTTCGACATGTAAAAGTGTTTGTACAAACCAACTTACAGAAATAAAATCATTTATCATTTATCAATTCAATTCATTCTTATTTTTCTAGAATCAATTTTATTTTTAGCACGAAGCTTTTGATTCTCTACTCAAAACTATCTTCCTTTCGATAACTCGAATAGGAAAAAACTGAATCAAATTACATTAGGCGAAAGTTTCTAAGAGAAAAATGAAATGGGAAGCCATATTTTTTTCACGTAAATCAAAATGTCAAAGTGCGTGGTGGTCGTTTATCAAAGGAATCTGCAAAATTTTATCATTTATTTTAGCGTTGCGAACTTCCTCGATCGGCTCTTACCCTCACGACTCATTTAGCGCGAGGCGAAGGTTTTCGAAGAACAGCGGGTTGAATGAGTACTTGCAGATACTTAGCAAATAGTTTGTGGAGGAGGAAAACAACGGTATTTAGGAACACTTGTGGTAAATTTAAACTAATAGTCAAATTAATAAAATTGGCAGTCCCTATTGTCAGGCGCTAAAGAGCTTACCAAATTCTCTTAGGTAGTAGTTGCCCAAAATATATACTTAGGTTCTTAGTACATCATTATTTATTTCAGATGTAAGCAAGATAAAGTGTGCACAGGTTTCATGTAAAGCGAAAATACATAATTAGGTACCGATGTAAGCTAAAACACGAGAAAAAATCGATAAACAACAAATTATTTAAAATTACAATAAACCACCTTAGCTGATGCCATGTCGGAAATGATTGTCGAGATGTGTTATTGAAAGTCGTAAACATATATTTCATTTTGTATTAGTAGAAACAGAAGGCGGTATAAAATATAGCCATAAAACGGAAAACCATAAAATGTTAATGCGATTGAAACCTTTTGTGATTCACGTATTGAAACCTTTTGTACCGATAGCTTTTTATATTATTTTGTAAATTGCTGAAACAATAATACACCAATTGCTTTTAACAATATGCTTTTTACATACACAATCAGTGGAAGTTCCACTATTAACAATGAAGTGTTAAGAAATGCAATAAACGTTGATATAAAGAACAATGATTTGTGGCATCACCATGATATGGTTGATGGAGAGTATTTCTTCATCGTATGAAGACGTATCGTGACCAGGCACTGCACCGGGTCACTCATTCATAAAACATAGTCCTCTCATCTGCGCACTGTTTCTACGAGTTACTGGACACGAAATTCTATGTCAGATACGGAAACTTCACTGTGTCAACCATGATTGCCAAACTATTTTCTAGTCTTAAAATGTTACATACATCCAGATTTTCACCACACAAACTTCACAGAACCTGGGTTCTGTGACTTCAGCGAACCTTTTATTTAAAAATGTAAAATAGTCGGCGTAATGTCCTTAAGTTTTAAATTACCCAAGGCCTTATTATCTTCAAATGGTTTAACGTCAATAAGCCCTTATTGGATAAAGCGCGTTACCAGATCAGTCAAGAATAAAAGGGTACAGTAAAATCTTGAGATACTAAAATGGGAATAAAAATAAGCAAGTGTAATAATACAAATGTTTGAAAAGTCTGTAGCATCGTTCGTGTTTATGACTGTGTAACTGAAGTTGGTTATTAATCGGTACATGTTTTCTAGCAATAACGACAAAAGTTTCATTACTTTGTTTTATTTTAATATCGTATTAGATTGTAATCGGCATGAGAAATAGGAAAATTATGTGAGACACAGTGAGTACATTGCATATTTTAGATCAGGCTCTATGACAGCTTAGAACTAGGTCCAACCTGATCTGTCTTTGATGAATCATCATCATCATTATCATAGCATTCCACTGCTGGACATATGACTTTCCAATTTCTGATTTTCGGCAATTGTCATCCAGCAGCTAACAGCCCTCCTGCGTAGATCATCGCTCCCCCAGCCTGAGGGTCCTAACTTACGTTTACCAGTTCGCGGTCTTCACTCAAGAACACGTTTACCCTAACGGTCATCCGTTCTATGACTTATATGGCCGGCCCACTGCCACTTCAGCTTGCTTATTATGTGAGCTATGTCGACAATTTTGGTTCTCTGCAAGATCACCTCGTTTCGGTCCCTTCCAAAAGAAACGGTTACTTTGCTAGCAATTTGTAACTTTAAATTTAAAATCAGTATTTGATATCAAATCTCACAAGTCATAAGAAAAAAAAACAATTTAATTTCATAGGTTTATTATGTACATGGAATGGATTGTATTTTTCCTTAATATACTCGCAAACTTTCTCGAGTTATTCGTATAAGTGCTAACAATGATCACGATATTTGTTGTTTTATCGATCGAGCGCCCATCCGCGGGCCAATAACTCAACACAGAGAAGGCGGTGCTTACATAAAGCGGCGGTGGCTTCCTCTTAGACAGCGGTGCGTGGACCAACGGAACTGAACTACCTTGTAGCGGCGTGGTTCACCCACCGAATCTTCCCACGCGCGGCACCGCAACACCGCAAGGGAGCGCGGGCCGCCCCGACTTGAGACGCTTCACTAAAACCTAACATTCTATAAACAAAACCAGATGTTCAACTAGAGACAACATTACTAAAATATGTCATGATTTGTGCACGAGCTATTTGTAATAAAAAACATTTTAATGAATATGTTGGTACAAAATTTTGTACAAAATTAAAAGATTTATATACCATTTGGAATGAATCAGAGTTTTGTGATTTGCCATTTATTCAAAAATGTTCCGATTCTTGATAATGTTGTTTTTGCTATCAATTCCAGTCTCCAAATTCATAAACAAGATTAAAGGAACAGAATTCTTAAGATCTGACAAAGGTTCTGGCGTAGAACCGAAGGATTTTCCATTCTTAGTTGTAGTATGAAATAGGGAAAGTTTATAAATATTCATAGAGTTGGTACAGGTGTTCTGTTAACTGGAACCTGGGCACTGACTGCCGCCCATATCTTTGCCAAATAAGCGAACAAACCCAGAGGTTCGTGATAAACTATGTGTCTGTTATGGTGACTTCACACGGTCGCCTTTTGTTACAAATATGTATACTGATGTGTTTTACATTTATTATCATCCTGGTTTTCGTGCAATGCCTTATATTTACGAAGACTTGTTCTTTAGCATCAATGATGTGGCTCTCATGCTCATCAGCAAGATTTCAGTGGCGAGCTACGGCAGACTGTCATCCGTCAATCGCGCCTCTCTGCTAGGGCTTACCGCGAAGTACATCGGAGTTCTTGACACAAACATATCAATGAATCGGAAACTGAAACCTTGGAGTGGATATGTTACGAGATGTGGTCATCCAGTAAGCAGATATCTCGAAATTTGATATGTGTCATACCGTCCTCTCAAAAGAAAAGATAAAATATTAGTTTTGCTGGATTCGGTGGCGAGTTGGCATTTTTTCAATGAATTCCATTACACAAACATCTGTTTTGAGGACTATGTTTACTCCAGTTGACGCGTACCTAGACTGGGTCAGTAATGTGACGCAAGTTAAAGGCATTCTCCAAATAACTTTTGAATGAACAGCTGTGACGTGATGGATTCGAGTCGTTATTGACCGTGTTTAGCATTGTACTGCATGTACCAATTCAATGGAGGCTGGAGATGTCGGATGGGCTGTTAAATAAAGTAATACTTGATTCATGACCCGTGCTTCATTTTGCCATTGCAAGAAGAATGAACCGAAAAAAACATCAAAGGAATAATAATATAATTCGAATGAAATGAATGAAAATAGAGTGAATAATAATGAGCGGGGCCAATCAGTGTTGCCTGCCATGAATATAAACATATATTTTTACCTTAATGTCGCCACTAATACAGCTGTCAACGTGCTATGACCCAAGCACAGAAACAACAATCACTTTTAAAGGATAAACAACAATTATTAGTCTCCACCAAAAAGACTTTACAATAAGTCACTCTACATCACACAATCACAATATGATTTAATTGTGATAACAACACATTATGTTATAATCAACATCAAAAACCTAACATGAATAATATTTCACTATCGCCAATAACGACATATTTGAGCAAAACTGAAATATGCTTATATTACAGTTGTTATTCACTAACACAACATTTTGCATCGTGCATTCAAAACCCAGAAGAAGCAAGGCAATTTGTTTTGTTGTACATAACTACGTATACAACAAACGTCGATATTCAGATAGATGTCAGTGGACCAACGACGATGTGACGAGTGCATTGGATGAGATAGATATAAACTCAACATTTCAAAGATTTTTATAAAATAGTTTTTGTAATACACTCTTAGTTGCTTCAAAGCACTTCTAAAAATATACAATACCTACAACAATACACATTTCGCAGCTATCCTTGCGATCGCTGCACCACTATCTTTGCTAAATAAAAGAGTACCTAAGTTGAGTGTCAACTGTGTAGATAACCAAACCGGGTAATGGTGTTAAAATTAATTGGTGACTTATTAAAACTTTAATAAGCAAGATTTTACTTGCAATTAGTACCTATTTCCCCTGATATCTCTATAAATTATGCTATGCCTCATTCTGATGTATAAGCTTTATGCCTGTACAGTTACGTCAAAATCCGTTTAGTAGCTTAACTTGAAAGAATAACAAACATCCATCCATCCTCACATATTTTTGCATGTATAAATAAAATCGCAATGCCATTTCAAAATACAAATAGTTACATAGAAACGAAATCATACCTGTACCTATTTAAAACTTTTACAACAAAATAATGTAACTATGGAATCGGTTTATACGATGTTGAAATAGTTTCATATAATCATACCTACTTAGTATTAAAGAAGAAGTAAAAAGCCGGCCAAGAGCGTGTCGGACTTCGCAAGTTTTGGGTTCCGTACCAAAGAAAAATCTGATTTATCAATATATTGGTATTTGTTAGTAAAGTGTACTTAATAATAAACATTATCACCAAATGCCTGTCAAATGCCTTCTCTATGCAGATGATCAAGTTCTACTTGCATCGTCAGCTGAACAGTTGCAAGACATGGTGACTGTGATGAATGAAGCTTTTAAGTTAAAAGTTATGAGTATAAATGTGAACAAGACTAAGGTAATGGTGTTTGAAAGAGAAGACTATATATCGGAGTGTGAAGTGAAAATAAATGATAAGAGTGTGGAGCAAGTGAACGAGTTTGTATATCTGGGAAGTATGTTCACAAGGGATGGAAAGATTGAAGAGGATGTGGAAAGGAGAGTGAATGCAGGGAATAAAGTGAATGGTGCTATACATGCGGTTTTGACCAGCAAATCGATGTCTCCAGAAGCTCGACTCGCCGTTCACAACAGCGTGCTGGTGCCTACACTTATGTATGGAAGTGAAGGGTGGGTATGGCAAAAAAGACATGAAAGTAGGATTAATGCAGTAGAAATGCGCTCCTTGCGAAGTATGTGTGGGGTAACTTTAAATGATAGGTTGAGGAATGATGTAATAAGACAACGTTGTGGTTTAAAAGAAGATGTAGTGACTAAAATTGAAAAGAGTATGTTAAGATGGTTTGGCCATGTTGAGAGGATGAATGAAAGGCGACAAACGAAATGTATTTACAAGGCAGACGTGAATGGAAACGCCGGGAGGGGACGCCCTAGAAAGACATACATACATACACCTTATAGGTGATGTTCTTCAAAAAGGCCAGGAGCGCAGTACTCATAACCGGCGTGTGTGTATGACTAGATGCATGAATGTGAGTGAAGCAAAATAAGTAGGTAAGGATCGTAGCAGGTGGCGTTCTGTAGTTTCTGCCTACCCCCATGGGAAAAAGGCGTGAGTTTATGTATGTATGTATTATCACCAAATTTAAAGTACATAGGTGAATGGAAAGTTAAATAAATCCTCGGAACAAAATTGTGTGACAGACGACGGACAGACAGACAGACGGACATACAGACACGTGAGTGTCAGAAATAGGGCTCCGTTTGGACCCTTCGGGTACGGAACCCTAAAAAGGATGCAATTAATTGCATTCACATAATCCCGCGTAGGTAGTCTGTCTACCTGAGTCCCATAGTTCTAATAGGATTTCAAACAATGCGATCACGAATGAATACTGATGGCTCAATTCATCCCCTCTCTCCTCTATCCTCCTCTCTTCGGCTCATTCACGGGCATTCCATTATCAGACACCATAAGCCTTCGTTAAAATAGTTGTTTGACGTTAATGAACGTCTGGGATTGCAGAATTTTCATCTATACTGATTTACGTATAGAGGTAGAATAGTTAGTTTGTAAGAGGTAATCTCCACGGATTACATAATGAATTGAAATAATTTTCATAATTGCATTAGTAATATAACTACCACTAGTGCGATACCAATATCACTAATGCGATTACGAAAATAATTTCACTAATAAAAAGGTTGGACATAGACCTCCTGCCGATGAAATAATGACGATGATGATGACGAATTAGTACATTATGGTACAAGTGTGTAATGTTGGTGATTACCGCAGAGGCGCCATTGAGACCCGAGCCGTTAGGTGAGGGTCTTAAGAGAGCTGAGGACGGTAATCATCAATACACACGTGTATCATACAACGTTTTTCAACACACTTGTGAAGTAAATAATACTAAAAAAAACATTTCCAACAGTGAAAACGAGTTGTGAATTTTTTTTCGCAATGGCGGGTAAAATTAACCAGTTTTCGTATGCGCGCGCATCTAAAAATGGCGATCGGCCATAGACTAAAAAGAATGAGTTTTCTTTTTTTGGCTTTTCGCGGATAGCGTTTTAGCCACGTACAAAATGGGGAATTTCAAGTTTTCTTTATTACAGACAAAAACAAAAGTTATATTTTAGTGAAAGTTTTATTTATTAAACACGTACAAGTTGAAATTATCTATGTAAATACGAAGTTGCATGAAATGTGTTGCATTTGTACTTGAGCACGATCTTTTTTATATCGAAACTTTTTTAAGAACAAAGCAACTCAACCAATGAATTAAAAAAAAACTCAATAACTCACTTGTGAATAATAGCAATGAAAAAGTCACAGTTTGATAACAGGTGTCATTATGTGCCTAATTGCGGTGAAATTAGAGCCACTTTATGAGCAAGTGTGTTGAAATAGTACATTATGGTAAAAGTGTGTAATGTTGGTGATTACCGCTGAGGCGCAATTGAGACCCGAGCCGTCAGGTGAGGGTCTTAAGAGAGCCGAGGATGGTAATCATCAATACACACGTGTATCATACGACGTTTTTCAACACACTTGTGAAGAAAATAATACAAAAAAATCATTTCCAACAGTGTTGTGAATTTTTTTTCGCAATGGTGGGCAAAATTAATCAGTTTTCCTATGCGCGCACATCTAATAATGGCGATCGGCCATAGACTAAAATAATGAGTTATCTTTTTTTTTGCTTTTTGCGAATAGCGTTTTATGGCTAAACTTGAAATTCCCCATTTTGTACGTGGCCGTACAAAATTGGGAATTTCAAGTTTTCTTTATTACAGACAAAAACAAAAGTTATATTTAAGTGAAAGTTTTATTTATTAAACACGTACTAAGTTTTCTAAACTTGTACAAGTTGAAATTATCAATTTAAATACGAAGTTGAATGAAATGTGTTGCATTTGTACTATTGAGCACGACCTTTTTTGTATCGAAACTTTTTGAAGAACAAAGCAACTCAATCAATAAATAAAAAAAAAAAACTCTTAATCTCACTTGTGAATAATAGTAATGAAAAAGTCACAGTTTGATAACAGGTGTCATTATGTGCCTAATTGCGGTGAAATTAGAGCCACTTTATGAGCAAGTGTGTTGAAAAAAATGTTACACTATTGCTGAGTTCCATATGCTAGTTTAGAGGAGGCCTGTGTCCCAGCAGTGGAAATATTGATAGTTTGATGATGATGATATACTAGTTTTCATACACGGTTTCTGTGATAGACCACAAGAACGTAACTACGAGATCCATTTCGGTATTGCATGTACCACTAGTCAGCCAAATTATTATTATTAATTAAGGCAATGAATACTAAATATTTGAGAATCTCAAGTAATCCCAACTCGGTAAAGTTCCTTTCAATAAAAAGAAAGTAATATGTTTGGGTTCGAAGGTTGACGGTCCCTGGGTAGCATCGCGCCGTGTCACATAGAATTTTTATTGACTGCTTTGTTTTCGTTCACATTATTTTGAATGTCGGAGATGGTTAAAGTATTCCGGCCGATTAAATTACAAGAGACGACCATACGGATAAACCGCAGAGGGTAGACTTTTAAGTATGATTAAAATAGTAACCATCAATTAATGGATTTCTGTTTAAATGGCTCATTAATATTCATGGGAGTGCGGCCGATAGGTCAGGAAGAGCTGAAGTTTCTAAAAGTAGAAATTCACTCGACGAACTTGCCTGTGGGCCATGTCCCCATCCATGGCTATTCCGGACTTTGCTACACTATAGGTCTGTCATAAGGGGACGGTCCCATCGCGAGCTATCATCATCGCTAGTTTATTCTTAATTACAAGTAGCCTGCTATTCACAGTATTTTAATAAAAGGACAGCATGGCTTTGTTACAGACAGACCTCACATTAGCAATCTCCTCATTTTCACGTCCCAACTGTTTGATAGTCTCGATAATATCAAGCAGATTGATTTAGTTTACACAGATATTCAGAAGGCTTTCGGTAAACTTAACCACACACTACTAATTAATAAAATTACTTATAATGGGATCGGACATTTTACGGTGGTTTATATCTTACATAACTAACAGAACATAAAAGGTAGTGTGTAGTTGTTAATGGCTTTAAATCTGGCTCTTTTTGGGTCAACTTCGGTGGACCACAAGGTTCCATTTTTTTAGGCCCTTTATTAGTTACTTTAATGAAATAAAAAAATTGTTTTCCAAATTCAAAATTCCTTCTCTACGCGGACGATTTAAAAGTCTATAGTTTTATTTTCTGATAAAGTAGATAGTTTTTCCTTCCAGCAGGATTTAGACCGTTTCTCTAACCGCTGTTCTTCCAATAAGCTTTACTTTAGTCTCCCAAAATATCATGTTATAACAATTACCAACAACAAAAATATTACTGAGTTGGTAAAGTAAGTTTTCGCCACGATCTTGGTGTTCTGCTATGTAGATTCGAAGCTCCATCTGAATGCTCATATAGAAAAAAATGTTTACCTTTTTGCACATAATTAGGCCACAGTTAAAGTTTGCAGTACCTATTTGGAACCCCATATACGTAAAATATAGTGAAAGATTGGAATGAGTACAACGTAAATACATTCAAAATTCATAGCACGAAGCTATGAATTTTGAATAAAATGTCTAACTTCTTAAAAAGTATGACCTTAAAGTCAAGACGAAAACTTCTGGAAGTTATCACTCTGTTCAAAGTGTGCCACAATCATTTTGTCTGTCCGGACCTAGTTAGGAGTCTGTGTTACCTGGTTCCTCGAACAGTTCATTTACATAAGGTATACACTTGACGTCTATTCGTTAATGTTCGTTCGTTCTCTGTAAATCCAACGCTGGCTCGCGTTCACCACTCCATCGTTTGGTTAAAACATATAGCAACCAATTTAATTCAATCCACGTTTTTCTTTGCAATAATGCATTTAGGAAGCAAATCCAAGCAACACTAAAAGATCAGCAAATTAATATATAATAACGTAATGTTTAATAATCTACGCATACAAATTAACTTGTTATTTCATATATTATTTAAAGTCCAGATATGAGTTCAAAGTCAATTACCGTTTTAGAATTGTATCTGTGCTACTAGCTAGTTTTAAATACTTTGAATTGTAATCTTTGGATAACGTAGTAAGTAGCATAATTTATTGTTTTAAGATATAATAATAGAGGTTAAAGTATGACATTGCCGTTTTATTGTAAAAGGTACTTCGAATTAACGAAGAACCTTCATGGTTTGAGATTTAAGAGTGAAACTTTTTTCACATGGTACCTATGAAGTTCTTCTTTTAAAAAATGTGCAACATTCGATTATCAACTTTCAGTTGTTTTATTTATTCAGTTTAGACACTGACCTCTATCATACAAGTACGCTGGACTTCATATTATCGATGACAAAATGAAGACATTTGATTTTCGCCATTTTGGCGCTGATAGCAACGTGACCTAACGTGAGAGTACATGGAACTAATATTAGAGATGGGACACAGCCTTCGGTAAAAATACTTTTATGGGCTTTATCGATCGTGAGAATAATTTAATACGTAAGAGAAAAAAAAAACCAGTTACTTTTATTATGATTAATTTTTAAGTAATAGAATAATTGCTGTAAAGGTTAACTGAAAAATATTTTCAGTCAGATTGCAAGCTATAAACTAGTGGATAGCGTGCTAGTAAACTTATAGCAAATTACTGTCAGATCAGTGAGATTTAAATACCGGGGATAGGCTAACAACTTATCCTTAAAACCAGTAGGTATATTTGAGCAAGTATCTCCTCGCACACTAGTTAGTTAATACTTACAATCGTTCGGATTCACTCGGTTGGCGCCCATCGGGTTCGTGAAGGGAACACCATTTATACAATAATAATAATAAATGAGATGGATAATCATTTACAACGGACGTATTTCTCGCTCTCATCGCTGAGATCCTGTCTCTGTAGTGTTAAGATGCAAATAAGAGTGGTATCGTATTCCAGCAAGGTGAAGACTTTAACTCTGTTTCAGATGCAGATAATAAATTATTTGACTTCAAAACATTTGTTAATATAATTATAACTATCATGATATTATTCCAAAATTAATTCCAGGCTCAGGAACGTGGTGATTGGTACAAGAGAGAGGCCTGTGCTCAGTAGTGGGCGAAGTCGGGCTGTGGATGATCATGATGATGATTCCAGAATTTAGTATTACACATTGCTTTTGAACATATTATTACTGATTATTAGGCATTCATATACCTAACATTCATCACCAATACCAATATGAGATATTTAGTTCCAACATACTACGAGAAGTCAATACAGTAAATGAGTGATACGCCTTGCCAAGACTACTATTATGATATTAGTGTAATTTAAAAATATCACTAATACTGATATATTAGTTACAATATTCCATATTTCCAGTCAAATGTATTAGTATTACCTAAATTTTAGAAATATCGGTAGTATCCTATCTCTAAATGTGTCAATTTTAGTTCCTGATACGCTCGAGCGTATCAGGAACTTGGAGATTTGGAGAGGGGACTTCTAATGAACGCACCGTGCGATTTTGGTTTAAACACTTTCGTGATGGAAACTTTGATTTGAAGAACGAACCACGAGGAAGAGCGCCCACACAGGTGAATAACAATGAATTAAAATAGATGGTGGAAGCCGATCCGAGCCAAACTACCCAGGCATTAACGCCATGATTTAACGTTACCTTACCAACAATATTGACTCATTTGCGTCAAATCAATAAATAAAAAATATGAAAAATTAGTGCCTAGTGATTTGACTGACCTGACGAAAGAAACGCGTGTTGAAACTTGTGTTGCCTTATTAAATTAAATTAAATTGTCATTTATTTCAGGAAGTTTTTCCCATATAAAGCATTACAAATAACATTGAATATACATAAGAATTCATATACATTAATTAACACATTAATAACATTGCATGCAAAATTTAAAATTGATTGAAGAGTACAATATTATAGTAATTAGGTTAAATCAATTCACTTAACAGCATTTAATATTTAATAAGTAATTTAATAAAATAATCATAATTATAAAAACAATTGTCATTTAATAAATGGTGAGGAACTGGAATTTTGGACCGAATTGTAACATGTGATGAAAAGCGGATTCTTTACGATAACCGTATGTGAAAAATGCAATGGCTGACCGCAGGTCCAACGCCGCAAAAGTGTCCTAAAGAAAAGCTTACCAATAAAAAGGTAATGGTAACTGTTTGGTGGTCTCAGTATGGTGTTATTCACTATAGCTTTCTCCGATCTAGTCAAGCAATAACGGCAGATGTCTACTGTTCCAAACTCCGAATAATGATAGCAAAACTAGCAGTGAAACAGCCCCGACTCATGAATCGATCTTAACCATTATTGCTCCATGATAACGTGAGACCTTAAACAGCACGAGAAACCGTTTTAACTCTACAGAAACTGCAATTAGAAACTTTTCATCACCCTCCGTATTTGCCAGACCTTGCTCCAACGGACTACCATTTTTTTCGTGATTTGGATAAGTTTCTACGTGATAAAAAAAGTTGACTGGTAGAGAATGCCTTGCTGCATTAAGTCCGCCTATGTATCACCATTGTACATAAAGTTTAAATAAATAAAAAGTTGACTTCTCAGAAGGCAGTACGAAATGCTTTCACACAGTTTGTCGAATCTAGATCACCAGAGTTCTATCGCAAAGGCATAAATGACCTTCCTATTAGATGGCAGCAATGTATAGATAATAATGGTAATTATTTTGATTAAATAAATATGTTGAATTAAAAAAAAACTAATTTAAATTTTTCAACTTCATAGTTTAACCCCTAATATTTTAAGGGGCTGAATACTCAAAATAGGCTTTCTTTTAAACATTTCTCAAAATAGGCTTTCTTTTAAACATTTTTTAGCCAAATCCATTGAAGATGTGGCAGCGGAAAAAAGATATGTTAATCTTGATCATATTTCCGAAAACTTTGTTGTGGCCGAAACACGTTTACGCACAAAAACCTCGATACAATTGAATGGCAAAGTAACCTCTTACCGTGATCTTCAAAAGATTTTTCCGGTAATACTGACCAGCGTACGTTTGTACAATTAACAACAATAACGTATCATAACAGGACGCAAAACTTCATTGTCGTAGATTTTGAAGTTTCATTCATTATTTTTAAGTAATTCATATTATTATGTTTTATAAAAAAATCTATACAAATTCCATCGTGCTTCTCTTTCCATCCAGTGCAATTCGACAGTGACCGCTTTGCGGCGTTGCTAGGTGGACGTATGTCGCTTTTTTCCGCAAAAAGCAAAAATAATATTTAATTTATTTCTCGTCAATTCAATCTGTCAAAAAAATATCAGGTATAATGCAGCCAGATCATGTAGCCTGGTGGCTTTAATTGGAACTAACGAAATCACAAGTAATATTGTCAAAGTTTGTATTATTTTTATTTTCTGGCACTACCGCTGTCACTGGCATCTATATTTTTGTTGTATTATAAACAACTCACGTCGGTTAGTTTACTTACTAAGTCCATAACTAAAAAGTATTTAAACCTCTTTGAAAATACAACTTATGTTATCTCAATTTGAATTAAAAATATTTAAAATAGGGTAGGAGGTCGAATACGATTTCAACCTTCTTCGTTGATGTAAAAACAATAGAAGGAAAAAACATAGAACATGGAATGTTCGTCCCGTTCACGTTGAGGCGTGATTAATTCTAGAAAATATAGTTTTAGATAATATCAGATTCCCATATTTCGTTTACTTATTTATTTTCGTTTTTTTTTTTAAGTTAGTAAGCCGTGTTTATATTTTATTTTGTTAGTAGGTATAAGTTGCAAAGTACAAAACTAAGCCGTGTAAATGATATTATTATTCCGTGCCAAATGGTAACAAACAAAAATGTCTCAAATCAGCAAAAATCTTTTGTATTCTAACAGACAAAAACATATGGAAGAGGTAATGTAAGTACCTACACATTTTTTAAATAATTGTTATATTGGTAGCTAGCTTTTTTAGCCCAACGCTTTCGTTTTTAGGGTTCCGTAGCCAAAGGGACCCTTTTACTAAGACTCCACTGTCCGTCTGTCTGTCTGTCACCAGGCTGTATATATTTCTGTAGCCGCTTTAACAACAAATACTCAAAACAGAATAAATAAATATTTAAGTGGGGCTCCCATACAACGTGATTTTTTTGCCGTTTTTTGTCGATAAAGGTATGGAACCCTTCGTGCGCGAGTCCGACTCGCACTTGGCCGGTTTTTTAATAGTCCAAGAATGTTTGTAATCTGGTCAGTACATCCAATGCATCCAATCCAGTCCATCCTATCATATAAAATACTAGCTGACCCCCGGGGCTTCGCTCCCGTCAACGGGCTATCTACCTACCTACCCTGCCTACCCCCTGCCTACCCTGCTAGCCTGCCTACCCTGCCTACCCTGCCTACCCCCTGCCTACCCTGCCAACTCAGCCCACCCTGCCTACCCTGCCTACCCTGCCAACTCAGCCCACCCTGCCTACCCTGCCCACCCTGCCTACCCTGCCTAGTCTGCCTAGTCTGCCTAGTCCGCCTGGTCTGCCTTGTCTGCCTAGTCCGCCTAGTCTGCCTTGTCTGCCTAGTCCGCCTAGTCTGCCTAGTCTGCCTAGTCTGCCTAGTCCGCCTAGTCTGCCTAGTCTGCCTAGTCTGCCTAGTCTGCCTAGTCTGCCTAGTCTGCCTAGTCTGCCTAGTCTGCCTTGTCTGCCTAGTCTGCCTAGTCTGCCTAGTCTGCCTAGTCTGCCTAGTCTGCCTAGTCTGCCTAGTCTGCCTAGTCTGCCTAGTCTGCCTAGTCTGCCTAGTCTGCCTAGTCTGCCTAGTCTGCCTAGTCTGCCTAGTCTGCCTAGTCTGCCTAGTCTGCCTAGTCTGCCTAGTCTGCCTAGTCTGCCTAGTCTGCCTAGTCTGCCTAGTCTGCCTAGTCTGCCTAGTCTGCCTAGTCTGCCTAGTCTGCCTAGTCTGCCTAGTCTGCCTAGTCTGCCTAGTCTGCCTAGTCTGCCTAGTCTGCATAGTCTGCCTAGTCTGCCTAGTCTGCCTAGTCTGCCTAGTCTGCCTAGTCTGCCTAGTCTGCCTAGTCTGCCTAGTCTGCCTAGTCTGCCTAGTCTGCCTAGTCTGCCTAGTCTGCCTAGTCTGCCTAGTCTGCCTAGTCTGCCTAGTCTGCCTAGTCTGCCTAGTCTGCCTAGTCTGCCTAGTCTGCCTAGTCTGCCTAGTCTGCCTAGTCTGCCTAGTCTGCCTCGTCTGCATAGTCTGCCTAGTCTGCCTAGTCTGCCTAGTCTGCCCAGTCTGCCTAGTATGCCCAGTCCGCCTACCCTACCTACCCTACCCTACTTACTTACCTACTATTTTTTATCTATCATCATTAGTTTTCTCAGCGCACGCCAAAGAATGAATTTTATAGGCAACATTTTGCTACCTTGGGTTACATTATTGCAATTTTCATAAGGATCTCTATTTTTTTTGTAAATTTATTATAGCCTATGACACTCAGGAATAATGTAGCTTTCTACTGGTGAAAGAATTTTCAAAATCGGTTCAGTAGATTTAGAGATTACCCCTTACAACGTCACAAACTCACAAACTCACAAACCCACAAACTTTACCTCTTTATAATATTAGTATAGATATATGAGTATAGATTTAGATAGATTACCCATAATACGAGTACCGTCCGGGTCCATGGAACAGACATATGAATGAATGATTTTTCTTAACAGTATAAGAAGACGTTTGGCCAATTCAGAAGCAGGTGAAGCATCGGAGATTGGTTTTAACGAGTAAGTTATTATTATATAAGTATCGCTTGAACCTGACATTATTATTGTTTCGTTTATATAACTTTCATATACATTGTTACATATTTCTTAAGAAATAATCATGGCTAAGTCCGTACCAGCCCTTACTGAAATACTTTCTACTCCGAGTACGGTTGCCTTTGCGAATCTCCACTCAAGCCAGTTAATAAATGCAAACCAGAGATGAGGAATAAGACTTTTCCAAAATATCAGGTCCGTGGGTTCGCCAAAGAAGTTTATATCCGATATGGTCCCATTTAAACTTGGTAAAGATCTGATGAAGAACTTCGCAGCTATATAAAACATAACTCTTCAATAAATGACGGCAAATCTCTCAGGATTGCTGCAACCGCATTTATGTTTATTGTGCATCACTATAGAACATGCCCACTAGGTAGGTACCACAACTAAAAGTTAAAAATAAAAACATTTTACAAAAAATACAAACCGACATCCACATCAAAAAAAAATATTACAAATAACTTCAATTTCGGAAGTCAGTGTTCCGGTTTTCGTTTCTTCGTTTTTTTACACCGCCTTCCGAAAGTAAAGTAATTTTTTACTTTGAAGTTATTTTTCACTTTAAAGTGTTTTTATTTGGAAGTCGATTGTATTTTTTAGTAAAAAAAGTCGTTTTACACCTACCACGTAAGTAGTATTCTGGCACGTTCGTGTTTTTATGTCTTGATGTTTTTGGGTCCGGCCATGTTCCAAACAATCTGAGTCGTGGTTCTCGACAGCCCGAATGATAAATAACCCCCTGGGACCACGCCTGCAAGTAGGTACTTATTGAGCTGCTCCAATTAAATTTGTTTTTTTATTATATTTTGCACCGTGAATTTTGTTATTATATTTTTTAATTTTTTTTTTTTGGTTTTCTTGCAATGACAAGAATATTTACTTTTTAAAGTATTATATTATTTTATTTTAATTATTGTGAATGTGAAGACTATCTGGATCATTCTTTTTTGTTTTTTTTTTTTGTTTTAATTTAAATTTATCTTAGTTTTTAATCATGGTCTGGCAGTTTGAGTAGTTTATGCGGCCTACCCGGATGTCCTTTTTTTGGTATTGTTCGTCGAATCGTTGAGCTCCTTAAATTCTGAGTTTAGCTGCTTGGTTATTGACAAATGCGTGCACTGACTGGACGGGTCCACTCAATCTGGCTGGTTCTTTCCTCAAAAGACCATTTCAGACATCAGTCTACATGGTCTTCACATGATCTAACCAATATTTTGTCTGGACTATAAAAGAGACTGTGACCTCTGAGTTTGTTTCGGCCTTTCTTCTCAGAGTAGTCAGATAGGAAACACCGACCTCATCTAGTTTTAAAAAATATGTTCAACATGTAAAAGTGTTTGTACAAACCAACTTACAGAAATAAAATCATTTATCATTATCAATTGTTTGTAAATAAAATGTAATGTTAATAAAATTGCTCGTATTTTTTTCGCCCTGTCTATTACTTTTTAACTCTATGTAAAAATGCAACATGTGAACAGACAGTATCACGGCTGTTGCACGCTATACACAAAAACCCAGTATATAACTTTTTCGAACAATATTTTCCAGGAGAAAGCAAAAAATATGTAAAATTATATAAATTGAAAAGACTTTTGGAAAATAATCTTGTGTTCGGTAACTACATAAAATTATAACACTTATAGTGATAGAGTTATAATATTAAAATAACCCATACAAAAATACGCACACACATATTATCTAATAATCATAGTAAACATTTTCTCCATGTTCTTACGTAGTTTTACAAACCTTTACTAGGTTGAAAAGCTTGCCTAAATAGAGCAACTAACCATTTCAAAGCCTAGTAAGTTAGTTTTTTTTTTACGTAACTGCGGTGGAGCCCAAAAGTACCTTTATTCAAAATTTGATGGGTCTACTCTGCTATAAATTTGAGTATCTGGGTATTCAACCATCATAAAGAAGTTGGTTCAAAATGTCACCTACTGTGTTCTTATTTGTGGCAGTCGCATAGAATCAGACAAAATTTTAATATTTATTCAATTTGCACGACAAGAACTTGTACGACACTAGCCAGATTGCCTATTTTAGTGATCTTTATTTTCGTAGCAATAAGGTTGCATTCATAGGCAAAATAACAGTGAACGATATGATGTCAGATGCCAGCCGCCAGTTTGAAATAAGAACTTGCGCAGTAATGTTTATGTAAAAACTATCGGAAGAGTCCGTTTATGATGCGGGCCTCTGTGGTCGGCCTTGTGAATTTAATTTTCAAATACTTTTCGCTCCAATTTAAAGTT
This sequence comes from Orthosia cruda, assembly GCA_964057195.1. Classification (NCBI taxonomy): domain Eukaryota; kingdom Metazoa; phylum Arthropoda; class Insecta; order Lepidoptera; family Noctuidae; genus Orthosia; species Orthosia cruda. The sequence goes on along the minus strand of OZ059825.1, from coordinate 73,973,256 downwards.
TTCCCCTAAGCTGTCAATGACAGTGGGCGTGGCTTAGAACCTCAGATGTCGATTGTCAACTGTTCGAACACAGCCCCTTAAGACTATTTCTTATTGTGCTACTGTTTGTTTTTCCTTAAATGAATAAAATAAAATAATGCCAAACTAGTCAATATATTGCAATTTATGTCTAATGTTTTAGATCTAATATTCCCGAACTAAAAAACTACTTACTAATAGTGGTAGTATCTCAATGGGAACGCGTCCCAAGTCTGTTTAGTGTGTGGCCGTCGGAAGACAGACCTATTGTATCGAGATCTAATGCACTTGACCTGGAGTCATGCCTGCAAGTCTGTCTAGTAAATTTTCACTTAATGTCTGCTACTCTTATGACTTTACAGGCTTATTAAATCAAGTTTTAGTCTATCATATTGACAGTTAATAACTGGGCTATATTACAGGCCAGTTTCTTTACAAAGTCTGACGCATATCAATATGGCGTCGGCTGATAATATATAAAAATATGGCCAGAATGTCGGGCCTTGCCAAATAGGTTAGTGTGGTGCTCTGTGCCAGTAACGTCTCCTCTTAAGTTTAGTGGCATCATGAACTTCCAACTAACTTGTATATATGAAGACAATGTAAAAAAAAACTTTTTACAAAAAATACAACCGACTTCCAAATAAAAAAACAAAAAAGTGAAAAATAACTTCAATTTCGGAAGTCGGTGTTCTTATTTTATTATCTTCGTTTTTTGACACCGACTTCCGAATTTGAAGTTATTTTTCACTTTTTTGTTTTTTTATTTGGAAGTCGGTTGTATTTTTTGTAAAAAGTTTTTTTATTTTTCACTTTTTAGTTGTGCTACACAATTTATATAGGCTAGGTACCAATAATGCCCATAGTGAAACCAGAATAGATTTACCCAATAACATGAAACTTAAACAAATTCGGTCGAATAAGGGTATACCAAGGTGAACTGTTTACACCTGCGTACCCCTTTAGAGCGTACTAGTGTGATGTTATGTTATGAAATGGTGTAAACAATAAACATAAATGCGATTGCAGCTATCCCGAGTGATTTGCCGTCATTTATTGAAGAGTCCTGATGTGTATCTCCGAAGTTCTTTATCAGATCTTGATGAAAATTAAATGGGACCACATGACAAACACCAGCTTTCAAATAAAAAAAGAATCATCAAAATCGGTTCACCCAGTAACAAGTTCTGAGGTAACACACATAAAAAAAAAAAAAAATACAGTCGAATTGAGAACCTCCTCCTTTTATTGAAGTCGGTTAAAAATAAGATGGCGTAGACAAAAGTGAAATTCAATCAACGGTAGAATTTTTTTGAAGATTAAAATGACAAGCGCTACCGAAATATTACGAGTTCAATCCTAAATATTTTAGATACACACATCAACACGGTCTACGGATATTTCATACTCAATTAAATAACTCGAAAAGTACTGGCCGCATTGAAATCTTTTATACACCGATTTGTTTGTAATTTATCTCAGACTAATTCCAAATTCAATTTTTTTTAAATTCTTTTGTTTCGGTGGCATAAAAATGTCTTGATGTGTAGGAGAGGGAATTTTCATTTGTGCGAAATTTAGAAAACAATACGAATTACGTTTAGTTACAGTTTTTTTTCATTTTTAAACGAAAGATAATGTTAAAATTGAGGTATTGTAGCCATGCAACGCCAACATTTGACGAGGGTGGATATGTTACGAGCTGTGGGAATGCTGGAAGCTGGGTCTGTTTAGCGTAATGTTGCTGAGGCCATAGGGACCCACCAAAATGTAATTTCAAGATTGTGGACACGCTATCGTGCCACAGGTGAAGTAGCGGAGAGGCACCGGGGGCCAAGTCGCATCACTACCCCCAGACAAGACCGATTTATGCAAATTACTGCGCGAGCTCAACCAAATGCAACGGCGACTCAATAGATCCAAAGGCTGCGAGTGGAACACCAAGTGCTTGTGAGTGACCAAACTGTAAGAAGGCGACTGCATGAAAGCAATCTACGCTCTTGTAGACCACTCCGGGTCCCACCTTTACGGAGAGGCAATCGTGGACGACGATTAGAATGGGTTCGGAACCACGTGGACTGGGGCCGTGAGCAATGGTCCAATGTGCTGTTCACGGATGAATCCAGGTTCGGCTTCCATCCAGATTCACGAAGGACGCGTGTTTGGCGAGTTCCTGGACGATGGAGCCGTTTTCAGAACCCTCAGGAAGTTCACCCATACCAAGGAGGAACAATTATGGCTTGGGCAGGAATTCGTCTTGGAGGACGGACGGATCTCGTTTGGGTGCGGGGCAATATGACGGCAGAACGATACGTCCAACAGGTGCTGGGGCCCGTAATCTTGCCCCACAGAACACAAATGGGGCAAGATTTCCTGCTCATGCACGACAGTGCCCGGGCACACACGGCGAGTACGGTAGCAGCTTGGTTACATACACACAATGTTAGGGCCTTAGACTGGCCTGCTCAATCGCCAGATCTAAATCCCATTGAGCATGCGTGGGATATGCTGCAAAGAAGAGCTCTGAAGGAAGTTCCTGAAAATCTGGCTACAGAAGATCAACTTTTTGCGCACCTCAGAAGGACATGGGACAATATTCCGCAGCAAGACATTGACAACCATGTTCTGAGCATACCGAATCGTTGCCGATGTGTTATGAACATCATGGGCACTTTCTCAGACTACTAACTTCAAGTTTATAAACACAAGTTAAATGATTTTTTTCAGTTTTTACTCATAAATTAAAAGTTAATTCATATACGGTTTCCGTCTATGCTTCATTTTTCTCCATAAAATCCTGAAATTTTAATCGAAGTACCTTAACCATTATTAAAAAATGGTAGACCATTAAATAACGTATCTTTTAAATACATACATGTCATGTAAATAATTAACACATTAATAGTAATTCGCTTTTTTAAAAATATCCCTAGACCGTGTTGATGTGTTTATTTGAAAATCATTTTCGCTTATAGAATTTAACTTAGTCTAGAGCCGAACCGCTAAAAATATTAGATATAAGTACACAAAACTGAAATGTGTATAAATTGCAATCAAGGCAACAAATACTTTGACAATCATTTACGATTATATTTTAACTTGCCTTAAGCTTTAGCATATGTATTCGTAATTCAAATTATCTATAAAAACTTCGGATTATGAATCTTCATTTTAGTGTTATCGTGTGTTAATCATCGTCATTACAGCCGAAATACATCCACTGCTGAACATAGGCCTCCCCCAGGTGTCGCCACATTGACTGATATGTTTAATAATTCTTTCTAATTAAAAAAAATCTTTTAAACAAGCTTTTTACCTTACTGTGCATTGTCATCCAAACCAAACGTGTATGTGTGTTAAAATTAAGTTGCGAGATTTGACCCGATCATACATAATTTTATTTATTTATTTACACATACAATTATTTTTACAGGCAGAACCCAAGGTAATAAAAGTAGTCATACAATGCGACACTCAGAGACGCCTCTCGAAATCTGATCACACACCTACTCGCGTCTATGATAGACCAGTCCCGAGTAACGGCTCCTTGTGCCGGCACAAGTTACATAGAGGACAACACAGTAATGGTCACCCTCTGGAATTCCGCCAAAGAGCAGGAAAAAATGTCCAACCGTTGAGAGATGCTATTAATGATCGTAACCGCCCGACATACGGGTGCAAACTTTAATAGGTTTGTACGGGCTACCGGAGTTTTAAACAGACTTTCCCTCGGTCCCAACCGTAGCCTACTGTTTGGAACGAGTAATCCCAACGATTCCAAGATTTGCGGATTGTTTAGTATCATCAGTATCACTACCCCCAGACAAGACCGATTTATGCAAATTACTGCGCGAGCTCAACCAAATGCAACGGCGACTCAATAGATCCAAAGGCTGCGAGTGGAACACCAAGTGCTTGTGAGTGACCAAACTGTAAGAAGGCGACTGCATGAAAGCAATCTACGCTCTTGTAGACCACTCCGGGTCCCACCTTTACGGAGAGGCAATCGTGGACGACGATTAGAATGGGTTCGGAACCACGTGGACTGGGGCCGTGAGCAATGGTCCAATGTGCTGTTCACGGATGAATCCAGGTTCGGCTTCCATCCAGATTCACGAAGGACGCGTGTTTGGCGAGTTCCTGGACGATGGAGCCGTTTTCAGAACCCTCAGGAAGTTCACCCATACCAAGGAGGAACAATTATGGCTTGGGCAGGAATTCGTCTTGGAGGACGGACGGATCTCGTTTGGGTGCGGGGCAATATGACGGCAGAACGATACGTCCAACAGGTGCTGGGGCCCGTAATCTTGCCCCACAGAACACAAATGGGGCAAGATTTCCTGCTCATGCACGACAGTGCCCGGGCACACACGGCGAGTACGGTAGCAGCTTGGTTACATACACACAATGTTAGGGCCTTAGACTGGCCTGCTCAATCGCCAGATCTAAATCCCATTGAGCATGCGTGGGATATGCTGCAAAGAAGAGCTCTGAAGGAAGTTCCTGAAAATCTGGCTACAGAAGATCAACTTTTTGCGCACCTCAGAAGGACATGGGACAATATTCCGCAGCAAGACATTGACAACCATGTTCTGAGCATACCGAATCGTTGCCGATGTGTTATGAACATCATGGGCACTTTCTCAGACTACTAACTTCAAGTTTATAAACACAAGTTAAATGATTTTTTTCAGTTTTTACTCATAAATTAAAAGTTAATTCATATACGGTTTCCGTCTATGCTTCATTTTTCTCCATAAAATCCTGAAATTTTAATCGAAGTACCTTAACCATTATTAAAAAATGGTAGACCATTAAATAACGTATCTTTTAAATACATACATGTCATGTAAATAATTAACACATTAATAGTAATTCGCTTTTTTAAAAATATCCCTAGACCGTGTTGATGTGTTTATTTGAAAATCATTTTCGCTTATAGAATTTAACTTAGTCTAGAGCCGAACCGCTAAAAATATTAGATATAAGTACACAAAACTGAAATGTGTATAAATTGCAATCAAGGCAACAAATACTTTGACAATCATTTACGATTATATTTTAACTTGCCTTAAGCTTTAGCATATGTATTCGTAATTCAAATTATCTATAAAAACTTCGGATTATGAATCTTCATTTTAGTGTTATCGTGTGTTAATCATCGTCATTACAGCCGAAATACATCCACTGCTGAACATAGGCCTCCCCCAGGTGTCGCCACATTGACTGATATGTTTAATAATTCTTTCTAATTAAAAAAAATCTTTTAAACAAGCTTTTTACCTTACTGTGCATTGTCATCCAAACCAAACGTGTATGTGTGTTAAAATTAAGTTGCGAGATTTGACCCGATCATACATAATTTTATTTATTTATTTACACATACAATTATTTTTACAGGCAGAACCCAAGGTAATAAAAGTAGTCATACAATGCGACACTCAGAGACGCCTCTCGAAATCTGATCACACACCTACTCGCGTCTATGATAGACCAGTCCCGAGTAACGGCTCCTTGTGCCGGCACAAGTTACATAGAGGACAACACAGTAATGGTCACCCTCTGGAATTCCGCCAAAGAGCAGGAAAAAATGTCCAACCGTTGAGAGATGCTATTAATGATCGTAACCGCCCGACATACGGGTGCAAACTTTAATAGGTTTGTACGGGCTACCGGAGTTTTAAACAGACTTTCCCTCGGTCCCAACCGTAGCCTACTGTTTGGAACGAGTAATCCCAACGATTCCAAGATTTGCGGATTGTTTAGTATCCCACGAAACACCATAAATACATATTTAACCAGAGCAAGATTGCGCCTTACTTCCAACTTATAGTACCCAACCATTCCTATTACAAAGAGAGTTGGGTACATAAGCGGGTAAAACGGGTAGACGCCAAATTGCCTCATATAGAGATACCGTGTAAACTTGTTCTGCATCTTTTCCACCATCTGAGAATATTGAGTTTCATAAGGATTCCAGATGATAGCACTATATGGATACATTGTACATTATACGGATACATTGCAAGTTAATAAAAGGCTTTAGATCATTTAAATCCTCGTTTGTATTGACACGGACTATACGAGAATGTTGTGTTTATAGATCAGCAGAAGCCATTTTATTGCGCTTTTACTAGCAGCCACTAAGGTGCGATGGATTTTAAACACCATTTTATCTAGGTAATAACATCAAATGTGTTTTACACCTGGATGTATTAAAGTTGCATAATATAATGGGCCAACAGTGGGACAGTGTAGGCTAACATATTCAAAAAATATATATACTGAAATATCGTTCAACCCATTGCCTGCTTGTGGTGATCAAATAGACAGTCACTCTTTATTTTAAGTTTTTATTTTATTTATACCTTCACCTTACCCTTCAAGGAATACAAGTAAGATGTGTATTACGTACTTAAATTCATAGTATTTGAGTGAGTGGGTGGTAGTGTCAATGTGTACCTGAGCACCCACCTGCCTGTCCAAACCAAACAGTTTCTCAGAGGACACAATAGAACAAAAGGTGTTTGCCAGTCCCAAACATATCGTATATACATACATACATTATACATTATCATATATGAATCTAATATTTATAGATCTTATCTCTTCTTCGTCGAACTTGGCGACTTTTTCACTTTTATGTTTTTGTCGAGTTCATTATTACACCATTGTTACATCTTGTTACCCACCAATCTTCGTTATATGTGGCGTTATTATCTTTAATGGATATTTGATGCTCTGTCTACTCTCTTAGGCATGTAAGCATGATATGATATATGTTTAGATGAATCGATGTATTTGTGTTTGTAGACTTATATTACCTACACATTTTTATAATTCAGAGTAAATAATATAGTAGCAACCCTAGTAAACCTGTCAAGTCTAGGTAACAATTTTCGAGTATGACAGAGTGGTCCTGACGAAGGTGTACTTCTTTCAATCTTAGAGACGTACCACAAAAAGTAAAATTTCAAAATTTAAAAATCCCCCCTACAAATTTATCTTGCGAAAACATCCCGATTCAAACAGTAAAACGCCTATAACTTTTGAACGGCTGAAACGATTTTATTCAAACATAGCTAAGAACACTCTCGACAAAATCAACTTTCAAACAAAAAAAAACTAAATCAAAATCGGTTCATCCGTTAAGGTGCTATTATGCCACAGACAGACACACAGATACACAGATACACAGCAACACACGTCAAACTTATAACACCCCTCTTTTTCCATCGGGGGTTAAAAATAAGAGAAAGGTTTTACAACTTTGAACTTTTTTATTTGCCCACAGAGGTAATGACAGTTTGAGTCTTCAACTGACAATTCTTCAAATGAAAGAAACTAAGAAGACATGCTGCACCAACACAAAATAAATTACGATTACGGTAAATAAATTAAGGATTAGGGCAACAAAACTGTCGTGAGGAAGGTTAATAGTATAAATGTACGTACGATGTTGGTTATCGTTGTTATACTGCGAAAAATTGTGAACTACTTTTCAGAAAGATTTGTAAAATATGTGTTCTAAAAAGTGGCAAATAATTTAAAAAGAAAACCGGCCAAGTGCGAGTCGGACTCGCGCGAAGATGTTTTTCACAGACCCGTAATATTTTGAATGGCCTATCCAACGGAACGGATAGACGAAAAAAGAAACATCCCCACTATAGGTGTACAGATAAAAAAAAAGGTTAAAAAAATTTTTTCATGTTTTTATTTTATCAATTTGTCGGCATTATTAATATGTATATCCATGCCAAATTATAGCTTTCTAGTACTTACGATTCTTTGAGCTAAGCTGCGGACGGACAGACGGACATGATGAAACTATAAGGTTCCTTGTTGACTACAGAACCCTAAAAACCATCCTCGCCAAATTTTAACATATTGCTACACAATTTGTGTAAAGTCACGGCCTGAGCCAAAACTCGCCAGTACCGAGAGTCCTGCCAATATTTTTTGCCGGAATCCGTTTACCGGCTACTTCTTATTGAAACCTTGCTAACTGGACCCTGAAATCTCGAGCTTTCTTGGCTGCATGCCACGCCATAACATACGATAATTTTTTTCATATTTTTAAAGTTTGTAGCTCTCGCTTTAATTAAGAGCTTCTAAGTTACACCTCAACTTTGTTAGTTCGCGCAACGAAACTGGACTTTCCTTTATAGAAAAGTATAAAATAAAAGTTACTATGAAAGTGTTTTAGGTTACTACTGCAGCAGGGTGAATACGAAGTTAAGTGGTTCTAGAGTACTCTCGAGGTCTGTGTGTCTTAGCAGATCAAACATTGTAGATATTGGATTAGCGTCCGAGTAGAACTCGCAGTCACGAATCAAACGTCTAATTTATATGCTAATTAAACCGGACCACATTAACGATGAATCAATCTACTTAGTCAATCGCTGACCACAACCCTTCATTATCACATTATAGCTTGCAAATTTTATTTAGTAAGTATAAAGTTATAGGGGAAAATATATCTGATTATAAGGGCCCCAGATTTTATTAAAAATAATTTATTCTTATTTTTTTTATTTCCTTTAACATCGTTAATAAGGTTAAAGCCCTGTCAAAGGCCCTAATTTGCTAAATTAATCGCATATTACACCGATTAATATATCTGATTAAATGTTCAATCCCCGGAGTAGGATTGAACGTACGAAAACATATAGGTACAGGTAGACTATTAAAAAGATCATAATAATATTTATAGAGCTGCCGTTCTTGGAACATTTTCTGAAGTCCAGCCATGTTTGTGCTCGATTCGGCATCAAATGACGTTAAATAGCCCGCAGTTATTGCCATCATTACTGTTACATTATCGTTTAATGCGATCTTCATCGTTACACCCGCCAGCAAAATAAAAAACATTGCATTAATTTAAAATTTAAAACGCTGCATGAGCACAGCTCATTTTTCTATAATGGACACTTAAAAAATCCGTTTCATGTTCGTTAAATCTTTTAATAAAAATCCAAAATCACCCATTGCTTGCTGTACAATGGCGTCGCGACACTGGCTGAAATAACATTGCCGGACGATCTACGGCCAGTTCAGATTTTAAAAGAAGAATTCTTTGTGAAACGGACTTTTATGAATTCTTTATTCTAGGTTCATATTTTGGGTCGGAGCAGACAGTTTTCAAATTCAAATGCTTTGTTTGGACGATTGTCAGTTAAATGCAATCTAAATGGAATACGAGGAAGGAATCTGTACAAAATATTGTGTATTATTTTATGAGATTAAATTGCGACCGATATGGCTGCTAAATGTAACTGAGGAATATGCTCATAGTCGAATGCTATAATTTCCTGTTGATACTGCACTGGTTTACTTATTATAAACTAAAGACATAATATACATTAGCCATTTATGGGTAAAGTATACATTACAGCTACAATTAATTGGAAACAGTGAAATATTGTTTTCGAACAATTTCCCGACATTCATAAAGTTTTTGTATGTGTTATTTACGTTATAATCATCAGAATAACAATCCTGTTTTAAAATATCATCATCGGCGTTAAGTTAAATGTTATCTTAACTTATTTTTTTTACATTTTCTGTCAGATATTTAACAAAAAAATGCTCTGTCACATAAATTTTACATTATTACAGTCAGTAATATAAATATTTATGAACTGAGCGTCGTTTTACAAATGAGTATTCCAGGTAGATGTAGTTAATTTTTTTACTTGTAGAATATTTTGTATCATCCGGAGGCATGACACGGTGAAATATTACTTAACGCAGATACTTTATCGATGAAGATCAACTTTAATTAGTAAAGCAGTAAACAATTTGTGTAAAAAAACTGTTGTATTTGTTTCTGACAAGTTTAGTAACTTCAAGATTCATTGCATCGGTCATTTGTAATATGTGGCTCTATCATGACTAGCCAACGTTTACAAGCTTATATTATTTTCTTTTTTATAGCATTGCTGATACCAACACAGTCTCATAATACAATGTGAATAAAAAGTATCTAGAAAAAGTCACCGAGACTCGCTTTCCCCAGAGCAATAGTGAGAGCAGTCTATACAAAAAGATTTACTAAAGTGCTTTATCGGACAAGTTTTATCTCTATTCTTTTGTTCTGAATATTTATATAAATAGTAACACTTTTGCCGTTAAATGAAGCCACAACACTGAGTGGATAAGAACAGATTTGCGCGATCTAAAGATGTAACGCGGTTTGTTCCGCGATTGACATCTGACTGTAGTCTGACGGTAATGTGGGTTGGGTATTTATCTATTTATTTACTTACTATTTTGGAACTTACATACACTTGATAAGTTAGAGGCCCCACTTGCCTGAGTGTAAGTAAGCAGGAATGCATGTAACATGCATACGTCTTACGCGTTTTTCCATGGGAGTAGGCAGAAACTTCAGAACTCTAGCTGCATACGATTACGTAACAGAGCTCCTAGCCAAGTTACAAACGTTTCGTATCGAATCTCTTTCTACAATCGTTAACGCCTTCTATTTGATGGTCTGACCACGTGACTATCTATATATATATGATACGTACTAATCACGCCGACAAAATGGCCTTTTTTTATGTGATCTCCTGTACACGTAAAGTGGAGATGTTTTTTTTTCTTGTTTATCCCTTGGTGGGGTATCTTTGAATAGGCTATTAAAAATATAACGGGTCTGTGAAAACCATTTTCCAGTAGAGGTTTTCGGGGGCAAAAAGTCGATCTCGCTAGGGCTCTCATTTCTGGAAAAATGCGTTTACGCCGTATTTTCACCCGAGCAGAGCTCCTTCACCCAGGTACTTATGTTTAAGAGATCTGTGTTGGATTTTTTTTTATGTATAGTGTCTAGCAAATAGGTATATAATACTTGCCTGCATAATATTGGAAGCGGTTAATGACCTTATATTCGTCGCTAAGAAATATGTCTTCGAAAGAATGTGGGGTGGGAATGTGTTATATGACAGAGGTAACACGAGGCGGTCCTTAGGGAACATCCTATTGAGATATTCGTGCTTAGATCAAGATTTTACCGATATGGCTTTATTCACAAGACGTTACGTTTTAATTCACAGCAAGATATACTATTACACTTTTTATCAAATATTTTTTTAGGTTTTAGGCTCATATTCCACAGCTTGAATTTTCTTCACTCAAGTCTACCACCATAAGAACGGTTAAAACCCTCGATTAATACGAGTACATAACAAGCTATAATTGACGATTCGCAGCGGAGTCGTGTTAGTCTTAAAATCTGATATAAAAGTATGGGGAATACCACGCTTACTGTAACTTATTTCTCCAAGTACAAGAAACCAATGGAGAAATATTAAGCATTTCAACATTTTCGAACCCAAGGTGCCAAAATATTGCTCAAGTTTTTAACAAATTTCGCATAATACATGATTGTTCCTAAAAAGGCTCTCAAATCGGTAATATTTTCTGGGCGGGGTATGTTTAATATACCTTCCACCTTTTCAGGGTCCACCTTAATTCCCTCGGCAGAGATAATAAAACCTAAATATTTAACCTCATTAGTCAAGAACATGCACTTTTTTTGATTCAGTTTCATTCCATTATGATGTAAGCGCTCTAAAACTCTCTCTAAAATAACTAAATGCTCCCTAATATTGGGTGATCCAATAATAATATCATCGAGAAATACTTCTACGTTTGGAATATCGTTCAGAAGATTCGCCATAATTCGTTGGAATATACCAGGGCTTGACGATAAACCGAAGACCAATCTTTTATACTTAAAAAGGCCCTTGTGAGTATTAATAACCGTACAATTATCAGGGTCATCCAATTCTATCTGATTATATGCTTGCGTTAAATCAATTTTTGTAAATATCTTAGAACCATTTAATTTAACCAGCAAGTCGTTTATAAGTGGTAAGGGATATTTGTCCACCAATAGTACTGGATTTAATGTTATTTTGTAATCAGCACAGATACGGAGTCCACCATCAGCCTTACGAACCGGTACAAGTGGAGTAGCCCAATCAGCGCACTCCACAGGCTCGATGACCCCGGCGCGCAGCATGCCTTCCAGCTCAGCCTCGACGCGCTCGCGGAGCGCGTACGGCACAGGACGTGCGCGACAGAAAACCGGCGTTGCTCCCTCGCGTAGTCGTAACCGAGCCTTGCCTCCCGTGAACCGGCCCAGTCCCTCCGAAAACAAATCCTTAAATCTGTGAAGTAATAATGTTAATTGATCATTACATGAAACATTGCTATTTCTTTTGTCTGTGCTCAGTGTGATCATATTTTGGTACAAAGGTATTTTAATACCTAGTTCAGTAAGCCATTGTCGACCTAATAGCGCGGTGGTGCCACCCTCTATTACAAACAATTCCATTTGCTTGGACTTATTTCCATACTTAACCATTGGCCTAATCACCCCTATAGGTTTTGTAATAGTACCATCATAGAATCTAAAAACTAAATTAGAATTATCTAAAGGTCTATGGCTAAACAGTTGATCATACTTTTCCCTACTAATACATGATACTAAAGACCCTGTATCAATCTCCATAGACAATTGGGTTTGATCTACATAAATAGTTAAGCTCACCGGTTTGTAGCTATTCAAACTAAGTTGATGCAAATCTTCTACTACCCAATCCTCCTCGTCAGTCAAAGAAGGCTCATCCTCCCCTGCCTGGCTCCAGAGGTTTGACTGATTGGCTACCCCGCCTGCTGCTTGAACATGCGCCACCATGTTATTGGTGTCACATCGGTCCTTCGGCTGTCTTCCACCAGAACGCACCGGACAAACCCGACGTAGATGTCCTTTCTGTCTACACATACCACAGATAAACCGACTGTATCTACATCGCTCCCTCTGGTGATCCGAAGCTCCGCAAGCAGAACAATTGTTTTTCGAATCATCGGCGGTGACCTTCCGTGCCGCCGGCAGCCCGCGTGATCCATCACGCCCTCGGCGGCCCCCGCTGCCCGACGCCACCACCGTATGCACCGCTCCAGCCGCGTTATCACCGCTACCGCCCGAGTCGCAATTTTTCCCGACTGTTTGTTCCACTGCCGCTGCATCCCTCTCCGCCGATTCCATAGCGCATGAAATCTTAACGGCATTTGCATATTGCAGATTTTCTTCCGTAAACAATCGTTGCCTAATCGACTCGCTTCGCAACCCGCATACTAACTGATCACGTAAATTCTCTTCCAATACGGACGTAAAATCGCAAAATTTGGACATTTTCTTCAGTTCTGAAATATATTGTAAAATGGATTCACCCGCATTTTGTCTTCGTTGTCGGAAACGGTACCTCTCTGCCATAAATGACGGCTTTGGTTGCAAGTGATCCGTCATAACCTTCACCACCTCCACATAGGTTTTTGCACTCGGTTTGTCCGGACTTGTTAAGTTGCTTAAAAGTTCATAAGCTTTGTCACCCATCGCCGCAATCAATGTGGGTAACCAAAATTCCTCCTTAACATTGTTGACCTTGAAGAACATTTCCATGCGTTCCACATACATTGTCCAATTGCCCGATCTTACATTAAACTCGGTTAGTTTTCCGATTGACATTTTGGATTAAATTTTTATTTAGCACGCTTCTAATTTTTATCCTCGTCGCCACTGAAATATATGAGTAAAACAACGTGTAGCTAGTAATTCGGTTTATACGGAACGGCGATGACACACCATTCCCGTGACAGGCCATCGACAAGAACGATCATAAACAATAAGTAGGTTACCATACATTACATTATGCAATAGGTATAACGTAGGTATTTCCTTTTATTTCGTGTCTTAACAATAATATTATATTCAAATTTAAATAACTTTGTGTTTCTTTATTAGTACTATCTAAACTTTATATTAGTGAAAATGCTGACAGATGGTTACTGTGGAACAATGGAAAACTGAAAAAGGCTCGTAACTGTTTCAATAAAAGATTTAAGATTTCAAATTATTTCTTATATGCATAAAGGGAGTAGTTATACCTTTCAACAAAAGTTCTAATAACTAAGTATCATGCTGCACAGGTAATTGTATTTTTTCTTTGCGATACGCGAAATATTGAATTTAAGTTTATAATTTTGCGCGTACGAATTCGTAATAATAAACAGAACCCCCATACAAAAGTTTAAACATTTACGTGCTATGTCTTTAGTTTGGGTATTGCGGGGTTCGGTGTAAGGTAACTACGATCATTCGAGCGGCGCGGCGCGGTGACACTCCACTCCGAACGTATTGAATGAGGCGCGAAAACTTTTAATTACTGTCACTTCTCACAAATCACTACACTGTTCCTGTAGTATTTAAACCTCGTTGATAAAATCTAACTTTATATCAATTTGTTTTTTTTTAAGTTGAGGTCGAATAGGATTTCTACCTTCTTCGTTACTGTTAAAAGAATAACATGGCAATATTCACAGAACACGGAATGATCGAACCTGCCGAGCTGAACGTGTCTTGAGATGACAAAAATAATAAAGTACACCGTATCGTGAATCTTTGACAGACGTTACGGGGCGTCAGAAACCTGAAAGTCTACGGCCACCCTAACAAAAGGGTACAGTATTATCCAGTAGGATTACCGTAAAATCTGGTTTGGCAGGGTAGGCAGTAACTTTATATAAAAGACTGGTATTCAGATGCATCTGGTTCGACTGAAATCAGTGGAAGTCAACCCCAACATATTAGAGAAAAGTCCAAGCAAATCCCTTTACCAAACAGATGTGACTATAGAAGTATACACATCTCATAACCAGTGCAACTATAACATAACTAAATTGACTGCATCGCTGGTCATAAGAACAAATACAATAAAGGCAGTGGTATCCACTAAGTCTAACACTGTAAGCATGATATTATGATGAAGGAAATAAAAAAAAAACAAAATCAAACTTTTTTATTTGACATAGGCCTTGGACACTCATAAAACGTCGACAAAAGGTGCACGGTTATGTTAAGACGAAATGATATTTTTATCGTCCATCTGTAAACTTTCTATTTAGTGGTATTATATACATACATACAGATACGTGCGCAAAACTTAACACTTGCAGTCGTGTAAAACAACAAATCGTTTCAGCCGTTCCCTTGTGGTACGCTTACCAACACTAAGAGCATTTTTTTTTAAAGGTAGATACATTTTACATAATCATGTTTTCTGCGCCCTGTCTATTTGTTTTTAAACACTATTAAACAGAAAAATCAACACCACGTGACCTTACCACACGGCTGCTTTACATAAAAACCTAGTAAATGCCTCAAACTATTATATTCCAAGATAGCGCAAAAAATATGATTTGAATTAGCCTATGACAAATCTTGTGTTAGGTAGGTAACTAAACGATAAAATAATAATTAAGCGAGTACTAAACAAGGCTTAGGGAAGAACTGTACGTAATGAATAACACAAATTATATTAATAGAGTTATTAATCTTTTATTGATTTTGAATATTTTACATAGTTCTAAACAAGACAATTCAATACCTACTTATTAAGTGCCGGATATTTGGTATTTTTTACAATTTGAATGGAATTTCCTATTGTGAATAAAGATATAATTGATTAATTAAAGCACCAAAACTCTATTTAAATTTTAAATTCCCCAGGTTAAAATCACACAGCCCATCGCAGGTTAGTAAATCTCATAAAAAATTGATTATCAGGGTATAAAACCATTTTAAAAAATGTCACCTACTGCGTGCTTATACGGTGCAGTCGTAAAGTACAAGACATAATTTTGATATTTATTCAAATCGCACGGCGAAGGCTTGTTTATCACATGCCAGATTACCTATTTAGTGATCTTTATTTTCATAGTACTAAGGTTGCATTCATAGGTAAAATAACAGTTAATGGTCTGTCAGATACTAGACGCCAGTTTGAAATAAGAATTTGCGCGGTAATGTTTTTCTAAAAATCATCGGAAGTATTCGGTAGAGTCCGTTTATGATGTGGACCTCTGTGGTCGGTCTTGTATATTTAATTTTCATATACTTTTCGCTGCAATTTTTGTGTGGCCCATAGCTATCGATGACAGTGGCGTAGCTCAAAACCTCAGATGTCGATTGTCAACTGTTCTACTTGAGCCCGTTAATTTTATAGTTCAAAGAATTTAATACTGATCGTACCCAAATTGTATTTTATTTGTTAAACTAAAGGCTTAGCACGTAAGTGTTTAAACTTTTGTATGGTGGCAGAGTTTATTATTTCGAATATGTAGGCGCTAAATTATAAAGTTAAATTCAATATTTCGCATATCGCAAAGTAAAAATACAATTTCCTACGCAGCATAATACTTAGTTGTTAGAACTTTTGTAGTAAGGTATAACTATTCTCCTTTTATGCATATAGGAAATAATTTGACACTCAGCCATAGCGTACGTGTTTATAAGTGAATAAAGAATTTTCTTAATCTTATCAGTACTATCAGAGTTTGCCTTTTGTCTATACTGTAATATTATAAAGAGGTAAAGTTTGTGAGTTTGTGAAGATGTAGGGGGTAATCTCTGGATCTACTGAACCGATTTTGAAAATACTTTCTCTAGTAGAAAGCTACATTATAAGCTATTTTTTTAATCCCGAAAACGGGTCCTGTGCGGTGGGCCGCGGGGAACAGCTAATAAATAAATAAACAGATATAAAATCTGGTTTTGGCTCTGCTCTTTATCTTTACTTGAATCCTGTCTTATTATTCCCATCCTTTAATATTTGATATTTTCTTCAATATTGGCAGTCTAGTTAGTACTACATTTCATTGTATCTTTTTTCGGATTCCGTAGTCAACAAGGAAACCTTATAGTTTCGTCATGTCCGTCTGTCCGTCAGCCCGCAGCTTAGCTCAGAGACCTTTCGTACTAGAACGTTATAATTCGGCATGGATATACGTACTAATCACGCCGACAAAATGGCCTTTTTTTATGTGATCTCCTGTACACGTAAAGTGGAGATGTTTTTTTTTTCTTGTTTATCCCTTGGTGGGGTATCTTTGAATAGGCTATTAAAAATATAACGGGTCTGTGAAAACCATTTTCCAGTAGAGGTTTTCGGGGGCAAAAAGTCGATCTCGCTAGGGCTCTCATTTCTGGAAAAATGCGTTTACGCCGTATTTTCACCCGAGCAGAGCTCCTTCACCCAGGTACTTATGTTTAAGAGATCTGTGTTGGATTTTTTTTATGTATAGTGTCTAGCAAATAGGTATATAATACTTTCCTGCATAATATTGGAAGCGGTTAATGACCTTATATTCGTCGCTAAGAAATATGTCTTCGAAAGAATGTGGGGTGGGAATGTGTTATATGACAGAGGTAACACGAGGCGGTCCTTAGGGAACATCCTATTGAGATATTCGTGCTTAGATCAAGATTTTACCGATATGGCTTTATTCACAAGACGTTACGTTTTAATTCACAGCAAGATTTATTACACTTTTTATCAAATATTTTTTTAGGTTTTAGGCTCATATTCCAAGTCAGCTTGAATTTTCTTCACTCAAGTCTACCACCATAAGAACGGTTAAAGCCCTCGATTAATACGAGTACATAACAAGCTATAATTGACGATTCGCAGCGGAGTCGTGTTAATCTTAATCTGATATAAATATATGGGGAATACAACGCTTACTGTAACTTATTTCTCCAAGTACAAGAAACCAAGCATTTAAACCTTTTCGAACACAAGTCAAAGGCCCACAAAAAAACATATAAAATGAAATATAATAACCCCAAACACATATAAAATGAAACCCACCTACAAAAAAACATATAAAATGAAATATAATAACCCCAAGCCACGGCAGAAGTCAGAGATCAGAACAGCACGTGTATCGGGCTGCCACGCCACCGTAGAGGCGAATAATTCAATAAACGACTCCACGCACTTCTCTATTCCGGTCACGTATAAGCACAGACTAAAAAAATAGTTTTTCTCATGTTCCGCCGGTGAAATTATTGAATATTTTTGTGAATTTGTGAACTAATAAAAATGTTCGTGCTGTTTGAGTATTGACATGGATTTTCATCTCCCTGTTTGCATGCCGGTAATATTTTTTAAAAATAATTGATGGGCTTGCCTCATCTCACCTGATGTCAAGCGATGACGTGGATTCACTCTTGACTTAAATAGAATATAAAATCGGATGATTTTATGGTTAGAAGGTGCTATTCAATATTTTAAACTGCAAAATAGTTTTCATGGTTGAAACCTATCACGAAGTAGACAATTTAAATAACGCTCACGTTAGAACCATGTAATCACAGTGGGGATCGCATAAATACAATGAGATGCAGCATATGCCTGTACCTACTAATACATAGTTACATAATACGTCTAACTAACATGATTGGGTACGTGGCCATTTTGATACAAAAGTTGACCGCAATTACATGCCCAAGTAGCCACTTAACCACTCCAGTCACACAATTGTCGTTTCATGGCTTACTTAAGTTTTTTTTTTTTTAAATCAGCTGGACTGTTCCACCTAATTTAAAAAAAAAGCTACGTGGTTAATATTATTTTCATGGCATAATCTATATTCTTCTTCTTAGCGTGTCGATGACAAACAGACTCTTTTTAGTTAAATGCCATGCCTGGCCCAGAATTCAGCCACGGCAACGCCCTCCGCCGACGCAGTCATAAGGCGTATCTATATTTATATCAGATAAAGAAGAAAATTATAAGCTCCAACCTATTGAAAATCAAAGTAAGTACTACGTTCGAAAAATTCACATTGGCTGTTATCCTGTCTAGAAACCACGACCACAAGTTTGCTATCACGACACTCACAATCATAAACTTTATATAATAAATCTGGAAAGCAATCATTTATGTTGACCACGGATCACTATCATAGATTGACCACTGGAACGGTTGCTATAGAAATTCTACAATATCGCAGCACAATACTAAAACCACTTTATTTGAGACCTAAATCGTGGCTTGCATCGGCCGACGTCCGAACATGGGGTCTGTATTAAAGATGGCTGTAATTCATAAACCCCGCGCACTTTACACACTACACCCCGCGAGTCTTTTGATAAATGTGAAGCATTAGTTCACTCTGACGACGCTGCCGTTGGCACTGGTCTTCATAGCAGTTAAGTGGTTTAGATGATCAAAGAGTAATGGATTTTACGATTGGTTTTGATCTTGGGAAGAGGTAATTGTCTACATAGCTAGGGAGAGTGGAAGAAGTATGTGTGTTGTGCCGACCCAGTTACATGGGAAAATATCAGCAAAATGATGATGAGTAGGAACCTAGTTGGTTTCAATCGATCACCAAAGTTTTTTAGAGAAATATAAGCGATATTTTAGCCTCTAAAACCACCCTTTTTCAAGCCTCCAATAAAGACCTTGCTTTTAGTATTTCCACCAGTCTCCAGAGACCTTATGTACGATTTCCATCAAACGGGCGACGCAGGAGCGCAGCGCAGCGCATTTCACACTGTGCTAAAGGAAATTCAGACTTCTATACAATAGTTAAGTTTCATGTTTGCATGGAATTTATGCTGCTTGAAACTCGGTTGGATCCGCGGCAGCCGGTCGGCTCCTCGCGTACGTGGACGGCGGCGCTCGGCTGTCGTCGCGTCCGGTCGGCCGCCGCCGGGCGCGCTCCTGTGTTGTCGCTGGCCAGCAAGTTGAATCATTCAAGTCGTGCGTTGAACTGTGACTTACGTGATGTATTTATTTGTTTATTGTTTTTCGTGCAAAATGAATATGGATACAGATGAAAAGCTTATCTATTTATTTGAAAAAAAAATTGACTGCGACACGAAAGCATTACTAGTCGCTGAGAGCATGCTAGCGGATACGCAAAACGCGCGCGCATTCGCCCGGATTCCAGCAGATTGTAGCCGTCGGGCGGACGCGGTCGGCTATTGGCGCATGCTCGCGCATCCGCTGCGACGCGCTGCGCTGCGCTTCTGCGTCGCCCGGTTGGTGGAAATCGTACATTATCCAACAAACGGAACAGTTTCACTCACTCTCAGGCTCACACCCACGGATACTTTCAAAACTTCCAACAAAGATACACATCCAACCTTTTCGAAGTCGGTTAACAAACCAGGAAATACGTGTTTAGTTTAAAGAAACGTGCTTTTGTTTGGCAGGAAATCGACGCCAGGCGTAGAAGTAAGCGTGTAGATTTAACGCCGCGTGCCCGCCGCGTAGTTCAGCGCTTGTCTTGCAAGATTTGGCGTGAGTGATGAGCGGGTGTGGGAACGGATTGTGCACCCGAGGCAAGCTACTAACCCGTGGAATAGTTACTAAGTTGAAGCAGTAATAAAAGTTGCACCATTTGAAACAGTGAATGACACAATTGTTTCAATTTTCACGAGACGAAAGTCTGCCTCACGTACTGGGATTACATTTCAGTCGATTTTATATGATTTATGAACGTGTGTAAACGAAACAATAATAACGAATCGTCTAATATCATGAAAGGAAGGAAGTTGAAATTGATACTATATTTAATTTGAAAGAAGAAAAGAAAAATCGCGTGATCAATCCCTTACATTTGAAATTTCGACTATCCCCTTCGCTGATATCGAATGCCACTTGTCTAGAGCCTCTGGGGTATTGTTACTGTTACTGGAGGCCTTATAATTGTAATTATATTGTCGTGTAATATCAATAGTATATTTAAGGTAATTTGTTATTTGTGTTATTATAAATAAATTCTTGAAGCTCTTTGACTGGGCTAATTTATGTCTTAATTGCCCTCTTTCTCTCATAACTTGTACCACGACCTCACAGATTCGTCTTCAGCGAAAAAATAAATTATTCTTTTCTCCTGAAATTACTTCTCTCGGCATTTTACGGTTTGTATGTTACAATACAAAAGTTTCTCCCTTTGTGAGCGAAGGATTTATTTATCTTTATTAAACATTCAGCGGGTGATAGCAGTTGTATGACGAATGGAATTTGTAACTCTTGTGCTACTTATGTATTGATGTGTATTTTTATGTGATACTACGCTTTTAGAGTAATGTAGGTTCAAGTGAGTTATTGTAAGAAAGATGTTCACTTTGATGCTGGTAGATTAATTACTTTTTGACCATCCAAAAAGTAATAAATTACAGTCCTTACCTACAAACAAACTCTATAAAACAAAAGCAAATTTCATCAAGCTTAATTTCGTCTTTTTCGTATCGAATATAGCAAACAGGTAAACATTTACTGAAGTGATCAAACATTTGCTGTGAATTTTACAACTCAACCGTGTCGAATGAAATTGTCACCCAGTGCTCCCTTCAACACAAAGATTAATATCTGCCAATACATATATGTCTTTATATCCAATACTACTTTATGCCGCCGGTCGCGCAATCTGGCGCAGTCTGTACCGCGTCCGGGCCTGTCCGGGGCTGTCCGGGCCGGTGCCGACTCCGGACAGATTAGAATTCAGCGAGCCTAATCTAACTGTCAGTCACAGCAGGACCTAACTCAATCTATTCGCTGGAATGAAAATTGCAAGGATTTTTCCTTTAAAGGGTGATTTTGTTTTTAGTGTGATAGTTTATGTTTTCGTCTTAGTGTGTATTTATAAGTTTATCTTAGAAATCGCTGGCAGCAGTTAAGGAATACCTTGTGAGGAATCCTAGACTTATAGTTCTAGTACTAGTTAATGTAAGTCTGAAATCGCCAACCCGTCTTCAGCAACCGTGGTGATTAATGCCCCTGCCTTCTCTGTATGAGATGTAACCTTTGCCCAGCAGTGGGATAGTAAAAGAGTGGTATTGTGAGAAATAAAAGACTGAACTTGAAATTGCAAAATTAAAGACCATTAGAACGGAATGCGCGGGCGTTTTTTTGTACGCATGTCGTCGTCGCGTAGTTTTTTTGGCACTAACTGACGTTATTTTTTCCTAGCAATCGCGGCCGCAGACGCGGGGGCGGGGGAGGGCGGGGGAGGGTCGCGCATTTACCAATGAGAGCGCCCGTGTGCAGTTCGTTCTTGTTGGTCTTTTATTTATTTTAAAAGTAAACAACAGTACAACTGTAGAAAACATACTTAAAATACAACCAAAATTATTAAAAAGTAAAGTATACATTGTTACTTAAAAAATAACTAAATTTTAAAAAGACGGGCGGACCGCGTCATTGTCGTTAACAGGTATTATCATGCGTTTTTAATGAATAACGTGATAAGAAAACGTGATAATCATAAACTAAAGATGAGTCAAACGAAATAGAATAGAATATACTTTATTGTACACCAAAACTAAAGTTACACATCTCTTTTACAATTAAAAGAAATAAGTAATCATTTGTGTTCTACTTTTTTCTAATATACCTAAACTAAACTAATAAAAAAGTCATAGAAAATAAATATGTAATCAAACAACGACAAGGATCTGCGATCTATAAAAAAACTAGCTTTTGCAAGCGGCTTCGCCCGTGTGAATGTCGAAAACTATCCCAAGGGGACATATTCTTGGGATAAAAAAGTATCTTATGTGCTATTCCAGACTATAATCTATCTCTATGCCAAATATCATCCAGATCCGTCCAGCCGTTTGAAGTAGTGAAGTATAAACACACTCACAAACTTTCACCTTTATAATATTAGTGTGTTAACTTACCCAACTCATTAAATACATTGCAATTTAGTTTTTATGTTCGGTTATTAAACAAAACCATATTTTTTTTTGAACAAGCATCACGTACTTCTTTATCTGTAAACTAAACAAAACAGACTTTACCTAGACACAACACACTACGGCAATATTATGTCGTAGTGTTGTTGTCTGTTTATGTTCGAAACGCAAATAAACTATTTAGGAGTTCCAAAGATATAAATTGTTGGCATTGTCCTCATTTTCCGTCGTGCTGAGTTTCTAGAAAAATAGTAAATTATAAATAAAATAATCTATGCTGAGAAGAGTGAAGCTCGTGCAATAACAATGGAGGTTGTGAGACAATCAAGTCAAGTCTCTGCAGCATTATGTGCAGTTATTGGAACGATAACAATCGCACAATTAATGTGACCAATTGTCAAGCGCGTAAACTACTGTAATTGGTTGAGTGAATCGCCAACAGGCAATCACATCAGTTTACTTGCGCTTGACAATTTGTCACATTAATTTTGCGTTCCTGAAACTGGTGAACAGCATCAAAGTTAACAAAACGAAATAGGATACAAGAACGCGAATCTTTAAACTCGGTAAGGCGAATCCTACGATTTAAATCTTTGGGTGATTCGTGCCACATGCTACGACGCTACGGTGCTACGAGCTACGGCGTAGCTTTGACTCGGTCGCTTTCATCGGCACATTGCTAGTGTTTGTAAAGAGTAAAATACGGAAAAGCTTTGGAATCTGTTGTGGCTAAGAATAAGATAAAAGATTTGAGCGATATTGACATGATAATTAATGGACGAGTAGAGTTGTGATGAATGATGAAAAATCTTTGTGAAAATTAATCGCCAAGTTTGATTCGTGAGAAATTTGTGTGAAATTATTCGCCTTTGAATAGTCAAGCAAATATCAAAGTTAACATGTTAATTGACGCTGTAATGTACCGTGCTCGTGAAAGGACCTCCGTACAGCGCCAATGTGTTTCTGTATTATAAATTAAATCTAAAGTACGGGTTGGCCTAATGGTTTGTTTTGTTTACGTTTTAAAAAAGTGGGACAGTAACGTGTTAGTATTATTAAAAGTAGGTTAACAGAACAACCAGGTGAACTAAATAAATGCACAACGATAACATTGCCAAGGCAAGTATGAAATTGCCCCCCTCCTCCCCGATCCCCAATGGAGAAGTCCCGACTTCCCAACTATTTCACACAAAGAGATAACACACGAATCCTTCAGTTTCGATGTTTTTTTCAGCGCAACTGTAACGGGTCGCCCGTCGTCAGCCTCTGGGGAGCTAATTACGTAAATTCATTGCTGCCCATCCTTCCCAGGATTAAGGCTGCCAGAGCAGGGATCTAAGTAAAGATCAGACAATTTGGACATTTGCTCCCGGCAATTTTGTGGCTGGTGTTTTTCTGTGGGTCACTTTGGAATTGATGTTTATTTTCTTATTCTATCGTTACGAAAGCTCAACGTCATCTGCCTTTTATTTTAACTTATAACATCAATCAGTATATATATAATAACCCGTAAAAAAATCGTTTTTGTACATAGAAAATATTGCCAAAAAAAATTGCCAGTGTGTTAAAGGAGAACCAACAGAACCAATTTCCAGCATTTTTGGCATTTTTGTCTGTTTATCTGTTTATACACGCAGTGCAGTGCAGTGTGCACGCATCGCGACAAATGTTTGAAACCAATGTAGATAACTTTTATACATAAAAATTGTGCGTAACTTGAAGTATTATTTAATTTTTGTTTCATCGCATTCGGTTCACTCTTTCAAAAGTTAGATGAATTTAAAGTATTCTAGAAGTAAAATATCGCAACATACGCAATTCAGATACTCGGACTGTTGAATTCTATTTTATGTTCAACGATATCTCCGTCAATTGTGGAACGATTTTTAAAATTATTTTTTTGTTTGAAAAAGTATGTTTCTAAATTGGTCCCATTTTTATTTGGTGAAGATCTGATGTAGAACTTCGGATATACAATAGAACTCTTCATTAAATGACGGTATATCTCTCGGGGTGGCTGCAATCGCATGTCTGTTTATTGTTTATACCATTGCAGAACATAACATCACGACCGTACGCTCTAAACGGGTACGCAGATGTATACAGTTCACTATGGTACACCTTCATTTCACCGGTTATTTTCAAGTTTCATGATATTCGGGCAATCTATGCTGGTATTGTAGGTTCCTTATTAAAGAACTTGCCTATTAGGTACAAATAAAAAGTGTTAAAAAACTATTTGAAAAAAAATACTACCGACTTTCAAATAAAAATTGGTACCTACCAAAGACAAAACTACTACAACTTTTTTGAAAAAAAGTTTTTTTATGTTTTCGTTACGGTGTGGTGTTTTGGAGTGCTACTAGATGGCGCAGCAAATCTGTCCTTACTTTTTTATATGAATTCGATATTCTTGTCCCTTGAGTAAATAGTGTGCAGCGAACGCTCGGTCTAGATAGGTAGAAAATTAAGCAGGGAGGGGGGAGTAGGTAGGTAAGTAGGGTAGGATAGGCAGTTAACGGGAGCGAAGTAGTATAATAAAAAAAATAAAAAACAACGCTTCAATTTTGAGCTTTGTTTCGGTTGATAATGTAAAGTATTTCTTAATTAGCAGAGGTTTGGAAGAAACAGAATCTACCAACTATCCAGTAGAATTTTTAGTAGCCCTCAGTGTTCCTAGACTGCCAGCTCATAAGATAAATAAAAAAATTGGCGTGCCTATAATACTCCAAGAAATCTAAGCCAACCAAAACTTTGTAGATTAAAAGTCACCAATTTACAACGGAACATGATAGTTCAGAAGCAGAGATTTTAACAGAGTGCAGAGCAGGAGATAGTGTTTTATTTTTTTATACCCTGGATTCCTCTCATTCCAAACAATATTTCATTTAGTATGATACGACTCCAGTTTCCAGGGAACCTAGGTTACGCAATGACAATTAATAAAGCCCAAGGCCAGACGCTGATAGATGCGGGTGTGTATTAGCTGTTTTTCGCACGGTCAGCTTTATGTTACTCTTTCGCGTGTTAGCAATCCTCGAAGACTTTATGCTTTGATCTCACGCTTCGGAAGGGTTCTGATCACATCCCCGAGCGAGCTTTGGACTGGAATTCCCAAGGGAAAAGAAAGTGTGGCTGCCCCGTCAAACCTGGCGTCGCACCGTGTTTGTAGAAGCGACGAGCAACGGAATGACGTGGAACGAGGTGAACTTCAGAAGACTACTGTGGACGACCTCTGTCCCATCTAGGGAATACAAGTAGTCAATTACCCCTGAGAAGGTGAAGACGGTGTTTATAAACTAAAGTCCACGTGAACGAAGTCGCGGGCAGCAGCTAGTGAAGTAATAAAAAACTCAGTTAAGGACGTGAAATGTTAATCTGGAAGAAGAATAAAATCTTTTAACAATGTCGAAAATTTTAATACATTTTCATATAGTTAGAATGGCGATAAATTTATCTCAGCTTAAGTACAGTTATTGTTCAGTTTATCTCATGAAAATAAGCAGTTCATTTTCTACCTAAAGTTATTATCCGGGTCCACCGATGTACCTGCCAGCAAAAGGATAAGCTGAACCACCTCTAAAAAGGGTTCCTGTCCTTAAAATATTCTAAATATAATACGGAAAAGGCCCAGCAACCCAGACATACCATTTATATTTAGCATCACAAAACATCCTTTTTATAAATAGACTCTGTTATTCTCAGATGCGTGGCAACCTTACCTGAGATACACTCTAATGGCTGTCTCGTAGTGTCTCGTATTCACTGTATTGTGACAAAGTCTGCGACATGTGGCTCTACTAGTTTAAATGTTAGTTGACGGCGAAGTAAATACTTTGACACTTCCCCCGACGATTGAGCAAGTTAGAAATTTAATTTTATGGTTCCCCTTAAAACAGGAGTATGCAAAGTAATACTGATTGTATAATCTTATTTGATTAGTTTTTTTTGCATCTCTGTCAGAGGCTATTCTTTTATAAAGCTATTCGACTACGAAAGTCTTACACTTTGATATTTTCACGTGATATGAGGAATGGGATGCGAGAAAAAGTGAGGACCCCTTGTTAACCCTAGTTTTAACTTATTATTCGCTCCTGGCCAAAAACCTACAGTACTCTCACAAACTTTAACCATAACCCTTATTATACTTTATCTCAGACACGGCGCTCTCGTGGCGAAGTTCTTGCAATCTCTTAACGTCCATTTGCATGAAGCTTCCATCTGTGATGCAATATGTTAATTGAATTTTCGGTTCCTTTCAAACATGTATCCCTGGTATCTGCGCATTTCCAGGTATGTCGAAGTTCCTTCAGTACTATATTATGAATTAGCAAGCAACATGGGTGAATTTTGGGTAGGCAGGAAAACTTGACCGCAATCACACCTGATGGGAAGAGATGACGTGGTCGACGGTGAATCACGCGTGCCTAGGAGTAACCTATTCACTCTTGACTTATAGACCTCTGGGTTTTAGCTACCGAGAAACACAGACTTCGGCAGGAAATTCATTTCCTCCGTACTCAATCATACTACATACTATTTTTAACGTGAAAGTTTGTGAGGGCACAAAAAACCATAATAAAAAAAACCCTGTGCGAGACCAAAAGGCTCCTATCTCAGCATGCACTGCGCTGGTATTCTGATAAGCCCATTGTTGATGCCACGGACACATTCACGGAATGAAACGGGAACATACATAAAGCTTATACATGCGAATAACACATAGGCTATAATTTGTAAAGATATTGCGAGAAATACTAATACCACGAGGGCGGAGCCTCGGGCGGCAGCTAGTAGAAAATTGTGATCGATTTAGTATATCTTTTATAGTAAACGTTTTTGAAAAGAATAACTTTCATATTATCTTTTCGGGTCTGTAAATGCTATTTCTAAAATAAAAGGTTTGGTACACCCAAAAACTTAAACTTCAATTTTCTCTGAAGAGCTGAGCCACTTGATACGGACAAAACTATATCAGCTAATACTTATGAAATAGCTATGTAAGAAGCTAGATAAGATGCACAT
The DNA here is from genome assembly GCA_964057195.1 of Orthosia cruda. NCBI lineage: Eukaryota > Metazoa > Arthropoda > Insecta > Lepidoptera > Noctuidae > Orthosia > Orthosia cruda. Next base: position 73,945,652 of record OZ059825.1, on the reverse strand, counting down.
CCCTACTATCAATCAATCTTTTTCAAATCTATTTTGAGGTCAGTTTCCAGTCTCGTCGTATATAGCTAATATTTTAAAAGGAGCGAGCCTGTGTGACCTCCATAAACAAGCAACTGGATAACACGATATCCTTTGGCAAGACTGCAGCTTAATTGCGAAAGAGAATTCGGTAAGGCACAGAGTTTTGACCCCATCAATACACCAATCACATATGTGATTGGTCGATCGCTGCTGGTCTCAGCTTTCTTACTTTTAACGGCCGGACACAACAACTTATAGTGCTTTTTGAGTTTTGCCTCCGCAGACGTTACAGATCAATGTGTCTGTTATTATTTAGACAAATTCACCATTCACCAAAACGTCTTCGTTACTTGAGTCCATTTGCATATCTAGCAGATGACTTCAAGTATCATATAGGAATACTTCTGTTTTCCTGCTAAAGTATGGAATCCTGAAAATGACACAATTTTATTCCTTCAAGGATAGATATACAGGTACTTTCAGATTGGTTGCAGCTTGGCTCGGCGACGAACGCTATTACGTTTAACCTTGTTACGACTAGCTCAAGTAGAGGTAAATCGGTGGATGCTCACGTTTCCTTAACCTGAATAGAAACGCCGAATAGTTAATTTACCTATTTCACCCCGGGTGAAATAGGTAAATAAACAATCAAAATTTAATCGCGTTTAATTCCCGTGATATATTGTTTTTCAAAATGTTAAATCACAAACATCTAGCATTATTTAATAAATCTCTTTCTTAATTAAAAAGTAGGTACATAAGTAAAGTAGAATTATTATTATGTTCCGCTAAGTTTCTCCTCTTTCTGCATGGCGTGATTAATTAGCAGTATTTTAATTCTTTTTAAAATAAAACGAGAAGAAAACATAATAACATGGAATTAGGATTGTCAGTGATTTGAAGAGCTACACGTCCGTGGTTCGATGACAGCAAATGTAACTTTATAGGTCGATGAATTCAGCTGTTACTTATCACTCACAATATATGTTTACATGATAAATATATAAATCAATCAACTGATTAAAAAAAAAGGCTCAAATCACAAACTGACCGCGTCATCAATGCTCAACCCAAATCCTAGAAAGTTAGGCACATGAGTTTCCTTTATAATGAAGACAAGTAAGTATTAACTGGAATAAGACGGCATGAATAAATATTTAACTGTCACCGATTAGTACATAATTATACATTATTTGCTTAGGTACGTGAGAGAAATGCTTAATGATAGGTAGTGTTAGTAGATAGTGAGTATGTACTTCACCTTTTTATGCCGAATGATTTCGCGAAAGTTCATTCGAAAAACATGCCCGAATATTACCCGAACCTCACAGGGTCGTAACTGCTAGTTGCCATTGCACGTTGGTATTTAAGAGCTAACACTAAGAGGTTAAAGTATTCCCGATAAATCTAAAACCTAAAAGTATACTAAGCGCAAACAAACAAAAAAAAAACAGAAGATTTTTAAAGCTTTTCGAAATAAGATTAGGAATATAGGTCAGACGAAGTTGATGGCAAAATCCAACACTTCGCCCAAAATGAATGCCTTTCATTCTCCCAACACTCGTCCATTTAAAATACAAATGAACTAATTTGGAGCGAATTTTGTTCCAGTTTCATCGTAGCATCTAGACCGCGGAGACGACTGAATAGATTAGTACTAAATCACTAGTGATGCGCCTCTCTCTAATTGTACACAAGCTGCAGAGTGCACACTGCAGATTTGAGACTGCATATTTACTTGTAATATGTATTTAGTGATAGAAGAAGTATTTTTGGTGGAAGGACTTGAATGCTGTCAGCTTCGGTGTATTATAGTTTTGTTTGAAAGTTACAAGTTTCGTGTTTCAGCGAGGATCTCCAATCCACCTATTATGCGGTTATTTATTCGGCTGTTATATTAATGTTCTGTGGTTTGCGCTATAGTTTTTTGGTTTTTATTTATTATAAGATAGACCAACTGCAGTACATCATGGCTATTCGTAGAAAACAATAATATAATATAATTGTTGATTTTACAGCTTAAAATATAATACCAAATACGTTAACTCACCATCATGTTCAAAATAGATTATGTTGTGCTTTTTCTTGAGTTGAGTTTCTATCAATAGTACCACGGCTGCTTATCTTTATCAGTCAGTGTCCATTCAAAATTCCGTCTGCTCTGACCCCGCTAGATAAATAGGTAAAACCTACCAGGCACTATGATTAGAGTTGTTTTTAATTATATCCTTATAAGGCTTGAACCCATGAATGAATTATATTCATTGACAAATATGTCCGGAGACGAATATTTGAATATATTCCGTCCCTACTGTCGTTGTCGAGGGAACGATCCCCGCTCTCACTTGTCTGCACCGTGGCTCTGTAGTCACACTCCTGCCTCCTAGCACACTGGGCGCGGAATAAATTAACTCGTATTAATTATTCAGTAATTTTCAAGTAGATGAAAATAGCAAGTTCGCTGAGGTATCTTGTATGTATGCACTTAGTTTATTTTTCTTACAAACAAACATACAAGTACATAAACTGACACCTTTTTAACAATTGAGTAGGCAGAAACTACAGAACGCTATCTGCTACGATCCTTATATCCTATCCTATCGTCCTTTTATCCTGTTCTTAATATTTGTGTGATCTTTACTATTGGGTACCTACGTAAAAATCAAGAGAAAGCATTGACTACGGTTTTAGGGCCGATTTCTGAATTGAGTATTTGAGTTAAGAACGAGTTGAGTATTTGTCACCCTAAAAACCTGTCAAAATGTGTCACTAAAGTAGGGTTTGGCACGTTCTTAAACTCAAATACTCCATTCAGAAGTCGGCCCTTACACTACTTAAAGACAACTCATGACTAAGGTAACGAAATCATATAAATTTTGTGCTTAAAAGTATTCGAAAGAAATCATAATAGACACTTAATTGATTCTCCAATGTCATAAAAAGTAAAATAGATTTTATGATTCAAATAGATCCGTGAAGTGATTGTACTGAATTTATTACTATAGCGGTAAATTCGTTTTCGAGTAATTTACCTCAAAGTGGAGAGAGTGTGAAAACAATTGCAATTTAATTAAATCGCGTGAAAGCCACGGCTCGATTTTCAGTACTTTTTAACCGCCTCATTGATTTAGTGGCAAAGGAAAAACGTTACCAGCCAGAAACATTTTTACAAGAAAACTTTTATAAAAAGCCGTCATCGTCACCTACATCCTTACTTATAAAAATCGCAATACTGTTTAGCGATTGCTTACCACAATTCCATATTCAAATTAAATTTAGAATCTACTAAATATCTCAGATATTTTTATAATTATGGCCCCCTATAATTTTATGTGACGACCCATTATTTGTTTGATGAACTGACGTTTCAAAATATTTGACGAATAAAAACGAACGAATGCTGCATTGAGCTGTCAAATAAAGCTACTGTGATATCGTTACGCTATTTAGGCCAAATGGGAAATTCTGTTAAGTTTTATTATTTTTAATTAATTTGGTTTTGTTGAAGCTCGTGTGACGGGTGAATTAGATATTGCGAACGTGCACTTTAAACGGTTTTTTATTATACATTATCATGACGTACATAAATGTTCGATGTTGGATGTTGGCCTTCTTAAGACAACAAAATATAATTATTGTTCAAAGTTCCTGTTATCAGTAACGTTTACGCAGGTCGATTAATTTTGGTGACAAAACTACTGCTGCAGATGCTTTTGATGTACTAAAAGCAAGAGATAAAGTGTTAACGTCCTCATTCAGTTTCTTGTGGCAGTGGCATTTTGTCAGTCACCTATCTAAAAACTTGCTTTTTCACGCTTCTAATATTAATTGAGTATTGGCCTGCGCACACTGGTGGACGGGACGGCAGAGGATTTTAAACTTATCAATTAAATTTAATAGTTATCCAATCGACATAAGGTATATATTTAAATGCTCGGTGATCGGCTTCGGAACATCGTGGCGCAGTTTTCTCTAGAGCACCAAGGCCATTCATCGTCAATTTTCGCAAACAAATACGCTCAACCATTCAACTTTATAGTTATATCTATGCTAACCTATAGTTGTGGCCCTTAGTTCTAGCCTCTCTAGACCATTCTGCCCGTCTGGCCTTAGCTGTTATCTTTTACAAATGACCACAAAAACACTATATTATTGTATCTCGGCTACAGAGCATCGATACAGCTCTTGTTACATTCAACTAATAATGTAGATTCGATTGTAAGGGCTGTACAAACTGCGGCTAAACTTGAGTCATAAGCGTAATTGACTATTGTTATCGGCTAAGTAACCGTTTGCTGGTCAGGTACGGGCATCACTGATGTAGGTCATGAAACTCTTGTAAAATAATGACAAAAATAATAGTTTAGAATTCTCGCTTGGACTTTGGAATGAATACAAGAATACAAAGAAAGCGAAGAGCGACTTCAAGTAGCTAATGCATCTTCGAAAGTAAACATACCCAGTATTTTTATTATAATTATGGACATCACACAGAGAAACTGAATGCGATCAGAATAATATCTAAATCACATCCTGTGCGCGAACTAAGAAAAGTATCTAGCTGAAACCTGAATTCAAATGACAACCCAAATTAACCAATACCTAGTAATCTGGCATGGTTAATAAAGTGCGTTTTTTCCGAGAAGAGAAGAGAACTTTGTCCTATTTTGTAAAAACCTACATAAAAAATGATGTTCACAAGACCTAACGAAATGAAAGTTTAACGCCAAGCCGCTTGATTCTACTAGCATGACATTTTATACAGCCGTTCCTTTTATAACTATAGAAAACACTAAGAAAGGATTCTTGAAAATTCATTCCCCAGAGGAGTTAAAAAGGGGATGAAATTTTGTATTTGTTAGACAGTTCGTCATTTTAGCCAAAGCCCTCCGGGGATTCTACTTGCCTCCCAATAAAATATTTATATACTGTTTTGTAATATTGTATTATATATTCGTCGCTTCATTCTTCAGATATAATGTTTACTAAGTAGTCCCTTTATCCTACAGGCAACATCGCACGTTTTCAGAGAGTAATTCGATAAGTTTTTTTTTTTCTTTAAAAATAAATTTAAAAATTACTCCCGGCGATTTAAGAAAATTGTAAAATTAACTCAAAAGGCTCAAAATAACAATTTTATTAAGAATTCACTCAATAAATCAAAGGCGTCCTGGCAAGTTATTAACAATAAAATATGTACTTATGAACCCATTTCTAAAATAAAAATAAATAATACAATTATTAATAATCCCAAGGAAATTGCAGACGCATTCAACAACTACTTCATTGATCAGATCAAAGATTCACCTAAAACATCACTCGAAACAAATGGTCTACACGAAAACCCTAACACAATGTTCATGAGACCAGTTGTACCTCAAGACATACTCAGGGTAATAAAATCTTTGAAAAATAAAAACAGCGTAGGATATGATGAGGTAGCAACGAAAGTTATAAAATTTGTTTCAAATAACATAATCTTACATATTAGCCACATTATTAACTTAGCTATTAGCACTGGTGTATTTCCTGACGGTTTAAAAACAGTCATAGTCAAACCGCTTCACAAAAAAAATTGCAGGGAGGATATGGCTAACTATAGACCGATTGCTTTGATTCCTGTGTTTTCCAAAGTGGTGGAAAGGATTATATATGAATTAATTAGCAACTTTCTAGCAAAATACAACATATTATGTAATGAACAAGCAGGCTTCAGAAAAAATAAAAACATTAATACAGCAATATATGATTTTTTACACGAAGTAATGATAAATGTAGATAATAGAACACCTATCTGTGCCATTTTTACAGACATGACTAAAGCTTTTGACTGTGTCAATCACGATATTTTATTGAACAAGCTTAGTAGCTACGGTCTAAGGGGAAACGTGCTGAATCTATTAAAATCCTACCTTAGTAACCGCACACAGTATACGGAGATATCCAGAATTTGTCTTAGATCTAAATGTGAACAAAAATATCAATCTGATGGTAGAATTGTCAAATTTGGTGTACCGCAAGGTAGTGTGTTGGGTCCCCCGCTGTTTTTGCTGTATATAAATGATCTCCCCCGCCAGATACCAAATCCAATGGTTCTATTTGCTGATGACAGCACAGCTCTGATAAAATGTACAAATATTAATAATTATGAACAGGATATCAACATTAACCTTGGGAATATTATTGAATGGCTTGATAAAAACAACCTGGTAATAAACTTACTAAAGACTAACGTGATGCATTTTCACCAACGTACAATTCCGCCGAACGTTAATGTACAGTATAATGGACAAGTGATCAATCAAACAAAGGTCGCGAAATTTTTAGGAATTAATATAGACGATCAATTGACTTGGAAACCGCAGGCAGATGAGGTGTGCAAAAGGTTAAGCACTGCGGCTTATGTTCTTTTTAACCTGGCAAAAAAAGTAGACATAAATACTGTTTTGGTAGCGTACCACGGTTTGGTCGCATCGGTCTTAAGGTTTGGAATCATTTTTTGGGGTAACTGCAGTCTAAGAGATAACATATTTAGAGCCCAGAAACGTTGTGTTAGAGCGATGTGTAATCTTAAACCTAGAGATAGTTGTGAGCCTGTGTTCAAATCTTTAAAAATTCTTACTTTCCCATCGTTATATATTTTAGAGATGGCAATTTTTGTAAAAATAAATAATAAATTGTTTGCTAAGGTCTCGGACTCCAAGAAAGGTCCCGTGAGAAGTCAATACAAAAACCTCTTAATTACCGGTGGCTATAAAACGGCACTACTTGGGAAAAGTGTTTTCTGCATGGGCCCAACAATATTTAATAAACTACCGGACAGCATGAAAAGTGATACCCTTCAACATTTTAAGAATAAACTCAAGGCTTTTTTTGATACAGAAATGTTATTATTCGATAAGTGATTTTTTGAATGATCCTATGTGTGACATCTCAACATTGTAATATTATTGACATTATTTGATACACTTCTGGACTTGTTAAAATAATTTATTTGTATCTTAATCAACACTATTTTATAATTTTACCCTTATGCTTATTGATGATGACATTATTGTTGAATTTTGCATGCCTATACTCGGGCAGAATGTACCCGGCTCACTTTATTTTATAACAACTATATTGTACAATACCTACATTCTATGCGAATAAATGATTGATTTGATTTTTTTGGGCAGGAGTCCACCTGATTAAGCGCGGGCCAGCCAGTGCACCGCTAAACGAATTGAAGAAATCGTCCCAGTAGGTTCGAGGTGGCAAGTTTCTTAGAGCTGGTGGTTCACTTTTAAAAGATATCTGTATGTTTAAACTATCAATGAAATGCTTTTGGTATGCGCATCACTAGAGATTGGTTGGACCCATTAGGCTAACTTTAGTTTTGCTTTTTTATATTTTTCTATGGGAATAATTGCATATTTCGTCCGAATACAATTTTAAGGGAAAATATGTTGACATTGATTCAGAACGTAGTTTTTATATGGACTTTTTAGAAATTCAAATATAATTAGATGGTCAGCTATTTTGTATTTAAAATGTTGATTAATGTCTGTTTTGATTCAGTTTTTAGGGTTCCGTACCTCAAAAGGTAAAAAAGGAACCCTTATAAGATCACTTTCTTGTCCGTCTGTCTGTCTGTCCGTGTGTCCCCACCGATTTTCTCAGGAACGGGTGGACCTAGCAAGATGAAATTTATACCAGATACTGAGGTTTATAGTCCCTTTAGGTGTATAAAAACCAAGGCCCTGAGTCACCGCGATAAAAAGATATAAGCAAATTTAGTTTTTCGCGAAAGCTTGTAAGTACCAAAATTTACCTTAATTTTCAACTTTTTGTATTTTTCGTAATTTTCCCTGTACTTGTGCTATAAGACCTTGGTTTTAACCAAAATTGACAATACTAGGTCAACCAGAAATAACCGTTTTGGGTCGAAAACCTATATGGTAGTTCCCATTGACCTAGAATCACGAAATTAGGCAAAAAGTAAGGTCTATTTTAAGGTAACCTATTTTATTATGGCGTTAAAATTCAAATTCTAAATTTTTATTTCGAGCGAAGAATCTTGAAGGGTTAGTAACAATGTGATAGAATTTAAACTAAGTATTAGTAAACAACACGATACGGTGACATATGTAACTGAAAGCAGTGAACTACGTATATATACGAACAGTCCACTCTGTCAGCAATCATTTCAGAACCCTGTTAGAGCTGTCCATAACTCGGGCCATCATTGATGTTGCGCGCTTGCGCATTATCGCGTGAAAACATACGCGCTGCCGCAAAAATCCCTGACGCACTACATCGCCAAGGCAACCCCATCAGTTTTCTGAACGCGTTATTATACTGGAGACGAAGGGCTCCATACGAAGCCCGTGAATACTTATCCCACAGGCTGCAAGTGCAGAATGTGCTTCAGAATGCTCTAAAGAGCGTCACCTTTATTTCTGCAGTACCATGTGCAAACCTGCGAGCTACCATATTCGCACGCTTGGAAAGAACCCTTCGCTCCCTTTCAATGTCAGCATTCTCCTTTAAAGCTTATTATTGACACAGACAAAGTCAGTATGGCAACAGAAATGTTGACTGCTAAGCGCCTCAATCAGGGCATTTATATACAAATTGAAGAGGGCAGGCGAGGTCAATCCCCCCTGTCTCACTCCACACTCCAATTGATAAGGCTCCGACAGCACACCCGCTCACCGAACTCTATTGATCTGGCTTCCATATCAATGCCTGAAGATACTTATAAGCTCGATAGGCAAGCTTATAGGTTCAAGTTTCCTCCATAATATATCTTAGGAAACCAGATCAAAAGCCCTAAACCGATCGAGGAAGCAAGCGGAAACAGGTGTTTCTGTTTTTGTGTAGTACCAAGCAGACCATCATGCACCTTAGCGACTATGGTTGCTAGAGAAATAGGTCTATAGTTTCCCCTAACCGAAAGATTACCTGTTTTACTTTTAACAATGGGAACCACGATCGTCCTCATTAGGCAAGTATGAATGACCAATACATCAATTGTACAGCAGTGCCAAAACCCTCGGTAAGTGAGGACCGGCGTATTGAAAACACTCGAGCTACTGAGCCGATCATGTCCAGGGGACTTACCTCTAGACGTTGACCTGATGACCCTAGCCACATATTTGGCACTGAAACGTGTGCCCACCTTGCCACAACGGGGCTCAGCATCCAGCATCTCACAAGAACTCCCTAGCGATGACTTTAAAACAAACGGATTTCTAAAATATTTTGCATTATCCTTCACATCACTCACACCATTCACACTAACAGGCAGGCTTGGCCGAATGCAAAATTTATTAGCGCTCTTTCAGAAACCGCGAAAATCACGCTTTGAATGCTTAGAGGCAATTATGTCCATCTTTATCTGTATCTTTGTCTGTATAATGGATAGGTACGGAACCCTCGGCGCACGAGTTTGACTCGCACTTGGCCGGTTTTTAATGGTAGAGTCAACAGTAATTTGTGGAAACTTTTGAATGAGGAAAATTGCTTGTACTAATACTACTACTGCTGTAAGTATTGTAAGTAATAACAGCACGAATAAGGAATCCGTTTCAGGTCGCAAGGCAATGGTCGAAATATCAAAATGTAAGCCATTGATCACATGCTTCTTCGATATCGCTTGTCAATCCTATACAATTTTGCCTTTTTGACAATCGCTATCGCCACGCTTTCCATGCTAGAATGCCACTTGTCTAGGGCCTCTTGTGAGCACTTCTAAGTGAAACGTGATCCACATCAGTCAGTACAGAGAAGTCACATAAGTCTGGGCTCCCACAGGGAACTACACTCAGCCTTCTTAAATTCAGGTTAAAAGAAACAAGTATGATGAAGCACTTCCTCGGTCAATGTTTGTACCGCCAACATCCTTTCATAAAACATTTCTGGAGCATTTTGGACTCACAATTATAAATACGCCAACAAACGCACACTAAGCAAAGTACTTCATGAAATATTCATAACATCGCATCCAGTTTAGAAAATGCCGTTTTTTTTCATTAAAAAAGGTTTCGCGTTACAAACAAAATAAGGCTCTTAAGTGATTTTTAAAAAGGCTCGTTATGTTCACAGCAGCATTATAATTCGTGTTTAAGTCTCATTTTAACAAGTAAAATTTCAAAATTTAAAAAACCCCCGACACATTTATCTTGCGAAAACATCACGATCTAAACAGTAAAACGCGCATAACTTTTGAACGGCTGAACCGATTTTATTCAAACATAGCTAAGAACACTCTCGATACAAACACCTTTCAAACAAAAAAAACTAAATCAAAATCGGTTCATCCGTTGAGGCGCTATGATGCCACAGACAGACACACAGATACACAGATACACAGATACACAGATACACAGATACACAGATACACAGACACACAGATACACAGATACACAGATACACAGTAACACACCTCAAACTTATAACACCCCTCTTTTTCCGTCGGGGGTTAAAAAGTGTACAAGCTAGGGTATCAGTTTCAGTATGACATGGTTCCCTTTATTAAGGTTGATGTCAAAGGCGACTAGAGGATTACTTTATGAGGTCGGGCAGCGGTGTGCTCTTTTCATTAAATAATATACCAGGTACCTGTAACTAAGGTATCCGAGTACCTGCCCTTGTCATTTTTATCAAGGTCAGCGGGCCCGTCTTTAGGAGTGAATATTTTTGAATTTATAAAGACCATGAATGATAATTTATTATTGCTACTATATAGGTCATACATATTTTTTTAAATGACGCAGGTCTAACTAAAAAACAAAGCATGCTTATTCAGAACTATCTTTCGCCTGCGGATTCGCCTGCGTGAATGTCTGTAACTATTGCAAGGTCCTTCTTCAACATTTACAAACAACGTAAAAGAAAGACGTTCACATTTATAATAATTATCTATACTATATTAATATTATAAAGCTGAAGAGTTTGTTTGTTTGTTTGTTTGAACGCGCTAATCTCAGGATCTACTGGTCCGATTTTAAAAATTATTTCACTATTCGATAGCCCGATTATTGAGGAAGGTTATAGGCTATAAAACATCACGCTATGACCAATAGGAGCGGAGCATAAATGAAAAATGTTGCAAAAACGGGCAAAATTATTCCTTTTTGCGAACTTCCGTTGCGTGCGCTGCGTAAACGGGGGTGGTAGATAGCCCGATGACGGGAGCGAAGCCGCGTGAGACAGCTAGTTAAGGATATATTCCTAATGTAGTAGTAGTTCCGTTGAATTATTACTGGTACATTTATAATCGAGCCGCTTCAGTTCGTGGTCGCCGGATGGACCTAGATATCGGGGCTAAATCGCCTACACATTGGCATTACTGGTCATCTGGCCAGTTGGACTAGGTAACATGGTTCATAGGGGCGGCAAAGAACGTTCTAATAAAATATATCGTTTGTTGACCAAGTTTTAACTATCAAAAGAAATTAGGATACAGATTTTTTGAGAAAAAGTGCGAAATCAACGTCCGTATCGAAGTTATTTTAGCACCATTTAGTGTTTTGCTTTGATATGTATTTGTTTATGTTTTTGTGATATTTTTTAATTTTATCTTGTCAAATAGATACTGTTTCATGTACCTACCAAATACATCCTCCACGGGATTATAACGACCAAAATTTAACGGAATGTAGAACGCTTACAATAATGCATTTGTGTTGTTCACTATCAACTCGATTTAGATTTGATGGCGGATGATTAGGATTGAAATCATTCATATTTAATTATTTATTAAAGTATAATTCTTTGTTTTAATATTTGACAATATAATGTGTTCGATTCTAAATTTATCCGCCTGATGAAGTGTTGTCCGAATCTATAAACCTAACTTTATAAAGTATACTTTTATCTTTATTCCTTTTTAATATTTCTCTTCAAGCGATCTAGCACTATTGTAGATATCGCGGACCGTATTGTACTTAGCTCATAAGAGATCTACTTAAGAGAAAGTTAAGATGATTGCGCTCAGACAAAAGCCTTGAAGTGTCATTTACGAGTATGTGTAAGAGAGGATTTATATACAATAGAATATTCTTTCTTATTTACATTAAGTACAAAGGCTTGGATGTTTAGTCTCCTTATTTCATTAATTCAAGTTGTAGCAACGGAATTCTTAAATATAGAACATATTCGTTTAAGCAATGGCTCAACCCGTGTGGAAGGCGAAAATAGTTCCACAAAAATGTGAAAACCTGGATACACAGTATTCTATCTCCTAATACTAATCTAGGCCATGGTCTATCCTTTTGCCAAGTTTCTTCCAAATCCGTTGTACCGTTGAGGTACGATTGATAACAATCATACATACAGACTTTCTCAATTTTATGATATTAGTAGAATTTTCAATTCATCATATCAGCCGAAAAACGTCCACTGCTAGACATAGGCCTCTCCCAAGCGTCGCCATATTGATCGGTACCGTGCGTCTCGCATCCAGCGGATACCCGCAACCTTCACCATATTTTCGGTCCACCTGGTGGGAGGCCTTCAAACGCAAAGTCTACCGGTTCGCGGTCGCCAGCCCACTGCCACTTAAGTTTGGCAATTCTTCGTGCTATGTCGGTAACCCTGGTTCTCTTGTGGATCTCTACATTTATGATTCGATCACGCAAGGAAACTTGGGTGACAGTAAGCTTTCTGATGAGGCCCATTGTGAGCGACCACGTCTCAGAGACATAGGTCATCACTGGCAACACACACTGGACATCAGATCGTCAGAATGGTCGTCAGATTTGTCATGAAAATTATATTTTTTATAAAATTAAGATTTATTTTAACTATGGGCTGTCACTATACAATTAATGAAAAATACTCGAACAAGGTTTTAATAAACGTTTTTCATCACCAAAAGAATTCCCTAAAATAAAAATAAAACCGGCCAAGTGCGAGTCAAACTCGTGCCCTCGCACTTGGCCGGTTTTTTTCCGTACCCATTATACAGAAAAAGATACAGATAAAGATGGGCATAATTGCCTCTAAGCATTCAAAGCGTGATTTTCGCTGTTTCTGGAAGAGCGCTAATAAATTGAGCATTCGGCCAGGCCTGCTTGTTAGTGTGAATGGTGTGAGTGATGTGAAGGATATTGCAAACCTTTTTAGAAAACGGTTTGTTTTAAAGTCATCACTAGGGAGCTCTTGTGAGATGCTGGATGCTGAGCCCCGTTCTGGCAAGGTGGGCACACGTTTCAGTGCCAAATATGTAGCCAGGGTCATCAGGTCTACGACTAGAGGTAAGTCCCCTGGACATGAGGGGCTCAGTAGCTCGAGCGTTTGCAATACGCCGGTCCTCACTTACCGAGGGTTTTGGCACTGCTGTACAATTGATGTATTGGTAATTCATACTTGCCTAATGAGGACGATCGTGGTTCCCATTGTTAAAAGTAAAAGAGGTGATCTTTCGGATAGGGGAAACTATAGAACTATTTCTGTAGCAACCATAGTCGCTAAGGTGCATGATGGTCTGCTTGATACACAGCTAAACGAACATCTTGTGCTGCACAACAATCAGTTCAGGTTTCAAAATAAAAATCTTTTTTTTATTTCACATAGGCCCTAGGCCTAGGCCACGGTTCGGGTTGGTCGTGTCCTATGGAGAAGAACCGGCAAGAAACTTCATGGTTACTCTTTTAAAAATGGTTTAGTTTTACAATATTTCCATGTTACAGCTTTAGAACTTAGATGTGGGGGGACAACGTAGGCCCGACAATAAGTGGTAAGAAACTAAAAAAATAATAATATAAAGATTATATAAAAAGTTAACAAATGTTAACTACCATCTAGAAGGCCTACAATGTTCACACATTCACAAAACAATCGGTAAAAGAATCTATACAACGGTAAAAAAAAAGTATAACAAGACTAAATTTAACATGTGGCACAAATGTTGTTATCAGTGCTGTAACTATTCTTAGCAAAGGGCTATAAAGATGATTGAAAACCATTGTAAAAAGTCTAATTAAAAGAAGGAAAGAAAAATTGAGATTGAGAATAGTTCTCTTCATCCATATATTTGTGCCGTTTACTAGTTACCAGGGAAGCTGCATGCGCAGAAGGAGCGAGGCCATTTTTTTATCTTCAACGTAGTCCTTGATTTTATAATATGGTTTTTTAATAAAGATATACGTTTGATGTAGTTTTTGATTTTTCCATCGGTCAGTTCTATAACTGACTTAGGCAACTTGTTATAAAAGAGTATACTGTTTATAAGAAAAGACTTGCTAGTTTTCGTTAATCTGAATTTGGGTATTACAATTTCGTGCTTACTGCGTGTATTTAAATTATGGAAGTCACTTCTAGTTTTGAAACGCCCTCGATTTTTACGGACATACAAAATACATTCTAAAATATAAAGTGAAGGTAGTGTCAGTATATCGATCTCTTTAAATTTTTCTCTGAGGGACTCGCGAGGACCCATTTTATAGATTGCGCGGATTGCCCTCTTTTGTAAGATGAAAATTGAGTCACCGTCTGCTGCTAATCCCCACAGCAGAATTCCATAAGACATAATACTGTGGAAATAAGCATAGTATACTAACCTAGCTGTAGCTACATCGGTTAGCTGCCTTATTTTCCTTACTGCATATGCAGCCGAACTTAACCTACCCGAAAGAGTTCTAATTTGCGCGCCCCACAGCAATTTTGAATTGATAGTAATCCCTAAAAATACAGTTTCCGTTTTAACTTCAAGATTTTTGCCGTCAAGATTTAAGTTTAGGTCACGTTGAGGTACATTTGTTAAAGAGATCTTTAGACATTTTGTATTTTTCGGATTCAGTAAAAGATTGTTTGTTGCGTACCATTTTGAGAGAATAATTAGACTTTTGTTGTCATTTAAGACATCCGTATCTTGCCCATCTATTTTCAAAATTAGCGGAGTATCATCAGCAAATAGAATTATAGCCGATAATTTGGTCATCATTAATGTAAACAAGAAAAAGGAAAGGGCCGAGAATTTAACCTTGGGGCACGTCCATCTTGACTAGAGACCCGGATGACGTCGCCCCATTAACATTTACTTTTTGCTGTCTGTTTGGTAAATAGGAAAGCACGAGATCAGCAGATTTTTCACGAATTCCGTAGTGGTGTAATTTACAGATCAGTGTGTTGTGGTCGACGCAGTCGAAAACTTTTGAGAGATCACAGAAAATGCCAATGGCATCCTGGGACTTCTCCCAAGTTTCCAAGATGTGGCTGATGAGTTTTACTCCCGCGTCCGTTGTCGACCTACCTTTCGTGAAACCAAACTGTTGACTATGCAGGATCCCATTTGAATTGATGTGAGACAACATCTGTTCCAGCATGATTTTTTCATAGATTTTACTTAATGCTGGAAGCACGGATATAGGTCTATAGTTAGAAGAATCACTCTTACAGCCTGATTTGAAAATTGGTTCTACTTTACTGTGTTTCATTAACTCAGGAAAAGTGCCGCTGTCCAAACATTGATTAAATATGCCTGTTAGGACAGGAGCAATTGAGTCAATAATATCTCCAAGAACCCTGACGGATATCCCCCAAAAGTCTTCGGTATTTTTTATATTGAGACTTTTGAACGCGTTTTTAATTGTATCAATACATATTGGTTTAAATTTAAAGGTTGGTATGTTTTTAGTAAAGTTTTCTTTAAGAAGAGCTTACGCTAATTTAGATGAGGAAGGAAGAGAATTCGTAACCTCTAACGGAATGTTAGTAAAGAAATTTTCTAATGTCTCAGCGACATCTTGCTTATCAGAAATGGTTTGATTAGTTATTTTCAAAGACAACTCATCCTTATCGCTTTGTTGTGTCTTTCCAGTTTCTCTATTAATTAATTGCCACACAGTTTTTTTGCTTGAGCGCAGACTTTTGAATATTTTGGAATAGTTTCTAACATAAATGTGAAAAACTTGATCGGAAGTCAAAGATTTTTCGTAATATAAATTATATAAGAAAAAGCCGATTCCGAAGCCATTCACTAAATTTCGATTTGGATTTGTTGACTTTAACTGTTTTTACAGGACACGTTTTATTGAATTCTTGGCATTCTGTAGAAAACAACGTACCGTAATTTATATTGGGATCGTTTGAATCAAACTGGCGTTACAAAGGTTGTTAAAAACATTATTATTAAAGGAAATTAATTTATTTTTAGTAAGTGGTCTTAATCGAATTGATTTAGTTAGGTTAATTTTTTTATCTGACTCAAAAGATTCTATAGTTGACCAGTATGGTCTGACCTAACGCCACTAATTAAAAACGAATTTTTACTTTACAATTAGTGAATACATTATCTATGCACGAAGCTGGAGTTGCGGTTATTCTTGTTGGTTCATTAAATAAATATTTTAGGTTAAATTATTTGAACAATGAAATGAGCTTGCATTTTTCAGGTGAGTTGACTAACAGATCTATATTTAAGTCACCACAAACAAAAACTAATTTATTATCTCTGAAAAGTTTACTTAATAATTCTTCCATTGTAATTAAACTGGTGGATACCAAGCTTCACAGCTTGGCTCATCGCCGCAAGGTTGCCTGCTTGTCGGTCTTCTACAGACTGTATTTCGGTGAGTGTGCTCAAGAACTCCACGACCTCATCCCACCAGCCCCCTTCTACCATCGGACATCTAGACGCACTGCAAGTTACCATCCTTACCTTGTTGCCATTCTACCAATTCGCACCAAGCGCTTCCAAACATCCTTCACATTATGAAGCGCACAGCGAATGAATGGAACTCACTACCTGCGTCTGTGTTTCCGAATGCATTCAACCCGAATCTCTTCAAAGTTAGAGTAAACAGGCTCCTTCTGGGTAAGCTCACTCCATCGTCGACTCTGTCTCTGTCACCTATGACTTAGACTAGAGTCAAGAGCAAACCCACCTCAAATAAAAAAAAAAAAAAAAAACTATGACAAGTTTGATGCTGGTGGTCTGTAAACACACAAGATAGTATGCCCCTCGACCTCTGCACATGCTACCTCACATAAGCGATCAACAGAGTAAGCAGTGATATCCTTCCTTTCCTTATATTTTAAATGACTATTACAAAGTATCAGGGTACCACCACCCACTGTGGATCTGTTGTACGCGCTGGCAACTAAGAAATTATTTACATTACACAACATCCTATCTGATTTTAACCAAGTTTCACAAAAACATAAGATATCCATGTGGTATTTATCTACTAACAATTCCACGTCTAAAATTTTGCCGGAGGAGCGATTTATATTTTGATGATATAGTAAAATATTACTATTCGATTTCTGTTTTGTCGGCTCTAATCGTTTAAAGAATCATCGTTTAAATTATTATCAGAAAAAAACTGGATAATACTGTTAAATCACTAAACCTAGTCTCAGTTAAATTATCAATAACTGCGTGTATATTAAACGCTAACAATGTAGCTAATAAATGTCGACTATTTTTGGGAAGAAACATATGGTTCCCAATCAAAACAAAATCACTAACAAAGTTGTTGGTTTCAAAAAACAATAAACGGTCACTATGACGACAAGATAAAATATGCATCAAGTTATTCAAACTAGAAATGTATTCATTTTCATGAACAAGTAACTTGCCAGAATAGGACAATGCACATAATATTAATTTGCCTAATCTTAACTTAAGTAGGGTGTCAATATCATTAACTAGTCCCTTTTTGTTATACTAAGGCTATTTCGAATAAGAAGTACTACAGTAGTTTCGGCCAGGACTTTCTACAGAGAGTCCAGTTCTATGTCTCAAGCATTCCGTCAGGTACTACACAAAAACAGGAACACCTGTTTTCGCTTGCTTCCTCGATCGGTTTAGGGCTTTTGATCTGGTTTCCTAAGATATATTATGGAGGGAACTTAAACCTATAAGCTTGCCTATCAAGCTTATAAGTATCTTCAGGCATTGGTTGTGCTGTCGGAGCCTTATAAATTGGAGTGTGGAGTGAGACAGCGGGGATTGACCACCCCTGACCTCTTTAATTTGTATATGAATGTCCTGATTGAGGCGCTTAGCAGTCAACATTTCGGTTGTCATATTGACGGTGTCTGTGTCAATAATAAGCTTTAAAGGACAATGCTGACTTTGAAAGGGAACGGAGCGCTCTTTCCGAGCGTGCGAATATGATAGCTCGCAGGTTTGCACATTGTACTGCAGAAATAAAGGTGACGATCTTTAGAGCATTCTGTGCCACCTTCTACACTTGCAACCTGTGGGATAAGTATTCACGGGCGTCATAAGGAGCCTTCCGTGTCCAGAATGGTAACGCGTTCAGAAAACTGATGCCTTGGCGTTGCAGTGCGTCAGGGATGTTTGCGGCGGCGGGTGTGGATTGTTTTTACGCGATAATGCGCAAGTGCGCAACATTAATGGTTGCCCGAGTTATAGACAGCACTCACAGTGTTCTGAAAAATATTGCTGACAGAGTGGACTGTTCGTATATATACGTAGTTCACTGCTTTTAGTTACATATGTCACCGTATCGTATTGTTTACTAATACTTAGTTTTAACGCACATTGTTACTAACGCTTTAAGAGTCTTTGCTCGAAATAAAAAAATAAAAATAAAAATTACCGCCATAATAAAATTGGTTATTGGCGTCTCAGTTTTAAAGATGGCAAATCTAGATTTTTACAATAACTTGAAAGTACCATAATTAACCTTCATTTTCAACATTTTAAATTTTTGCGCATTTTTCTTTATTTGTGCAGTAAGACCTTAATTTTTAACAAAATTCGTGATTCTAGGTCAACGGGAACTTCCATATAGGTTTTCGACCCAAAACCTATAGGTTACTGCCGGTTAACCTAGATTTATCACTTTTGGTTAAAAGTAAGGTCTTACAGCACACGTAAAGGGAAAATTCCGGTAAATTTTGGCACTTACAAGTTTTGGCGAAAAACTAAATTTGCTTAGGTATATCTTTTTATCGTGGTGACTCAGGAGCTTGGTTTTTATAAACCTAATAGGGACTATAGACCTCAGTATCTGGTATAAATTCAACTTGCTAGGTCCACCCGTTCCTGAGAATATCGGTGGTGACTCACGGACAGCCGGACAAGAAAGTGATCTTATAAGGGTTCCTTTATTTACCTTTTGAGGTACGGAATCCTAAAAATTGCCAATCTTTATTAGGATTGATCGGGCATCTCAGTGTAAAGCTTTCTTAGGAGGCACAACAAATTTAATGAGAAGGAAAAGTGAGAGGAAATACAATTTCCCTTTCCGACGTGGGTCAAGTGTACGTATAGGAAAACAGGAAGACACGCCGCTACCAGGCATTCAGCGCTCACAGGAAATTACTCTTTGTTTCTTTATTATTCACAGCGCGTTTAGTGGGTCACTGGAGTAGCTGGGGATTGGGTTTTTTGAAGAGTTTCGGTTGGCAATAGGTCAAGTGTATGAAGGGCTGATTACGGTAAACCATCACAAAATATACATAAATTCATTCTTGTATTACCCGAAGGGATAGACAGAGATGAATCTTTAGTAGCATGGTATGGCAAATATGAGTTAAACCAAAATTCTGTATTTTTATTTAAAACAGCGCCATCTATCAAATAAAAAAGGGATTTTTTTAAAAAATGTTCCTTTATGCTATGGTTAAATATATTATACTATGATGCTGGCAGTTTCCTTTAATATTTAAATAACTTAAATCAAGAAATAAAGTTATAATCACATGTTATTATTAAAACTTACACAGTAACTTTGCAAAACTTAAAGGGAGAAAAAGAGGAACACAAAATTATGTAATAAATATGTAATTTTGTTTTAATAAATATAGTCTTATGTATTTTGGAAGTTATTTTTCTCTTATTGAATTCCTTTAAAATTAATTCCATACACGCCACTTGGCTTAGCTACGCTCTTATATACAAAAATAGTAACCAAAACATATTTATATTCATTAGTTTCCTTAACCAAAAACTAGATGGCGCTGCGTTCGAACATTAAAAAAAAGCGGCCTGTCCATTGCCCAGTATAATAGCTGTAGTTTAGTGGGTTCACCCACGTTTCGCTAGTTATGTTTAAGTACCATGTAATGGGGCCGAGCCTATTGTCATCTACTGGATACAAGTCTCAGAATACAGGCGGAGAAATGCCGGATGAAAAAACGGATGAACCCATGATCTAGTACAGCGCTTACTGTACTAGATCGACGAGGCAGTTTAGCAAGACTTTAAACGTTAAGAATCTGGAGTTTTTCATAAAGCGTAAAATAATAGCAGTATCTAAACTTTAAATGCTGTTTAAAAATGTTCACTAAATTAAGTAAATTTTGAATTGGATCTAGGTTTGTTTACTAGGAATAAGGATTGCATGTTTAACAAATTGAGATTCAATAAAAATTGTAAATGTGAACTTGAATAGCTTGGGAAGACTGACCAAATACTCTTATTATTTACTTAAATCTTTAACAAGTCGTATATATCATATTTGAATAAAAGTAAAATAAACCTCCTTAAGCAATGAACTATGAATTCAAAAATACATGAAACAAACGAAACGGGGTCAAAGACTCCACTCAACTTAAGTAGCGGAATCAAAGTAGCTGTTGCTGACATTTATGACAGCGCTCCTCAACTACAAAGATCTCGTCTTCAAAGAAGGTTCAGTAGATCGTTGATATGACTGTTTGCTTAGGGTACTTATAGCCGCTCAGTTGGACGTCGGGTTCGCAAATACGTTAGATATATTAGTGTTTGATGATTTGATCTCTAAGGTTGCAATCTTGAGTGTAATGAGGAATGGAGTAAGATAATGTGATGGTAGTTTTATATTATAGCAATTTTCAGACTATATTATATATACAGCTGCATAAAATTTTTGGGGCTATGGATAGATAATGATTTGACTTGGCAAACACACATTGACACAGTATGCAGTAAACTGAACCAGTACTCATATGCTCTTTACAAATTGTCTAAAGTTGTCGATCAATCGGCTCTATTAACTGCCTATCATGCCTACGTATCATCAACCCTAAAATACGCTATTATATTCTGGGGCAACGCCACAAATAAAGAATCAGTGTTTAAAGCGCAAAAAAGATGCGTTCGCGCAATTGCTGGTATCTTTGTTCCTGAATCATGCGAACCATATTTTAAAAAGTTTTAAATTCTAACCTTTCCATCAGCTTACATCTATGAAGTTGCGGTATTTGTTAAAATTAATAAAAATCTATTCGGTGAACTAAAATCAAAAAGATATATACTTAAAATATCTAGTATACCACATAGAACTGCTCTTCTGAGCAAAAGTCTTTTCGGGATGGCATCTAAAATTTACAATAGGATACCTGTGGTCATTTTAAACACTAAGGAACTTTCACTATTCAAATATAAATTACGTAATTTTTTAATTGACAAAGCCTACTACACGATCCAAGATTTTCTTAATACATAATTAGTATCTACTACAATCTGTCACCATGCACCTAATTCGTATTTTGTAAGATTTGGTTTATATGTGATATCTATGATTATTTTGGATGTTGACTTAATTATTGTATGCCTGCTAGGCAGGACATAATGGAACTGAAATTTACCTAACATCTGTCTGTATAACCTATGCCCACAATAAAAAGATTTGATTTGATTTGAAAACACATAAAGTAGACTGAAAATTAAACTATGGACGATTGCAAAATAATGTAACTTGAAAAAAATATTTATTTTTCATGGTAGGTTTGCCTTGGTGTGACGTACATTTAGTGGAGAGTATATACATATTTAGACTATAGCAAATAAAATACTCGCAAATTTAAATAAACTCCTCAATTACTGTAAAACATGCCAACTTTCAGGTTCCAAATGCTTAGGAAATGTTAAGAACGGTGGAATCGCCCATCCTTGAACTAATTGCGACAAGTGCAGCTTATCCACACAGTTAAAACGCCCTGTGAAACAAATTGATCCAGGAACGTATTGTAAATCATTCAGGAGCTCCCCAAGAATATCCTTCGATTTACCTTACCAAAAATAAACGAAACAAACACTTTAAAGAAAAATAATAAATGATGGACATTTTGGTCTGATGCTTTCATCATTTGTCATTCTCATAAAAACAGCACAGATTTTCAGTTCCTGCATTAAATGTGGATAAAAGAATATTAATGGCACTGAGTTATGACGACCGAGGGACTCCACATCGTGAACAACTGCACCACTACTTTGGTGTAAAACGGTAACTTTCTAAAGCATACTCCTTCCTTAATATCGGCTAGGTTAAATGGTTTAAACATAATAATTATTTATTATTGATTCATGTACATTTTTTGCAACATGATTTTTTCGTGTATCGAATAGTTTTGCTTTAAAAAAAAAATAAAAACACGAGATTTTTTCGTTACTTTAACCACCATAATTACTTGGATGTTTAAAAATATTTTTAATTGAAATAGAATTTAATGTAAATCTAAGAATATTTTGCAAAAAAAAACTGTCCAAAACGAGGTTCAATATTGATATTCTGGCTCCGAGCGGGCGCACGGCCAGTACTGCCTTAACATTGAGGAATACATACGCCTTAATAACATGTTTTTTTTTTTTAAAAATTTTCATTTCTCACATTGAACAAACGACTGAATCTATGTCTTATCTTTTTTATATTTATTTGTATAAAAAGCAAACAATAATAACAGATAGCACCGCTCATACAAGTTAAACACTTATGTACAGAACTAATACTAGAAAGATTATCAATCAATACATATAATAAATCTGTAGAAAAGTCGTTTTTGTACATCGAAAATACTTACAAAAGTATAGCAAAGTTGTTAAAGGCTAACCAACAGAACACATTGCCAGAATTTTTGTCTGTTTGTCTGTTTAGTTGTGCAGGCATCACGTAAAATGCACGAAAACAATAAAGATAACATATAAACTGAATAATCTACTCTCAATGCGTACTCTAAATAAAACAACTTTTAAAAGGATGATTACTGACTGGCTTATCACTTTAGATTATACCCAAATTGAAGATCTTTTCAAAACCATCTCCTAACAAAATGTTCCCGTACAACATACACACAATTTCCCCACTCCATACACATTCACTCAACATCACACACACTTACCCCGCACACGACATACATTCACATACTGTATCTCTTCCTTCCTTGTATGCATCCTTAATAAATTAATTTATTTCACTATCGTTATGCTTATCGTTGTTTTTGTAATTTTAATTTTTATGAGCGAAATTTGCAATGTTATAATGCATGAAATTATTTGTATATTAATGTGATTCAGTTCGTCTCCAGTTGACAATTATTATGTACAACTTTGTTTTGGGGGGCCTGGTGACCTGAAATACAGGTTTTGTAAAAAACTTAGTTTAGGCACCAGTCTTTCCACAAAAAAATAAAAAAAAATATATACAATAAAATTGTGCGTAACTTGAAGTATGACTTAGATTTTGTTTCATCGCAATCGGTTCACTCTATCAAAAGTTAGATGAATTTAAAATGTTCAAGAAGTAAAATATCACAACACGCAATTCATAAATGTGGATAAAAGAATATTAATGGCATTGAGTTATGACGACCGAGGGACTCCACATCGTGAACAACTGCACCACTACTTTGGTGTAAAACGGTAACTTTCTAAAGCATACTCCTTCCTTAATATCGGCTAGGTTAAATGGTTTAAACATAATAATTATTTATTATTGATTCATGTACATTTTTTTTGAAACATGATTTTTTCGTGTATCGAATAAAAAAAATTAACAACACGAGATTTTTTCGTTACTTTAACCACCATAATTACTTGGATGTTTAAAAATATTTTTAATTGAAATAGAATTTAATGTAAATCTAAGAATATTTTGCAAAAAAAAACTGTCCAAAACGAGGTTCAATATTGATATTCTGGCTCCGAGCGGGCGCACGGCCAGTACTGCCTTAACATTGAGGAATACATACGCCTTAATAACATGTTTTTTTTTAAATTTGTTTTTCATTTCTCACATTGAACAAACGACTGAATCTATGTCTTATCTTTTTTATATTTATTTGTATAAAAAGCAAACAATAATAACAGATAGCACCGCTCATACAAGTTAAATACTTATGTACAGAACTAATATTAGAAAGATTATCAATCAATACATGTAATAAATCTGTAGAAAAGTCGTTTTTTACATCGAAAATACTTACAAAAGTATAGCAAAGTTGTTAAAGGCTAACCAACAGAACACATTGCCAGAATTTTTGTCTGTTTGTCTGTTTAGTTGTGCAGGTTTCACGTAAAATGCACGAAAACAATAAAGATAACTTATATACATAAACATTGTGCGTAACTTGAAGTATGACTTAGATTGTTTCATCGCAATCGGTTTACTCTATCAAAAGTTAGATGAATTTAAAATGTTCAAGAAGTAAAATATCACAACACGCAATTCAGATACTAGGACAGTTGAACTTCATATTCGATAGAAAGATGACGGTGCATTTGACGTCATTTTCTAAATGACAAAGAATAAAAATTAAAATGAAATTAATTGTTATCCAAATCCAAACTAATATTATAAATGCGAAAGTAACTCTGTCTGTCTGTCTGTCTGTCTTTCTGTCTGTCTGTCTGTCTGTCTTTGCTTCACGCTTAAACTACTGAACCGATTTGTGTGAAATTTGGTACAGACATAGTTTGGAACTTGAGAATGGACATAGGATAGTTTTTATTACAAAAAATAAAATATTAAATAAAATTTATTCCGGACATACAGCGCCATCTTTTGGTCAGGAATCGGCATCAGAAGTCACTATTCCACGCGAACGAAGTCGCGGGCAAAAGCTTGTAATTAATAAAAGTAAGTTCAAGTTCTAGTAGCAAGTATTCATTCATACAATATAAAAGATTCTTTAATTCTATAGAGATGAAGAACTTCCGAAGCGTGCTACTTCTTGATTATTCCTACATCGCCTGATGTCATAATAGAAGTTCGTAAGATACAGCTCAAGCAGATGCTTGAAAAAGTCATTGGTCACTCACGGAGAAGCGAGGAAGAACCCGAGGAGAGGCCGCTCGTAAGGGCTTTTGCCGATGAAGGCGACGACGTAGCCACCAATTAGTAGGTTGCGGCGCCGCTTGGTAACAGGCGACATCGCAACTGAGGCGGGCCACGATGTCTTAGCGGCTTTCAAACTACGCTATACTATTGAGCTATATAGTATAGCAAAGAAGGACTTAATGCTATACTATATAGCATGGCGTTCTCATTAAGCGATATTATCGCAAGCATTTATGGTATATAGCTAGCTCAGTTGACCGCGATCTTTGAAGAGTCGCTCGTTTCGCTTACGGCACGGCCGGGGATGAGGGAGGAGGAAGAGGGTGGCTCGTGATATAGCACAGCATGACCTCAGTGCATCGCACTAATTTTATAGCGTGTAGTAAGCCAATAATATATAGTACAGTACAGTGTGAACGTGTCCATAACAATGTATGGTGCGCGACATTGTTGTGCTATGAGCTATATTCTGTATGCTATTTTATTATAGCGTAGTCTGAAAGCCGCTTATTATGGAGCGTCCCAGGTCCCATAAGATATAGCGGCTGAGGGTTGGAGTCCGCGGCAGGTAGGGGAGTGCCGGTATTGCGGTGCGCCGCTCTCCCTACCTTCCGCGGCCTGCACGGGGTCGCCACAGTCTGATGGCGGCAGAGGTGTGGCCGCAGGGGAGGGGAAATGTCGGTATAGCGTTGGCCGCTCTCCCTATCCCCTGCGGCCGAAAAATGGTAGGTGGCGGGGCCATTGACCTTGACCCTTCACAGGGGACCAAGGGTGCCATACACGGGGTCGTCTGGCGCCCATGTGCTGGTTTGGTCCCTGGATGGTCATGGCGTACTGTGTGTTCTAGTGCGCCGGTAATGGGGTTTGCGGTGAGTGTTAACGCGTGCCCGTGTTCCCGCCATAAGCGGCACAGGAGGACACCGTGGAGTTTTAGTGAGTTTGTGTCCTACATAACTGCGCTATCTCCCCGTGGCAGCGCAGTACCTATGCAGGAGCAACCACCCAAAAAAATGGGTTGGTAGGAAGCAAGGAATATAGTACAAGGAAGGTAAGTATGGAGGTAAGCAATATAGGGAAGGCAGTTGACGGAACCGAAGCCGCGGGCACAGCTAGTAAAAACATAAATAATGAATCTCTGGAAAAGTACTGATCCGATTCATTCACCCGCCACAGGCCATAGGGAAAAGCTAGTAGTTTAAAAAAAAACCATATTTCGAAAATATTGAGATGATTGACTTAGTTACATAATAATTTAGGTTTCAGTTGACCTTCTTATACATTCATAAAACATTTTCACAGTCGGGAAGCACAAAGCACACAATGTAGGCCCTGTTCCATCACACGTTAGTAATGTACATATACAGGTGTAAATGTTTGCTTGAATATGTAACCGAAACATAAACGACGTGGTACAAATGGCGTTCTTCAAATCGAGGGTAAATCTTGTCTCAATATTATTATTTATTCAATTTTTTTTTTCAATATTGTATGCATCATCAGTAAACGAATTCATGAATACACAATAACTAACTTCACTTTCTGACTAATTTATAATGCCTAAATAAGCCACCTTCTCATGAGCAAAGGCACGGGCACAGCGAGTCATATAAATTACAATCCGTTGGACACATAGGAAACAGTCACGATTTAAAACAGATTAACTAAAATATCATTATATCCTACTACAATACACTCCTGATTATCACCCCTATAATGCAAATTAGGCATACACTATCCTCATTCCACTTGACTTGATAAAGTCATAAAATTATGGCTTAACTTGACATCGTGACGAGTGACGTCACAGATTGTATCCATAAATAGGTTTGCGTAACATCACATCACATCATCAGCCTATTAATGTTCCCACTGCTGGGATAAAGGCCTCTCTGTGAGAGGGGATGGGCCATAATCCACCACGCGGGCCCAGTGCGGGTTGATGGTGTGCGTGAATTAGTGATGAGCATCCATGTGAAATTGATTTTAATATAATGAGAAGTGTATTGGTATATAACATCACGACTTTATTTGCTGAAGGGTAAGGCACAGGTGTAAACCAAATAACACTTTTGCCGCCCTGAGCCTTTAGACAAGCGTCTTTAGTTTTTTTTTTTAAAGGCGTTTCCCCACACTAGACATTTCTTTCTGTATCGTGGGTGCGTTTACAAACATATAAACTCACATACACAAACACCCAGAGCCGGAACAACTATCTGTAGGTCATATAAATATTTGTTCCGTGCGGCATCGTACCCGCGACACGCAGCGCAGCAGTCAATCACTCGACCACTACGCCAACCGTGCGCCCAATCCTAAAGATGACCTAATCCTGACCACCTCGTTGGTATATAGCAAGCACTATTGCTAAACTTGAGGTCTTGATTTCGATATTTCTCAAATGCAGCTCATGATGTATTGATTTGTTCCGGGTTAAGTTCGGTTTTTATTACAGGGAAAGGACTTAACCATACCATAACGATATTTGGGTTTACTAAGGAGTTGAGGGCTAGTAATGCGACGAGCGCTTACAATTAGTAGATATCTTGCAACACTATACATTCAAACATTTAATCTTTCGAAAACAAAATCTGAGATACATTTTCTTTCAGTTATTATTCCTTTAAGTACATATAAACTATTCACAAATAAAAGCCTGATTTCATTGAAAATTGGTATAATAAAATAATATTATAATGTCCTTTATTGTGTATTGTTCTTTACTTTGTATGTGCTGATACACTATGACCGTCAATTCAGCGTGCCTTTTGACACACACCACCACTCAGCCACTCTCCTTCAGTTTGAGTTCATTAAACGCAACAAATAAGAAGATGGGAGGATGAACTAACACAAATAGTGGGCCCCAACTGGAGGAGAGTGGCTCTGACAGGAAAAGAGATAAAAAGCAATTAAGTTCTAAGAGAACGCAGCGATGTTATCGCTAATAGCAATATTTTCCCAACAGCCGCGAATCGATTGGTATCTGAACTGAGCGGAATTAAGCTGCACTTGCTGTTTGTCTGCCTTTCCATTAAACCACAAATATCTGAAGCACAAATAATTAAAATGCTTTGTTGTTTGTGTGGTGACTCGGGACAACGTGCCATTCTATTAGTGATTAGCGATTGTCGAAATGCCAAAAAATTGTAATTGTCCCTTATCTTCTCGATAGCGCTGTAAGTCATACATTTATGACGGTTCGATTATTGCTATCGCTGATATATGCCACTTTTAGGTTAATTATTGTAAATTATTTCACTACACTACACACTAGCGTGGCTCCTTTAATCCCGTGAAATTGCATGTTTTCCGTGTATACATTTTTTACTTGGATCGTCAACAGAACAGTTGCATGACATGGTGACAATGGTGAATGAATCATTTAAGTTGAAAGGGATGAATATAAATGTGAACAAGACGAAGGAGCAAGTAACGATCGCAGGAACTGGCTTTCTATTGTTTCTGTCAACTCTCGTGGGACAAAGACGTGAGGTTACGTACGTACGCGTCTATAAACCACGGATGCAAAGCCGCGGGCAAAGCTACTTTCCAATATACACCTTACCCATCAAGCGATATCTCACCAGCTTTATTTACCTGCCTGTCTACCTGCTGAAAGTTAAGGCGTAATTATAACACATATTATGTATATTGATGGCAGCTGCCTTCAATATAATTATCGGTGTACCTTGGTACCGGGCGCCGGGCGGCCTTTCGTAAATGAACCTTGTTTGCAAGGCTGCTGGAAATTGTGATATTAGCTTTTCGGATTGTGGACGGAAAAATGTTAAAGGTGGCTTTAGGCATGTATTTTTAGAGTTTCTGTGATGTTTTTGTGGTGGTGAAAAAGCTATCTTGTAATTTTATAATAGGTGTTTAGTGCATGGAATGTATCCTACAGTTGTTCTTTCTCCCGACGGCGAGTTGGCTTTGGTCGTGTGTGTGTTACAAATTGTTTCTGTGTGCTCAAGCGGTACTGAGCGCTCCCAAGTACGGCAACGCACACAGCAACAATGTGTATGTGCATCTAAGCACACGACTAAGACAAATCCGCCGTAGTGCGATAAAACAAGTCTATACTAATCTTCCTATGTCTATGAATATACCTAGGACCTTCATATCGTACATACCTAGTTGTAGGTCGCCCCGAACGGGTAGGGCATAAGAAAACTAACATCAGATTGATATTTGCAGTGCCGTTTGGCAAATCTAGAACTTTTGTATCGTACTCATTCGTTGGACGAACGTGTTTGAGCTCTAGAGAAGTAACTAGGTACACATTGGTATTGACAGTACCCGTTGGCAAAGCAAATGCAGTTTTCAAACAACTTGTATTGTAAACCTCTGCGTTTATGAAAAGGTATTGCTTATGCCTGTGGCGACAAGTTCATTTATCATTATTTACTTTCCGAATTAAAACATCTTCATCATTTGCCTTTGTCCCAGGTTTTTTCCTTCCATTGTCATTCCACGCCATCATTCACTCTCTTTCCTTTCAACTCCCGAATCAAACCTATTAAAGAACTTATAAATTATGAACGCCTTCTTACTTAAAAGCAAGTATGGCTAACGCAGCTAGTAGTTGCTCCTACAGTGACACCAGTCGTCAGAGCTTCCATGTCTAATCGGCTTCAACTAAGTACCAGTATTTTACATTGAGTGACTGCCTATCTGCAGCGTAATTGCGTGAGTGAATACGGCGAGGTGAAGGATTTAACCACATTAATCGACCAGTGACATAAATGGAAATCCACAACGCTTCTTTCATATCGCACGTGATTGGTCGATTGATGGGATCAAATCCATCGCCTTGCCGAATTCACTTACGCAATTAGGCTGCTGATTTCTACAACCTAGTAACTGGAAACACGATACCCCTTGGCAAGTCTGATGTCAGATTTTATGGCTTCCTACTACCGTAACGACTGTCAAAGATCTTCAAATAACAGCCGGGATTAACTGCTTAACGTGCTTGCCAAGGCACGGAGGAGTTGCAGTATGTATGGGATGGTCACCTAACCACAGACCGAACTCGGCAAGCGTTGCTTAACCTGGTAACATCCTTTTTTAGTCTGTTTAAAATATACCCATAATGCTGTTATAATTTAGCCACAAGCGCCGCAATAATTTTAGGTACTGCTAAGCTAAATTAGCCTTTAGGTTCTGAAAATGTTCAATATAAAGAGAGATATTACCCAATTTTCATACTCAAATAATAGTATATCGGTGGCACAGCCTGCCCACCGCACTGACCGAGAGGTCGTAAGATCGAACCCGGCCGAACCGGAGCGACCCTAGAGCCTTGATCATTAATGGGGCTAACGGGAACATTAGCAATATGCGTCACACGTTATTATTCATGGCACCCAACTATACCGGAACGAATAAAAGAGATATACGCACAATATAACAAGCTGTAAACATTGAAATTCTACCCACATTATGAAAAGTGAATTACATTTTTATTTAAAAACAGAATCTTTGCTCAGCTTTCCATTATGTTATTTGTGTTTTAGGTAAAATTTGTAAACAGCGAACATTTGTAAATGCTTTCGAACAACAAAAAAAGATTAAAATATCTAAAACAATGTATATTTTTGCCAACAACGATATCCGATAGTCAATTAATGAAAAAAAAAACGGGAAAGGTCAACAATGCCTTTTCAGAAATGGGTTTAAAAGAGTTCGACGATAACGTTTTACTTGGCGGACAGGGAGCGGCTTTTTATTTTATTTCTAAATAATCTTCTACGCGGCCCGGTTTAGGGTTCCACAGAGAAACAAAGAACCTTTTTAATTACAACATGTCCGTTCGAGCGTGTGACATGTTTCACTTCGGCGTCCGGTTTATGTCCGAAAAGGACCTTTTTTATACCCATCATTGCGGAATGTGGTAATGTTTTTTTTCTAAGTCAAACATTTTTCTTTTGCAAAGCTATTTTTCTACATTTACCACTTTAGTCCATCTGTTATCAATTTATACATCTAAAATCATAAAATATATTTAGATTTGCAATGAGTTCTGATACACATTCATAAAAAAATATAAATATTAAAACGCTTGTATTGTTCAGTTCTGCAATAGATACTCTTGACCAATTAACTTTCAAAGCTAAATTGGATATCAAATAGAGTGTTATTATTTAGTATTTAAACTGCAATCAAGTAGTTAATTGTTTATATTGTGCTTTGTTCAGTTCGGTATTAATTACTATAGTCAGCAAACTTTAGACCGTTACATATGTATACGTTTTTTAGGGCCTATGAAAACATATTAACGGATTTTATCTAGAATCTAGGTAAAATCCATACGAATACAAAAAATGCGAAAGAAACTCCAGTTTGCCTGTTTTTGACGTATTCACGCCTAAACCGCTGCGCTAATGTGTGATGAATTTTGGTACAGATTTAATCATGGAATAAGACGTCATAATAAGACGTACTTATCCGTACCTAACTTCCAATACAGATAATATATTCATACTAATATTATAAATGTGAATGTAAGTTTGTTTGTTACGCTTTCACGCGAAAACTACTTAACCGATCATCATAAAACTTTGTACACATATTCTTGCAGGTATTTGAAGTAACATAGGTTACTTTTTAATGAATTTTTTTTTTTTACGAAAGTTATATATTTTTTCTGCGATAACCGACATTCACGAGGTCGAAGTCGCGGGCAAAAGCTAGTATTACATAATATTATGCGCGGGTAGTATCGGGCTAAAGTTGGTATATTTTTTATTGTAATTAAATGGGACAATTAATGTACGAGCTGATATACGTAACTACATATAATCTATATTTTGATCTTTAAGCCTTATTAAATGCCAAGAATAATTTTTTTTCAGTCTATCTTCTCTCTGTCGGATACTTCACTGTAAGAAGATTCTACCCGTTAGGGAGTCATAGGAGGATTAAAAGTTTTATGCGAGTAAACTCACTGGTAACAGTGATTCAATTAGTTGTGAACACAGTTCAATTAGAATATAAACGAGCTTCACTGAGTATTTATTTAACCGCAAATTTCCAATGTATTAATTCTTGACCAGAGCAAAATGATCAATTATACTTATTGTGTGTTTTATAGTTTGGTAAGTAATGGCTGAATGTGCAGTTCTGTAAACCAGAAGAGGTTAAATGAGTAACTAGCTTTGAACACTAATTAACTGTTCAATTTGCACAATTATTATAAAATACAGGATTTTGCTATTTCGTTTTACTCTACGGAACCAAATAGCAATGGTGCAGGCTTGTGCCATGTTGTATATTTGGGTATGTTTCATCGTGTTTTATACCCCGTGCTGTAAATAAAAGGATGTTTTTCGCATTGTTTTTGTTGTATCTGCGTCTGCACGATATGTGATAGGATCGGACCGAGATATAATAACAAAAAAAACCGGCCAAGTGCGAGTCAAACTCGTGCGCCGAGGGTTCCGTACCTACCCATTATACAGACAAAGATAGAGATAATGGACATAAT
Source organism: Orthosia cruda (assembly GCA_964057195.1). Taxonomy (NCBI): domain Eukaryota; kingdom Metazoa; phylum Arthropoda; class Insecta; order Lepidoptera; family Noctuidae; genus Orthosia; species Orthosia cruda. Next base: position 73,913,141 of record OZ059825.1, on the reverse strand, counting down.
TTCCTCAAAGCATTCAAAGCGTGATTTTCGTGGTTACTGGAAGAGCGCTAATAAATTGAGCAGTCGGCCAGGCCTGCCTGTTAGTGTGAATGGGGTGAGTGATGTGAAGGATATTGCAAACATTTTTAGAAATCAGTTTGTGTTAAAGTCATCGCTAGGGAGCTCTTGTGAGATGCTGGTTGCTTAAAACCGGTGTGGCAAGGTGGGCACACGTTTCAGTGCCAAATATGTGGCCAGGGTCATCAGGTCTACGTCTGAAGGTAAGTCCCCTGGCCATGATGGGCTCAGTAGCTCGAGCGTTTGCAATACGCCAGTCCTCACTTACCGAGGGTTTTGTCACTCTGCTGTACAATGACGGATGAGGACGGAAGACGGAGGACGATCGTGGTTCCCATTGTTAAAATGAAAACAGTTGATCTTTCGAATAGAGGAAACTATAGACCTATTTCTCTAGCAACCATAGTCGCTAAGGTGCATGATGGTCTGCTTGATACACAGCTAAACGAACATCTTGTGCTACACGACAATCAGTTCGGTTAGTTCTGTGTCTCAAGCAGGCCGTCAGGAACTACACAAACAGAGAAACACCTGCTTTCGCTTGCTTTCTCGATTGGTTTAGGGCTTTTGATCTGGTTTTCTAAGATATACCATGGAGGAAACTTGAACCTATATAAGCTAACCTAACCTTTTAAGTCTATCGAGCTTATAAGTATCTTCAGGCATTGGTATGGGAGCCAGATCAACAGAGTTCGGTGGGTGGGTGTGCTGTCGGAGCCTTATCAATTGGAGTGTGGAGTGACACAGGGGGGATTGACCTCCCCTGCCCTCTTCAATTTGTATATGAATGCCCTGATTGAGGCGCTTAGCAGTCAACATTTTGGTTGTCATATTGACGGTGTCTGTGTCAATAATAAGCTTTAAAGGACAATGCTGACATTAAAAGGGAACGGAGGGCTCTTTTCGAGCGTGCGAATATGATAGCTCGCAGGTTTGCACATTGTACTGCAGAAATAAAGGTGACACTCTTTTGAGCATTCTGTGCCACCTTCTACACTTGCAGCCTGTGCGATAAGTTTTCGCGGGCTTCGTATGGAGTCCTTCGTGTCCTGTATAATACGCGTTCAGAAAACTGATGGGGTTGCCTTGGCGTTGTAGTGCGTCAGGGACGTTTGCGGCGGCGCGTTTGTTTTTACGCGATAATGCGCGAGCGCACAACATCAATGGTGGCCCGAGTTATGGATAGCCCTAATAGGGTTCTAAAAATGATTGCTGACAGAGTGGACTGTTCGTATATATACGTAGTTCACTGCTTTCAGTTACGTATGTCACCGTATCGTGTTGTTTACTAATACTTAGTTTTAATGCACATTGTTACTTTGAATTTTACCGCCATAATAAAATTTATTATTGGTGGCTAAGTTTTAAAGACATAGGCAAATCTAGATTTTCGTGAAAACTTGAAAGTACCATAATTTACCTTAACTTTCAACTTTTTTTTTTTTTTAATTTTTCCTTTATTTGTGCTCTAAGACCTTACTTTTTGCCAAATTTTGTTATTCTAGGTCAACGGGAACTACCATATAGGTTTTCAGCCCAATACCTATAGGTTACTTCCGGTTGACCTAGAATTGTCAATATTGTTTAAAAGCAAGGTCTTACAGCACAAGTAAAGGGAAAATTCCGAAAAATAAAAAAGTTGAAAATTAAGGTAAATTTTGGTACTTACAAGTTTTCGCGAAAAACTAAATTTGCTTATATCTTTTTATCGTGGTGACTCAGGACCTTGGTTTTTATACACCTAATAGGGACTATAGACCTTAGTATCTGGTATAAATTTCAACTTGCTATGTCCACCCGTTTCTGAGAAAATCGGTGGTGACACACGGACAGACAGACAGACGGACAAGAAAGTGATCTTATAAGGGATCCTTTTTTACCTTTTGAGGTACGGAACCCGAAAAAAAAATAAAAAAACAAAAATCCCGATTGCTTAAAAAGCGAACTAAAAAGACGTAAACGAGAAGAAAATCATGCTGTGCAGTCGGAGAATACATATTCGCGAGCTGGCTGACGAAAACCAGATGTATTCTCCGACTGCATGCTCCGGCTGCTGCTACACAGCATAATTGTCTTCTTGTTTACGTCTTTTTATTTCGCTTTTTAAGCAGTCGGGTTTTTTGATTTTTTGAATTAACTCTTTTTATTTATAGAATAGAATATAATAGAATTTTATTTTGCATATATGGGTAACATACAATAGTTGTTATAATATCAAGGCTCAGCCATATTTTACCATTCGGCATGCAAACATTTACATTATTTATGCAACATGTACTTACTTTTTAAAACCAGATAAATTAATATTACAATTATCATTAAATGGATCAATTAATATATTATTATTACAATTATCATTCAGTAGATCAATTAATAAAATACAATTACAATTATCATTCAGTAGATCAATTAATAAGTTATTATTATCATCACAATTACAATTCAATATATCAATTAATAAATAATCATTATCATCACAATAGTCACTCAATAGATCACAATTAAATTATTATTATCATTACAATTATCGTACATTAGATCAATTAATAAATTATCAATATAATTACAATTATCATTCAATACATCAATTAATCAACAAATACATTTGTCTCTGTCAAAAATTCAGACACACTGTAGTATGTTTAATTTATTAAAAAATTACGTAGTCTACTCTTAAACAGCACTGTATTTAAATCTTTACAACCACTTGGTAATCTATTGTAAATAACTGGGGCCATGCAATAAACACTGTTGCGCATCAAAGCAGTTTGACATGATACTTGACATATTTTGCTATTGTCACGCCTATTCCTTGGGAATACATCAGCTAGGCGTTCAAAACGACTTGGATTTTGCTTTACAAACACAGCCACCTCGAAAATATAAATACAAGGAAGTGTCAAGATTTTGTATTGCTTAAAATAGGGCTTGCAACTGTCTGTAGTTTTAAGTTTAAACATTGACCGGAGACATCATTTTTGGGCCTTAAATGCCGTGTCTCTATCAGTTGAGTTCCCCCAGAAAATGATGCCGTAGCGTAAGTGAGATTCAACTATGCCGTAGTAAGCCGTGAGAAATGTTTTGGTATTATAACTTTTTAGTATTTTTTTATAGTTTTAGGTACATTTTAATATATAAGTGTTATATATTTTTGAAATCAGTTCTTAAAATTCTTTATTTTGATACCCCACAAGACGGGATTTGAAGAAAAAAAAAATTATCCTCCACAATATGGCGCCCAAAATCCGCCATTATTCTTTTTTTCAATTTTAATGTAGCCTGTGACACTCGCAGGGTTAAGATGAATCGATTGACGTATGAATCATCATAATCGACACCGCGTTTGGTCTCTAGAACGCCACATAGGAACAAACATACATACATACATAGACTGATAAACACATTTATTAACGATTCAGAAAATTAAAACAAACTTTCACAATTTCACGATGTTTATTACGTTCTCACAAAATCACTTTTTACATCTGTCCATTACAACTGTTCGACGACAACTATCCAACACAACTGTTCCACCCGACTGTTCGACGACAACTGCCTTTTAAACACTCGCAACACTTCCTACCACATGTTTTCAACACGTGACGTAACGTGGTGGGGCACATCCGGAAGTGGTGCGCGCGATTATACTTTGAATTTACAATTTCTACAAATAGTATAAATCATAGATAATAAATTTAATTACAGATAATATAATTCTTTGATCTAGAATAGAAATACATCTGTAATGCATGATTAATGAAACTTAATGTCTAAAAACAATTTACCAATTGTGGAAATACACTATTGAAAATAGAGTTTCTAACAGTCGGCCATTCCTGATACATTGCCCGTCCCGGGAAAATAAACTGAAATAACATATATAAAACAAAAAAAAAAAAAACAATTAATTAGAAAGTATTATTTTCTTTACCTTCCATCTTCTTCATTCTAGTTATACTATTATTCATTAAGATATTAAGGCCTCAGTCATATCCTTAACACCTGTCCCAACTGAGATCTCTGTCCTATCTCAGTCAAGCCACTTACTAACTTAAGATGTTAAGGCCTCCGTCATATCCTTAACACCTGTCCCAACTGAGATCTCTGTCCTATCTCAGTCAGGCCACTTACTATCTTAAGATGTTAAGGCCTCAGTCATATCCTTAACACCTGTCCCAACTGAGATCTCTGTCCTATCTCAGTCAAGCCACTTACTAACTTAAGATGTTAAGGCCTCAGTCATATCCTTAGCACCTGCCCCAACTGAGATCTCTGTCCTATCTCAGTCAAGCCACTTACTAACTTAAGATGTTAAGGCCTCAGTCATATCCTTAACACCTGTCACAACTGAGATCTCTGTCCTATCTCAGTCAAACCACTTACTTACTTAAGATGATAAGGCCTCAATTTAACCTTAACAACTGTCCCAACTGAGACCTCTGTCATATCCCAGTTAAGCAACTTACCAACGTAAGATGTTAAGGTCCCAGTCATACCGTTAACATCTATCAACTGAGATCTCTGTCATATCTGAGTCAAATCACTTGTATACTTAATTGAAGATATTAAGACCTCAGATCCCTAACATCTATCAACTAAGATCTCTAGACATATATTCCGTTAGAACATTAGACTTAATGTTAACCTATTGAACCATACCAATCATACTTGTATTAGTCTGTGTTGTCCTTTTCCAACACATCAGACTCATAGTCCGATCTATTAAACAGTACCCAGGGAAGAATAATGTTTATTGAGTAGAGACCACTAAATTGTCCACTTCCCTTTCTAGATAGTGATGGCAATAACGTATCAGTCGTTATCAAGAACTTCAAATTCAAATTAAATATATTATATCCATAATGTACATACAGGTGGTAAACATAAGTTACAGAAACAATTATGGACCCTGTCGGGCACAGCAACATTCTAGATACAGTCAGTGTCCAGGAGAGAGGAATAGCGCTTAATATTTTCCACATCAATTACAATTTGAAATATTCATTTCCTATCTACCTGCTTTTATTTGGTTCAATTTACTAATATATATGTGCCTTTCTATGTTGATGTTAAATTATGAATTATTATTGCTTATTAATTTAGTTGCTTAAGTGTTTGTATTACAGTTTATTTGATAGAAATTTTCTACAATACGTTAAAACCCCATAGGTTTAGAAACTAATTTCCTACATTTACCTATTGACAGAACATCTCTTTCTACCCTTACGAGGTCTCCCATATTACTTTTTAATTTATTTATTGAGGTTATTAATTAATTTATTGATTTTATTTATTTATTATAATGGACTTCTTTCCTAGCTTAATCAAAACGTTATTTTGTAAATTTTCTTTAGAGGGCTATGTTTTTTTATATCAACTGTCACGTTAAGCTGTAATAATTCATATAAGTTGTTCACTCAGATAAAGACCAAATTTTGCCTGAACGAGGCATTCTACTGTACCCGGTTTGTTTAAGTTGAATTTTTGTATAACCTTCTTGCCACAACCATGACATGCATCTGCTATATAATTTATACTCACATTTGTTATTTTATTATTATTTTCTTTCTTGTCTTTACTAACATAATTTAAGAACTACTAATACTATAGGTTTAGTTTAAGCAAACTCCACTAATGTGAGGCGCTTAATGTCAGCTTGTGACTATTAAATACTTTTTATTTATTTCTTCTACCATCTGGCTAATCTGGACAATATATGAATCGTGAATCGGCCTGGGCCTGGGCTAAATCCTACGGATTACAAATCAACCCATCTAAATCCCAGCCTATGATCATAGGCAGTTAATACCATCGCAATGATCTTGACATATCCACTTTGACGGCTCAACCATCGCTTACACCGAAACTGCTAAGAACCTTGGTGTCTTAATAAGTAATCTCTCATGGCGAGCTCAAGTAAATGAGCACCTTTCACTCGTTAAAATCCCTTCAAAGCCTCTTGCCCTTTAAAACTAAAATCTGTCTAGCTAATGCCTAATGTCTGGATGCCACGCAGGAGCTCTTAAATAAGCTTGAGCGCTTGCAAAACTTGTGCATCCGTTTTGTTTTTGGTCTGAAGAAATACGACCACATCTTTCAGTTGCGCAAGGATCTCAAGTGGCTCTTCTTCAACACGCTGTTTTATCCTATGTGCCCTGAATACATGCGCGCGCGATCAATTTTTTCTAAGTCTTGAGATGTAATTTTGAATTCTTCACCCTAACGACATTAAGTATCACTTTCTTTTGCTTTGATGGTTTCGCGGTTATTGAAAACGTCCTTTTTTATTTTTAAAAGAATTTACTAATCCTACAAACTGCCTAATCTTATGTTGGTCTAAGTAATTGATGCACAGCTCCAATTTTCTTTTACCAGGTTTTACTCCGGACTCTAAATTCAAAACCTAGGCATTACCTAAAGAATTAACTTTTGACTAATTTAGTGCGAGGCCGGAAATTGTAAAAGCTCAACTTATTTACTACCTAACTCAATTAATTTGGTTCTACAAGCGGTTCGATCTGGTGTTACTGTATTATCTGCGCAATGGTCTATGCCGCAATTATTTAATGCCTGTACTTCACTTAAAGTAAGTGCCCGAAGTAGTAAATTGTCTTAAAGCAATTTAAAATCAAAAGAAGTTCTACTTTAGCATTGGTGGCGTCTATTATATCTCGACACTCCATATGCCTTAGCAATTTTATTGACAAACGCTACCCTGAAAGCCTTAGCACAGGCAACTCCGAAACCGAGCATGAATTTACTAATTTCATAGCTACCCGCTTACTAGCTGAAATCTATAAAATAATCCATTCTCTAAACTGTTTTATTGCTAATAGTTTCTGTGATATCTAAACAAATATCAGCTAAGTGAAGTACTTTATGACATTTGTAACAACGTTTGCTAAGTAGTTGGCATTTTTTTTTTTAATGTTTGGCCTGTCTCATAACAATTATAACATCTTGTAAACATCATTTCTACTATTATGATCATTAAGAGTTTATTTAATGACTCGGTTTTTTTTATCATCAGAGTTTTCTGTCCGCAGATATGGTTTGACCTGTCAAACTTCTTTAAATAATAATTAAAATAATAATTTGTCAGGTTCTGTAAATTTTGTTGCTTCTACACTTGTTCTCATAAACCTATCCTCAATACCGACCAAAATAAAATATAGTATTTTACCATGTATTCAACAATACTACCTTTTGGTAAAAATATTCTTCTACTAATGACATACCAAAACCAGTGATATAGCTGACCGTAGTTATCATCACTTGGAAATGCCAATTCCAATTAACCTTGCCATTCAGCCCATGAAAACAGAAGTCTAATTAAACCCTGAGCCAATCCTGCTAATCTAGAATGAGCACAATGGATAATCTGTCTTTCGGTCCACTTATAAATTTGGGCACATTCATTGACCTTACGTTTACTAGGATCAAATTCTTGTATCACATTTAAAACCAGGTAACGTTCACTACTTCAGTCTGTTTTCATGGTCTGTATGAAACTCGTCTGTGTATCTCAAAAAACCAAAATTAATCTGTTACTATTAAGATCTATGTCTTTAGAATCAAGGGTACTCACCGCTGAGGCGACTGCTGGTGCTAACTCCGTATGTGACAAATCGCGCACCCGCACCGCATCTTGCGGTGCGGATCATCACGCGCCTCACTAGTCGCCGCATCACGCGCCTCACTAGTCGCCGCATCACGCGCCTCACTAGGCGCCTCATCACGCGCCTCACTAGGCGCCTCATAACGCTCCTCGCTAGGCGCCTCACCACGCTCCTCGCTAGGCGCCGCATCACGCGCCTCGTTAGGCGCCGCATAACGCGCCTCGCTAGGCGTCGCATCACGCGCCTCACTAAGTGCCGCGACACGTACCTCTATAGGCACCACGTCACGCGCCTCTCTAGGCACCACGTCGCGCGCTTTATTAAGCGCTGTGTCAAGCGCTTCTAGACGCCGCTACGACGCTGCAATACGCGCAGCACTAGGCACCGCAACTCGCGTCTCTCTAAGCACTGTGTTATGCGCTTATGGGTGCCGCGTCACGCGCCTCTAGGCACCGCGACACACGCCTCTCTAGGCGCCGCGTCACGCGCCTCTATGCACCGCGACACACGCCTCTCTAGGCGCCGCGTCACGCGCCTCTGGGCATCGCGACACATGCCTCTCTAGGCGCAGCGTCACGCGCCGTACTTGGTGCCGTACCATGCGCCGCACTTGGCGCCGTTCCATGCGCCGCATAAGGCGGCGCACCACACTCGAAACCAGGACTCCGTGACATGTCACGCTCGCATGTCTCTTCACGCCTCATTGACACGTGACGCGAATCGCCAGCGTGACACCTCACGGCGCCTCGAATCACGACTGCTCTTATTCGCGTCGTGATCACTTGACTCGCTGTGGTCTCTCGAATCGCTAGACTCGTCACGATGATTGCAACGAGTTTTGCGACCTCTACGCACAGGAGGCTCCGAGTTGCTTGATGGCAAGTCACACAACTCCCTCGTACTTTGTCGAGACTTTCTTTTGAGAGTCATGATTTCTAAAAATAAATAATCTACAAAAAGTGGATGTTCTTTCTTTGTTTACCTAAGGGACACTATCTGTAAAGCATCTATAATATGTCTTTGAAGATAAGACAATAGAAGAACCATAAGAAATCACGTTAGAGATAAAGAAGAAAATTAAATACCTCACCAGTGCAGTTTGAATATTATCGACCAAATTCTGATACCAGCGTTTAAACGTTTCTCTCTTAAGTTATTTTTAAATAGAAAAAAAAATAACTAACAAATTTAACGTACGTACCTTTTATGGGCGTTCAGTCCTTCACCGAGGGCGAACATCAATCGCTATCTCGATTATATCCCATTTCTGAACTATTAACGATTCAGAAAATTAAAACAAACTTTCACAATTTCACGATGTTTATTACGTTCTCACAAAATCACTTTTTACATCTGTCCATTACAACTGTTCGACGACAACTATCCAACACAACTGTTCCACCCGACTGTTCGACGACAACTGCCTTTTAAACACTCGCAACACTTCCTACCACATGTTTTCAACACGTGACGTAACGTGGTGGGGCACATCCGGAAGTGGTGCGCGCGATTATACTTTGACTTTACAATTTCTACAAATAGTATAAATCATAGATAATAAATTTAATTACAGATAATATAATTCTTTGATCTAGAATAGAAATACATCTGTAATGCATGATTAATGAAACTTAATGTCTAAAAACAATTTACCAATTGTGGAAATACACTATTGAAAATAGAGTTTCTAACACATTACTCTCCTTCGGCAGTCGGGTAAAAAGATAGGCTTGCTAGATGACTGCCCAAACATAATTAAGAATCGTGGATATTCTTTTAATGCAACTATTCATTAATTAACATCTCAAATAGTTAACCGATGATATAAGTATTTGCTTCATCAAATGAAAATGGTACCATCGAGCTGATCTGGTAGGCACTCGAACTGATCCGAAGTAAAATAATGTATCCTAATCGTGTTTGCACTTTTTGGAATTGTCGTGAGATGTACTTTGTCAATAAATGATTGTACCTACCAAAACTAAAAAGAAAAAGTGAAAATAAAAACGCCTTCCAAAGTAAAACACTACTAAATTACTGTCTTTTCTGATGTCGGTTTCTTTGGTATCTATTGTCTTTTAACTACCCACTGCTCCACAGCTGGGTATAGAGCTCTCCTAAATCAATCCTTCCAAAGGCTTTAGCCTAAGTGTCTAACAGCGATGACGACAGTCGAAACGTCAAAATATAAGGAATCGATCGACGTAACAATTCCATAGCGTTTAACAAACCCATACATCTCCTAACCCCTATCTCGTCGCATTACTGATATAATGTTTCTTGATTCTCAGATCAAATAAAAAACCAAGATGGACCATTGCATACAACAAGGTGACGCCGTTTAAAACTATGCCTTGCCATATACTTACACAATTACACGCACAAACGTACAACGAAACTATGCCTTAGATAAAAAGTTCGATTGACAAGCTAAGGCGTACCTTGTTGTTTGCAACGTTCCATCTTTATTTTTTATTTGATCTGTGACTTGAGTAGAGCCTCAGGCATCCTTTCCCTGAGCCACCACGAACCAGCCCTTGTAATACGCATCATCGTCTCGCGATTCATAGTCAAGATTATAATGATCTCTTATACAAGTTAACATTTCTCATTATATTGTACAAAAAGTAATTAGAGTTATAGAACCACATCTTATAAACTTGTAGCTATGTATGTAAATAGTCTGAGTGGAATTCTAAGTACTTTATAATAACGTCGGCAAACGGAACGAGTTTCCCATCCCTGCACACAATCTCCTAAGAAGGTGTTTGAATTGAAATAATTCATTTTGTAGAAATTTTGTTTACGTTTCTTGTTTTGTATACAAATATAATCAAATATGGCATATTGCTATTCTTATTGTGTGTAAATTAATGTATCTGGCTAAATGGTTTTGATAACAGCTGTTGTTGTTTTTGTTTTTTTATTTGAGGTGTGTTTGCTCTTGACTCTAGTATAAGTCATAGGTGACAGACAGAGTCGACTATGGAGTGAGCTTACCCAGAAGAAGCCTGTTTACTCTAACTTTGAAGAGATTCGGGTTGAATGCATTCGGAAACACAGACGCAGGTAGTGAGTTCCATTCATTCGCTGTGCGCATTATGAAGGAAGTTTGGAAGTGCTTGGTGCGAATTGGTGGAATGGCAACAAGGTAAGGATAGTAACTTGCAGTGCGTCTAGATGCGCGATGGTAGAATGGGGCTGGTGGGATGAGGTCGTGGAGTTCTTGAGCACACTCACCGAAATAAAGTCTGTAGAAGACCGACAAGCAGGCAACCTTGCGGCGATGAGCCAAGCTGTGAAGCTTGGTATCCACCAGTTCAATGTCGCCGATGAGCCTCTTGGCTCTGCGTTCCACCGAGTCAAGCGCGGCAAGCTGATACTTTGCTGAGCCATCCCAAAGGTCAAGTGCTTCGCCGTGTCTCTCGATGGCTTCGCCCCAGCAGTGCGTGACATACACAAGAAGATCGCCAGTGGACCGCCCCCGGCGAAAGCCATATTGACGGTCACTGAGGAGATTATTGTCTTCAAGGTAGGTCAGCAACTTACTGTTCAGTACCCTTTCCATAACTTTGCACAGAATGGAGGTAATGGCGATTGGACGGTAATTGACAGGGTCTGCACGGTTGCCTTTTTTGGGCACTGGCTGCACATTTGCAAGCTTCCAGGACTTTGGCACCGTTCTTTTTACAAGAGAGAGGCGGAACAAGCGTGTCAACACAGGAGAAAGTTCGGGCGCACACAGCCTCAGTACTCTCGCTGGAATGCCGTCAGGCCCGCTGGCCTTGTTCACGTCTAGACTGCACAATACTCTTCGGACCTCTTTGGCGTGCACAGCGAACCCCGGCATCGAAGAGTCACAATGAGGTACAGTAGGTGGTTGCTTGGATCCAGCGTCCAGACGTGAATTGCTGGCAAACAGAGATGCAAATAAATTTGCTTTCTCACTTGCAGAGTGAGCCAGCGACCCATCAGGTTTCAGCATTGGAGGTAAAGTGGGACGACAGAAATTCGATTCAATCGCTTTAGACAGGGACCAAAACTGTTTACTACCGGGAGGGTGCGATGCCAGCTTGGCCCAATACGTCCAATAAGGTCAAAACGTGCCCGACGCAAAACCCGCTTGCAGAACTTGGTGGCAGAATTAAAAGCTCTTTTCCTCGCGCGAACCCTACGCGCTCTAACTTTGCGGTCGCGGGCCCCAACCCAGGCTTAGTAGGCAGACTCTTTTCGGGCCTCAGCGTGGGCACATTCTGTATTATACCAAGGTCGGGATTTGTGACCGAGCGGAATGTCGGAGAATGGAATAAAATACTCCATTCCTTGCCGAATCACATCCGCAACCGCGTCCGCACAGCTCGAGGGGTCACCCGAGGAGAAGCACACATGCCGCCAAGAATAAAACGTAAAAAAGTGCTGCATCTCGTCCCAGTCTGCTGACTCGTATCGCCATACTCGCCTCGTGCCTCTAGGACTCTCATCTGGAGGAGAGCAAGTCGACACGGATTTCACCAGACAATGGTCAGACGTTCCCAGCGGGGCTGAGACCGATACCGAATGACTGTCCAGATCAGTTGTCAGCAGAAGGTCTAAGCAATTGGGTGTATGGCCGTCAACATCCGGTACCCGCGTTGCCACATTCACCAGCTGGGTAAGATCTAGCGATAGAGAAAACTTGCGCGCCTCTAACCCCGCATGGTCAGTTTTCCGGTACGGGTACAACCACTCCTTATGATGGGCGTTAAAGTCCCCCAGAAATGTAAGCTTCGCTGTCGGGTACCGTTGCTGGGCTATGTCAGCCGACTCCATGAGGCAGTTAAAGAGCGCTGTCGTCTCCTGATCACCGGTGTGCGATCGGTAGACGCCGATGTAGAGAGACTTCTCCACGCCAGTGTCCACAAGTAGCCATATGGCAGAAAAACCTGATTTCTCAAAGCAACGGAGACGACGACAACAAATGTCATCGCGGACGTACACTCAGACCCAAGCTTGCTTCTATGTGTTCAAGAGAATAACCCGGGTAGTTGAGGTACGCCACGTCCGACGGGGTTGTTATCTTCGTCTCCGTTAGAAAAAACAGGTGGGGCTTCTCAGTCTCAAGGTGGTGGTGGACCGGATCGAGATTAGAGTGCAACCCCCTGATGTTATTGAGGTGCACTTTTAGTGGGAGGAAGTGCAGCCGTTGTTTCACCATATTCTTCTTTGCTTTGGTCATTTTATTTATTTAGAGTTTGCTGGGGAAGAAGTTAAACTGTCGAGGCGCTGCTCAGTGAACAACGTGGAACACTGGAGCTAACCCAACCTATGGGGAACTCAATTGGAGACTGCGGGGACGCCCGAACCCCCCCGGATATGGCCACCGGGTCCTCCTAATCAGTCGCCAGCTGGCACGGTGGAGCATACCGGGATTTTTCGTGTGTTGGCGGGGCAGCCTTTGGCACGTGGCTGGCGTGCTACTTGGGCCCCCTACTGACTGCGGTCGGCCAACGGCTGGCACCGTGCTTCGGATCCCGCTACCCTCCAAGATGAGTTACCCGGCAAGTCTTGCCCAGAGACCAAGACCGGTTCTGAACAGCGCAACTGACATTCTCCTCCCCCAAAGGTACTGGCAGTCCCACACACCGACGGAACAAAGCAAGCTGCTTGGCGCCGGACTCCAGTGGGATGGTAGTCGCGAGCCAGGTGGCCCCTTGCGGAGCCTACCACCGCTTAAGTGGGATCGTTCAGCTGTACCACAGGCAAACCTGTGGTGCCGTTGCCCGGGATGGACCGCTAGGAGGTAGATCCCATACCCATCCCTAGAATTATATCCTGATTTGATTCATACCGTAAGCTTCATACGAAATTCTGCCATTCATTAGGTAATACAACATCTATCTAATCTTTTCTCAACTAGCTAGGATTGGCTGCCAGTCTAACTGGACAGAGGTACCAATAGATATTTTACAAGAACTGCTTATGACCCACTCCCAGAACCCAGAAACTGGGTTGTGGATAATATGTTGGGTGTAAACAAAAAAAATACAAAATGCCAATTAAGTGCGTAAAAATACTTAAATGAATACCGTGATATTGCAATCAAGTATCGACATGAATTCTAAATACATACACGTTTTTATATATCACATTTTATGTATTATATTAAACATCATAACAGTCCCTCCAAGGCTGCTTGGTAGATATCGCTGTCAGCGATAAGACCGCCAATCTATGCACACAAATAAGAATGCTGTAAAAGAGTTGTGTAAAACAAAGAATACTCGTAGATCCCCATATATATTTAAAAGATTCTCGTTAACCTTTCCAAATTAACAAAATAAATGCTTGTCTCATACAAGGAGTAAAGTATTCCCGTAATTGCTACATTTACTCCTTGATAGTAACCTTAACCGCAGACCATTTATAATTCTATTAGTGTTCTATAGAGGAATCCAACTAATATCCGGCGTTATTACGGAACCCACGCCGGCCCACCTGTTCCGAGAACTTGATAGAGGCTTTGAATTGAAAGATAAATATTATGCTTAGTAACAGGCTAAAAATAAAGTTTAGCCTGTTGAAGATCCTAGCTAATCTAAGTAATATTAACTGAGAGCGCGTGCTTAGATATAAATTTTTCATACTTGTTTACATAGTTTGCGGTCCGCACAAAAGTTTGAAATGATACCTCTTATATATGCAAGCTAAGGTAAACTATCTTTAGGCCTTTCTATTATTGCCCTTCTGATATATATTAATTTTATGCACCAGCTAGTATATAAAACTAAATAATGGCATTAAATGATTTCAAATACATATGCCAAAAAAAAATGGAACTTATTTGAAGGTCCCTAAGGGTATTTAAGATAGGTACTAAGTGTGTAAGTTTGGAAACCAAATACCGTTCCTTGATGGACCATTATCATAGACTGCAATAGATTGCAGTAGTAGTAGATGGTAGTAGGTATGATAGTAGGGGAGTCGACAATAGTTTTTAACGTTACCTACGTTACGTAAGCGTTATACAAAAAATAAGAATTATAAAAAAAAATGAAAGCTATGAAAATAAAAAGGATGTTGTGTATAAAAACTAAGGGGCCGGCTTCGCATGACGTGGCTTGTTTTTAAGTTCGTCAGCTAGGCAGGCAGCTGGACAGACTGGAACTCTTCGTAACTCTTCGTTATGATATGCTCGTGAGAGACAGGTGAGCTGGCACCATGACGGTCAAGCAGACGGGTGGTAGCCAGATTAGTAGGTAATCGGGCAGGTAGGCAGTGGAGTAAGCAGCAAGACAGATAGAACAGGCAATCGGGTAAGTAAGTAGGCCGCAAGGGGTGTGGAGGCCGGGCTATGGCTCAATACGCCAAACAGTGAGCCTTTTAATGTAATAACCTCCATACTGCATTTCTAATTAGCGCAGCAGTACTACTGCAAATTTCTATTTCTGAAAGTCAGTGGTTTTCTAAAAGCCAAGTTTTTGAATAAAGAAGAAAATATTTGTAGGCACTTCTAACGATGACTTTGACAGATGTCAACTTGACGTAACACTAAGCACTAGTTTTTGGCGCGAACGGAGGAGATCGGTCAATGATCTAGGGGTTGAGTTGTGAATTGGTGTTAAAACTGGACTGGGAGAAATATAGTAAGAGTTACCGTTTGTTCGTGTATATCAAACTACGTGCTATAGTGGAATGTCGTTTACGTTATTCTGCAATACATAAAGTGATCGAGTTACATTGAGAGAGTTACATTGTGACCCTACATTGTGAGCAAAGAAGTTCATTTGTTTAATATCCAGCCCGAAAAGAACCCTTGCAAATAATGGCTTTTCCTGACAACTACACAGTATTCCCTACACATTTATTCGATACAGCTGCAAAACATAAGCAACAGAAAGTAAATTAGAAGAATAGTAAAGAGTGATACAAAAAAATTGCACTTTCTTAAGTTTATGTGGTGATTGGTGAAAATTGACTGCAATTTTTTTACGCTTTACATTATAATGTTGCTTAGTGTAAGTCAATCTACCTAGCCATTTCTTAGCTATGTTAGGGGCGGCTTCCAGTCTAAAAGTGCCTGTAAACGGGCTCGTTTTTTGTAATTTTCTTGCTGCAATTGTATAGCCGCCAAGTTGCCAGTTATATCGCTCAACACACAGCAATTGCTGCAATCTTGCAGTTTAGCCCGGCGATATTACCAAGATATATCATTTTAGTCGCATGTATTCAATGCCTAGCCGGCTAGATTGCATTTATCACGCTTTGATTTTACTGCAATATCGCCGCATATCGTCATTGCTCTGATGTATATGTGCATCTGTTTTTCCTCGCTCGCCTTCCCCCGCCTGGTCCTGTCGCTGTCTGATTAGTGAAGTAGTTTTGTATCTGTTGTTGATTTTATTCTGTTCGTCATGACCGAGTGGTCACGAAGAACAGAATAAAATATTTTGATCTTTATCAACAAAATCCATGTACGTCCTAAATTATGGGGTGTAGAAGCTAGTGCTTATAAAGATCGTTACCTTACGAAGAGTGCTTCGACCGTAATTGCCGCGATGTTTCATGTACCGACCGAAGAGGCACACGTAAAAATCGTCAATAACTACAGTAGTAGTTAATGACGATTTCAGGCTAGATAGTAATCTAGCCTGAATAATTAGTCCGTAATCTTGACTAAACTAGGCAATGTATTGCACAATGACATTGCAGTTAGGGTATAAGTTGCAAATATACTGAGCTGTATTGGTCAGCAAATTGCCGACATGATGCAATTTTAGTAGCCCGTTTACAGGCACCTTAAAAAAAGCCTATCTGATATCCACAATCCAGTAGGTAACTGGTAAACACGATATGCTTTTGCAAGAAGTTTCCGATTATTTGACTTCTGACTACCCGAAACGACTGTTCAAGATATACAAATGATATTCTACAGCAACGGCTTAATGTGCTTTCGAGAACGAGAGGAGTCTCGGTATGCAATGATTGGTCACTAAACCACGAACTGACCTTGGTAAGCGTTGCTTATCCTGCAGTGTTTATATAGTCACTTTAGTGAAAGCGTGAATACATGTTTAATAGGATGAACGGTTGTTCAGTGTTAGTTTTCACGAATACTTAGTTCCAGTTGTTTCCAATATAGTTAGTATCGTACACTCCTCTATAAGTTTAACAGTTAGCGCATTTTCTAGTTTGTGAACAGTACGTGATAAGGTTTATGTTAGTGCTTGGGTTTTGTTAAGCAGGAATTCACAATATGCATAATTATTAACATAGTGGAAACAATTTGGAAAGGTTGCCCGATAATTGAAATTGTCTATCAGAGATAATAATCCTATTACTATAAATACAATAATTTGTAAGGAGGATGAATGTTACTCTTGCCCGCTATAGCTACAGAACGGATCTTATTTTTTAACCATTAATGTACACACCAATAAAACCGACAAGAAGAATACGGAACATAAAATAGGTACAAATGTATACTTATTTCTAAAGAAATCTCTGCCAGCATAGTTATGAGAGGAGAGTTGAAACAAAGATGTGTAGACACCGTGTGTAGAGGACAAATAAAAGAAAAACATGTTATACAATTCACTATAAAGTAGATTACAATATAACTAATAAATATGTTCTCTAATATGCATGCATACTAAACAAATAGATATTGCAATAATAAATACTAAATAACATCATATAAATAATAATACATAATTATATGCGACTGAGACGGAAAGGAAACATAGTGTTCTTTCAATCTATTTTTTAATCTTCAAACTTCACAGTATTATAGCTTCTACACCAGAATAACACACAGGCTATCACATCACACTATATAATATTATAAAGGCGAAACTTTGAGAGTTTGGGTGTTTGTTTTTATGTTTGTTAGTTCTTCACATTCAAATGGCTGGATGAAATTTGGCACAGGGATAGATTAGTCAGGTATAGCACATATGATACTTTTTATCTCGGGAATATGTTCCCTTGGGATAATTGTCGACATTCACGCGGGTGAAGCCGCTGGCAGAAGCTAGTAATTTATAAATACAGGAGTACTAATTCCATCCGGGTGGCAACTAGTAAATAAATAAAACTGTCGAATATCTCATTTTCACTGTAACACTAACATCAAAAGCTCAAAATACATTTCAATTTTCAAAATACATTTCAATTACCGACAAATGAGTGTGGATACCGAACTCATTATAATTGTACCTGGTCTTGTACAAAGTGCTGCTCAAATTGTTACAACGTTTGTCAACTCATTACAACATTTTGAATTCTAAACGGTTATTCTCATAGAGATATTAGTTTTAATTAAAATATTGGCAATAAAATTGCATCATGAATTTCGCGCTTGCTGAAACCAAAACGAATTACGTGTAATTGAAGAGGCATATGTCCAGCAGTGGACTGCTGTAGCCTGATGATGATGATTAAAGCTGTGGTTGCCTGTAATTGAGCGTGCATTACAGGATAATAATGATGTGTACCATTTTTTTTTATATTTCATTTGTAACACCCGTTATAAATAAATAATTCGTGAGTAAAAATGCTTTAAATACAAACTTTTGTTAATGTTTAGTTTTCTTCGAGATAGTTTAGATACAGGAAACCCGCAAAAGTTTGGAGAAGGGCTTTGCCCAGCTGTGAAAAGACAATGTATGGAGATAATGAAAAAATTAGCCTCGGGCGTTAGGTTTTAGGTTTGATCTCCGAACCTGTTAAAAAGGCTGTTGACAAAGTGACAAACTAGGAAAGTGCCAGAGAGGTATGGAACAAAGCATGAGAGGAACAAGAAGGCAAGATAGAATTAGCTATGTGCAATTAAAGCAAAAACCAAATTAACCGATATCCTGCAAAAATAGACCTCCAAAAATGGAGATGGAACGGCCACATGTTGAGATCTATACAAAAAAAGTTTAGCCAAATTATAACGAAATGGTATCCAAGAGTTGGCAAGAGATGTCGGGGACGACAACAAATGCACTGGAAAGACGAGCTGAAACTTACTGCGGGACCCAAATGGAGGAGATTTGCTCGAAGCAGGAAGCAATGGAAACTACTGGAGGAGGAAGGCCTTTGCCAAAAGGCACACTGAGCTGAGACATCTTATAGCCAAACGAATCAAACAATACAGTCGTAAAGATTAATCTCACCCAGTTTAACGGGCTAAATAAATAAATAAATGTACCTATGAATTCTAGTTTAGTATTTAGTTCAATTTGTTTATTATTAATTTTACAAGAGATGGTAAAATAAGAAGCCTCTCATTATAAAGTTTTAGTGGAAAATCCTTTTAAGTTTTACTGTTAACTTTCAAAACAAGTAAAGTACCTACGTTTCTGGAGCCTGATACCAGAGTATTACGTTACTTAAACTAATATTGCAGAGGAATTTTTCGACGCCGTATTTTAACATCATAATATTATCATGCCTGTATTCCCCGAAGGGTTAGGCAGAGGCGCAATTGTACACACACATTTCATTAGTTATGTTGGTGTTTTTTAGACCAAAAGTTACGAGATTTTGTTTGAAACGTAATTATATCGTTGTACATTGCATAAAATTCTTCTGTTTTAATATTTGTTTCATTATTTAGTAGCAACCCATCCCGGCTTCGCATGGGACAATGTATACTTACAAAGATTCCTAGTGTATGATAAATGATTTTATTTCTGTAAGTTGGTTTGTACAAACACTTTTACATCTCGTGTTTATATATAAGTGAAACCGTATCAAAATCTGTTGCGTGGTTTAGGAGTAGTAAGCGGAGAAATATACTGAGACAGTCAGCGATTTTGTTTTATACTATTCAGAGATCTTTGATTGGCTGGTTCAAGGTGGCATAGAAGAAGATTACCTGCAACCCTCCACTTTTTCGAAAAGAGTAGTTTCACTAATTAAAGCATTTTTTTTTAGAATACACATAAAGAACTCAATGAATATTTACTCAACTCTGGTAATAAACTCAGGACCTCATGTTCAGCTGCAACTCTTGCGACCACTAGACTAATGAATTGTCAATAATGCGAAGGCGCTTGGATAAGATAGAGATGTAATTAGCAGATATTTGAGAAAGTTTTTATAACAGGCGCGTATCAATCTTCCAATAATGACAGTGATCAGTCAAGCAGTCGGTTCTAATTTGGTAATGGATGGCAATTCCCCGCCGGTGAAGTAATGTGGTCCTTTTCTCGTATCAACATGGACTGTGCGACAATATTTCATGCCCTGAAACGTATTAGACAATCCACCATGTGGTATACGGATTGCGTTACAGCATGGGTGTCTGAAAAAGCATGTTTGGAAGTGTTGAAAGTTATCCAGAATTGTATCAATATTTTATAATGGAAAGCCAGAACCTTACTCTAATAAATTTTATAGTTTAACAAAAACATATAGTGTGACTATTGTTACTTTTCTGTAAGTACACAATTCACTAGTGTCTCTTTGCAGGAATCAGAAAGATACAGTATATATCGTTTTACATTGCTAAAAATATATTGAAGAATAAAAAGACGTTGAAGAAGCATGCTAGAATCTGTCAATGAATAAGCCAATAACTGCTATTTCCAAGCACAAAACAATGGTATAGTATATGATAATGCCCCGGCCGCGCCAGATTTACTTCATGTATAACTGTCATCTATGCTGTTCTGAATCCGTATGACTTATATTCAACTTTCATATCAGATGCACAACCCCCCAAATATAGATTTTCTCTAATATAACCCAACTGCTACCTCAATTGTGTAGTATAAAAGCATCCCTATATCATTTTAGCCTAGCCTTGTAGCCTATTTCTTTGGAGGTCTGTCAAATTCAGCGATTGATTGCAATGTGAGCCGTGACGAGTTCGCGACGCAAGCGTGATTACATTAGCGCTCAATGTCCGGTAGCTGATGCGTAGCAGCGTAATGTTGAATCCATGATTCATACTAATGTTTGATATTTGCGTCATAATTTGTATACTTTTTAGTATATCTTGCTATTTTTGCATGAAATAAATTTTGAATTTGATTTAACATTCTGATCGGGCGAAATTTGAGTACAATCGACATGAAAAAAAATAGTAGAATAAGTTTTGTTCAATCAGTCTAAAATGCTTTTTTATAGACAGACCAGGTCCGCCAACCATAACTAACTAGGACAGTGAAGTTGTAAAACAAAAAGCGATGGTTTTGGTTATTCAATTATTTACAGGTGTACTGCATGTAATAATAGTGGTCAATGGTGTCATTACAACATTTTGCCAAATTTACAATGTGGAAACATTTCCACGTTACTACTGACGCGATGACCTCATTCAGCTAGCATGATTTTAATCAGCAATATGTAAACAAATTGCAGCCGCTCGACAATACAGCGCGATGTAAACAATTCAATGAAACGCACTGATCGTATTTGAATATTTAATTTTACTGAAGACTCGATCAATTCGTCTGTTTGTTTATGCATGAAATTTGTTCATATTGTAATCGATTTAAAGAGCGTTTTAACTAAAAAGTGTAAACAATATCATTAAATGGCTTACAAGCCAGGTGGTGGTGATGGTGGTGGTGGGTGATGGTAAGTGGTCAGCGCCGCCAATGGACATCAGCAATACAAGAGGCTCGAGACAAATGACATTTTATCAACGAAAGCGTCGCGTTAGCGATAGGTAAAATGTTAAAAATATTATGGAAATTTGTCATAAACTATCGAAATGTCTCGTGATCAATCCCTTACATTTTGGCATTTAGGCCATCGCCACCGCTGTCATTGAATGTCATTTGTCTAGTGCAACCGAAGCAAAAAAAATCTAAATCTATGAATGCAACGGAGGCACCAGCCGATAGTTTGCCATTCTCGATACGAAGCAGACATGATAGCTCGTTTACATTAGGTCGTTTTGACTGATTTAATTGCAGACCGTATTCGGTCACTGACTAGTGTAAACGGGTTTCCGGTTAGCCGTATTCGACCACAGACCGTTTTCGGTGACTTCTCTTTATACACATCTTCTTCAAAATTTATTGTATTATACACGCACACAGTTAAAATTCCTTGTCGTAACATAATATATCTGTCCATGTTGATGATTAACCAATCTGGTTCAACCGAAAGCGGTCGCCGTATACGGATGCCGATCTAATGCAAACAAGCAAATGTACCCGTAATTACACTAGACTAGTAGCAGTGACTGACTGTTCGCCTATTTATTTTACCTGTTGATAAGACAAGTTTCGTCTTTTTCAAGGCAGCGATATAACTGTAGTGATCGCTATGTACGCCTTTGCTTTAGTCCCTCAGTTATTAAGATTGTTCCTAACGTGAGTAATGACGCAATAATTGATTTGTTGAACCCTTTTTTTTTTGTTAAAAATGAAAAGATCATACATAAGTTTACATACAAAACTATTTTTAGTTTATTTTTATTCGTTGTAATTACAAAGTAATATAAAATTGAAAAGTTTTTCTTGAATCCAGTACCGGAAACACCTCGACAGTTCCCGAACAAAACCGAGCCCGTGTGACGTCACAACATTCATTTTTACTCATTGTAGCACATAGCTGATACAGTGATTTGACTTCTAACCGATTAAATCTTGTTATTATCGTCAATATATTGATGAAAATCAAATATATTGATCAAAAATATTGATCCTTAAATGTTATCGTGCTTGCTTCATACCATTATGTACAAATAGTATAAAAAAAATCCCCATTATATGTGAATCGCGCAGTAGCCAAGTACCTAGCAATCTATACCTACTAAAGTTTTGAGAAATTTTCTGTCTTACTAGATTCCAAATAGAATGTGTTAATTATTATGTTATCTTGTTCTAATTTAGTATTAGATTCGTATTAATATCTTACTTTGATCATAACAGACTGAGATTAGTACATTTTTATGGGAACTTTCGTGCAAAGTTGACATTGTTGCATAATTACGTAACTTGAAAACATGATTTTTTGTTTATGGAGATATATTCATTATTTTATTCTTAAATCATAGATATAGGCGTAAAACTAATATTTTTGTTTGAATTGTGAAACTCGGTCAATGCATTTAAGAGATATTTACTGAAGAATTAGTGTAAAAAATCTTCCAAGTTAATATTTTCACGTTTTTGTTCTGCAAACTTTTTTAGTGTTTGTAAATATATTATTTAGATAATAGTGTTTAATATTATTAAGATATATGTAAATAATGGTAATTACCGAACATTTTAAGGATTTTGTGCAACAAATAAATATAAATAAAGGCTGCACAGAATGAAGTTTTTTGATATCCCAAGACGAAGTTTCGCGCCAATCGTGTTTGTTTAGTTTTTATTTTACACCAATATCACCTACCCATATGTGAAAACGTGACAATTCTGTTTCTAAATGTACCTGGTAAAGAACAATAACAAACACCGGTCCACTAACACATAATATTCATTACCACTACTTTATTCATACTCAAAACTGCCAAATCGTCTATCAGGTGGGTATATTATCGAAATCAGCCTTTAAGAATCCTTTATCACATATGACTAAATAAAATTTGCTGTTATAAATAATATATTTGCACAAATTTTCTGATATTTTAGTCAATTATTCACGTGTAGTTGACACTGTAGCACAAAATTCCTTGAACCTTATGACGTCACCAACATGGCGACCAGTCATGGCCCGTTCGTAGACAGGTGGTTCTTTTGAAAATTTTATCGATTTTCAATTGCTTATAATAAATTGAAAATAAATATTTAAGAGATTTTTGCAACGACAATATAATTTATGTTATGTAAAGTTTCAAAATAAAAATTAAAAATCGTATTTTTTTTTAAACTCAACAACCTGATGGCAGTACCTAATTTAAAATAATACATAATCAACAAAATGGCTGATGCCTGGTCAGTGTGGTTGTGTTTTGGGTCAATTTATCAACAAAAGCTGGTGGCCCTTTGTGTGCACATCGTTGGGAGCTAATCACCATTGTATAGCCACTTTAATTTTTGTTTCAAAGTTTTGTTTGGGCTGAAATTACATCAACACGTTGTTTAATTTAGTGAGTAAATGTCATGCAACTGTATACCACTTTTGTTTGTTTTTTTTTTGTATGTTCACCGATATCTCCGTCAATTGTGGACCGATTCTGAAAATTTTATTTTTGTTTGAAAAAGAATGTTTCGAAATTGGTCCCATTTTAATTTGGTGAAGAACTTCGGAGATATACAACAAAACTCTTCAATAAATAACAGCAAATCTCTCGGGATTGCTGCAATCGCATGTCTGTTTATTGTTTATATCATTTCATAACATAACATCACGCCAGTACGCTCTTAAGGGGTACGCAGATCTCTCATTTCACCGTTTATGTTCAAGTTTCATGAAATCTATTCTGGGGTTATAGTTAGCTTACTAACTTGCCTATTACGTAGGTACAACTAAAAAGTGAAAAAAAAATTACTACCGACTTTCAAATACAAAACAACAAAGTGAAAAATAACTTTATTTTTTGAAGTTGGTGTCCATAACGCAAAAAAATTGTACCTACGAAAGACACAGACTTCAAAAAATAAAATTATTTTTCACTTTGTAGTTTTTATTTGGAAGTCGATGGTATTTTTATGCCAAAAAAGTTTATTTTTACTTTTGATAAGCACCCTCTAAAAGAGATACACTCGACAAAGAGTATTTTTTAATTAGGTGTATTGAACAGATTATGTTCCGAGTCCGCACTCGACACAGGGCTCTTTGTTTGTACGTTACCTTATTTTTCATTATTTTTTTGCTTTCTTTGGGCCGTCCTTTTGAAGTGTATCTATTAAATACCAAACCCTTACATTACCGGTTCATTCGCATTTATTCAGTATCTACCTTTGAGTCATATCACAGGAATTTCTCTCTTTGTATTTGGGGACCGTTTGGCAGGTGTAAATAAAATAAAACCAGTAATACAGTACAGCAAATGTGTTTATTGGTTTAATGGTATTAAATATATAAACAGTCCAGTATACAGTTGCCTGGCGCTTTGCTTAACATGAAAGACAGTGAGGGAAGAGGGACAGTCCCTCCGGAGAAATATAACTTTCGGAAAGACGAAGTGACAGAACTGAGGCAAGCGCACAACAAGCGCACTCGTCGGAAATCGGTTTCAAACTCATCGTTTTGTGTATTGGACATTGAATACGATGCTTCATCACTAAAGTTAACAAACATTCCGGTGACGTGTGACGTTAAAGTTACATCATTTAATATTTATCAACTTGTTTCGACATAGCAAGTATAAGTTTCAGTATCTACTTCGATATTAAAGTAGAGCGGTTGCCTTTTAGAGGATGTCGGGAATCGGATTCCTGGTATTTTTCTCAAGCGCGTATGCGACATCCCTTCGTAATATTGGCGGTGCAATGCCAGCCAACGGGTATATTTTGTTGAGCGGAGTCGGTTTGAAGCAACCCGATATAATTCGGCATGTCTCGTTTAGGGCGATGTCAACTTGCTTAGCATGTGCGGATCGGTGCCACACAGGACATGGGAATTCGCCAGCTGAGAGGCAGAGGGACCATATGCTCACCACTGACGCCGCAATCGGGGTGGCCACCTACTGGTCCCAAAATCTATAAAGAGTTTACTATTGACTCGAAAAGAAGAAGAAGAAGTATCTTGTAGTATCAACTCTACGTACAACAGTACAAAAGTAGTATATATGTTATGGAGTGATTAATACGGCATTATTCATAATGCACAGACAATTTGAAATAGACCAATATTAGTAAGAGCAAAAGGCTAAAAGCTATTGAAATAATTAAATATATTGACCGGGCTTTCTGAATAATGCCCATCACTTATAGAGCCAGGTAATAAAAATATGTGTTTTGTAAATTATTTTAATGTTGATATTAGATTTAATTTAAAATAGGTGAGTACGATTGTTATTTAAGCAAAAAAGTTGACACATACAAGCTAGCACACATAGGGCACTGATTTATCACTTGGTCCATGACATATACACTTTTTTATACCGACAGTGCGCTCGACAGAGATTATATGTTTGTATTGTACGTAAAATAACGCCAGATTTTAGAAGGAAATCCCGATGAAGTTCAGTATAGGTTCAAAAATCGTTCACTCTTTCACATCCTATAATAAAGAAAATTTAAAGAAATTCACAGCATTTCATTTCATAAAGTGTATGGTAGTATATACCTTTATGAAAAACCGGCCATGTGCGAGTTGGACTCGAGCACAAAAGGTTCCGTACTGTTATCGCAAAAACGGCAAAAAATCACTTTTGTTGTATGGGAGCTCAACTTAAACATTTATTTTATTCTGTTTTTATTATTAGCTGTTAAAGCGACAACAGAAATACATCGTCTGTGAAAATTTCAACTGCCTAGCTATCACGGTTCATCATATTATTGTTCACATCCTTAAGTAACTTAAGGAACCTTAGTAATAAGGTCCCGTTTTTACCCTCTGGGTACGGAACCCTAAAAATGAACTAAAACTTCGGTTGCATACATTTTCATTTCTCGCTCCTCGAGGCATTGAGAGTCTTTTAGTACAAAATTATGAAAAGAAAAGTGTAAATAATAGTTTTTTTTTTATATGTTAGTAGTAGTGTAGTTTAGTTTTAATATTAAACTGCATACGAAGTTATCAAAAGTTTAGGTAATTATGGCATAACGATCTCCATCACAAGTTTAGACCTTACGCTACATTATATACTTTTTACATTATACATTTTAGCTTACATAGTCGGACTTGTGGTATTCTGCAGTACAGATAATATAATTTTAGTCTATTTACATTTTCTATTTTTTTCCTATACAAACCACACCTTTTTATCTTTTGAAATTGTATCAACTCATGTGACTCTCACTTTTGCGTATTATTTGATACTGTTAGCACCTGACAAGCATACTTTTAGTTATCTCCGGTAGTTTTAACATCCACAACATATTTTACACTGCTAATTTGTAATATCGTAGAATATTTTATACTCTGACATTTTCTTCTGATCTGACTTCTGTGTGTCCAATTTATTTTCTTAAGCCATAGAGATAACATACCATGGACCTTCCACTTCTAGACCTTCTACAAAGCTGTTTGCACATTATAATCTTCAAAATAAGGGCAAAGGCAGATTGCCCCCTCTGTAAACCATTTTTTTATTCGTTCTGGTCATGATTACTTATAATTGAGATTTGAATTGGAAATTCAGAAGATATGATAAAGAACGAGGAAAAACGGGCGTCAGTTTTTTAGTTTGGTTCTGGCTGTGAACGCCGAAAGTCTGATTATTACTTAGAATTACCTTGAGTATTTTATTATCTACAAACTCTTTAAACTGTATTATATTCAGCTTATGAATGAGTGTTAAAAATCTCTAAAGTCAATAAATAAATAGCTTTTGGAGACTCTTAAGTGAACTTTTTACTGTTATTATAAATCGATGTGCCAGTCCGATACTTAGTGCATGAGCTGCAGCAGACAAGTCTACAGCGACGCGAAGGTCAATTTCGCCCGCCAGCAGCAGGTTGCGCACGCTGTTCACGTCGGCCCACTGCTCATGGAAGTATTCCTCCAGCCGTTTTGTCGCGCCGTACCACGCCGCACTGGTGTGTTAGCCCATTCGCCAGCTTGGAGTAGGCAGGCGTTTGCATTAACGGCCACAGCGGAACCCATAGTTAGATGTGATGCAGGGGTGGCACGTCGTACGAAGCTGACCTTTGGTGCTTTACCCTTATTTTTTTATTTAATTTTTAACTTAACTTACTTTTACCTCTTTAGAGATAATCGCAACGTTACAGACCGTGCTGAATGGTGCTGGACAGCTGGGCTTGTCCGGCTCTTGTTGGCTAGTGCCGCGTCCGGCGCCGCGAAGCAAAATTGCCCTCAATCCTAACTCAGCTTGGATCCGCTCGCATTTAATACTTGCAAGTCTGAGAAATGGTGAACGCAGTCAACACAGCGGGAGATGGTTTGTTCTCAATATTTCAGGGATATGAGTATAACTTCTTTCTTCATTCGGTTCATGTAAAGCTGTAGAAGAGTTGTGGAAGTAGAGTTAAACTAGATTTTAGTTGGAAAATACACGGTATATTGTAGCTATTTCTTAGTATAAACCACAAGTGTCACAGTATACAAAAAGTCAGAAATAAAAACCTATTCCAAACAAACTAACTTTTTAAATTCAAATTTACTTAATACAAAACAAGTTTGTATATCCAACACGCCCCTATAAATTTAAATTTAAAGGAAAAGATCCGAGAGAAAACTCAGCTGGCCTGAACACCTAAGCCGTCAAAACACTTATAATGTTTAACACTAGATAACGGCTCAGTAAGCACATCAGCTAACATGGATTCAGTGGGTAAATGCCTCAACTCAATATCGTTTTTGTCCCTCAAAACCTCCCTCACGTAATGATACCTAATATCAATGTGTTTGCTACGTGCATGAAACACAGGGTCCTGAGCTAAGAATATAGCCCCTTTGTTAGCTCGTGGATGAAGAGTGGACTGTATAAAAAGGCGGTTCGTTTTAAAGCCGTTATATTTAAATTACAGTAAACTGTCCCGGACAAACATTTAGTTTTAAGGAAGAGGTGTCGACTGGTGCGGTGGAGTCCGTGGTAGCGAGTGCCCGACGAGCCGCGCCGCGTCGCCGCCGCGCTGCGCACACACACCGATGCCGTGTGAGTCACGCAGATGTGTGTGTAGCGTAGACGGCGCGCTCCGGCCGCTCGAAGTGTTGGGTAGAATTCCCAACACCTTGGTTATCGACATGAACAATCACTCGAGCGTACCTCATGATTCCTAGTTCCTTCAACAAGCTATTGAGATACACAGCCTTCTTCATACTCTCTGACAGGCTGACATACTCTGCCTCGCACGTTGAAGTAGCTACGCTACGCTGCTTTCAAGACTGCCACGATATACAGCAACCACCTAAAATAAATGCATAACCAGAATAAGATCGTCTGTCTAATAAACAATTGCCCCAATCAGCATCTGAATAACCCTGCACATATTCACCAGTTCTCTTGTATACGAGACTGAATTGGATCGTTCCCTTCAGATAACGCAACACATGTTTCGCTGGTTTCCAATCGGATTTTTCAGGATTCGTCAGCTTCTGGATAAGTTTATTTACCGCATTAGCAATATCGGGTCTGGTTGCATTCGCTAGGTAATTCAAACAACCTATCAGCTCTCGGTAAGGCCATGCCTCGCTGCTCTCATCGCCGCATTTCTCTTCTTCTTTATGTTTGGAATTTATCTCCATAGGAGTTGCACATTTGTTGCAATTTGCCATGTAAAAACGTTTCAAACAAATTTTCGACATAATTTTCTCAAAATTGTGTCGAAAATTTGTTGATTGTGTGAAAATTGTCATTTCTTAGAATATCTATGTCTATCATATATTTTGTCTTGACCATAGTCTTTCAAATCAAGCTCTTTAGACAACTTATTTTTAAATTTCGTGATCAAACCTCTTTCTTGACTTGCGACCAAAATGTCGTCGACGTACACCAATACAAATAAATAAATATTTGCTTTTTGTTTAAAATACAGACACGGTTCATTCAGACTCTGCTTCAACCCAAATTGGTCAACTTTTTGTTGAGTTTGAGATTCCATTGACGACCAGCTTGCTTCAAACCATACAATAAGCATGAATCGCAACCACTATCCAATTTTATGAGCATGGAATGCGCGCGCTCCACCACCATTGGATCTTCTCCCTCTCCATTCATAAGCTTAACTTTACCAAACCAATTGCAAATCTCTTCACCATTATTAGCTTCTTTGTTTTCAAAGAACATTTGAGCCGAGTATGTGTTAATACCTTTTCTTTTATTTTTAATAAAGGACCAGAATAATTTTGGGTTCTTAGGTATTCCATCTTCTAGGCTAGAAATATACTTTTGTAAGAGGTTGCTCTAAGTGTATTACAGTCATCCCTTAATCTTTCAAATGCTAACAAATCTAGTGGGTTTTTATATTTTTTGAAACGTACATGATATTTGTACTTTTCTTTTAAAAGTCGTATGAGGTCTCGCGGGTACCATAGTGGGTATTTCTTATTTGTCATTTGTTTCATTGGAATCGTCTCAGAGATTGTGTTTCTTAAGATTCTATAGAAAACATTAACTATTTCATCGGCACTACGACATTGGTCAAATTCTAGTTTCCATATAATAGACATTAAACGACTTTGAACATTTTGGTAGACTGCCTTAAAAAGTTAGGTTTCGATATAATATAGAATAACGATATATAATAGATTAACTACAAAAATTACTAACAAGCTGTGAGAACGAACCCAATGTGGAAACATACGGCGTCAAAAAAGTTACGAAACGCCAACCCGTATGTTTCCATTAACATATAGCTTTCAATTCCTTACATGTAATATACGAATCCAAATAGCATAACATCCAAACAATTTGTTTAATTTAGTATTTTTTTTGTTTATTTATTCTCGACCTACGTCCCTAAATGAAGGTTCAATTTTATTTTATTTTAAATTATTTTATTTTAAACTAGCTGTCCCACGCGGCTTCGCTCCCGTTAACTGGCGACCGACCTACCCATCAACCCTACCTACTCTACATACATGATTGTTACTACTACTACAGACATGATGACGCAGCGCACGCAGCGGAAGCTCTCAAAAAGGAATAATTATGCCCGTTTTTGCAACATTTTTCATTTATGCTCTGCTCCTGTTGGTCGTAGCGTGATGTTATATAGCCTATAACCTTCCTCAATTAATGGACTATCCAACACAAAAAGAATTTTTCAATTCCAACCAGTAGTTTCTGAGATTAGCGCGTTCAAACAAACAAACAAACAAACAAACAAACTCTTCAGCTTTATAATATTAGTAAGTATAGATTATAATATTAGTATAGATTACAGAAGTAAAATAAAATATTTTGGTTATTTTTCTATTTACCAAATAAAGTTCACTTTCTCTAGCACTTGTGCCTTCCGTATAAATCCAATTTTGAGTTATCTATCTAAAACTCCTTTGTCAATGCAACCTTGGGAAAAGAGAGTGAGAACGAAAGAGAAGAAGTCGTATTATCAATAAGAATGGAGTTGTGAAAAGTATAGTCATATGTGAACGTAATCTACTCGTTTGTAAACAAGGAAGAAGTGCACAGTTCATATTGAGACACCTACTTACCATGCAGCTACAATACTTGTTACATATATTTAGATTATGTAA
Organism: Orthosia cruda; assembly: GCA_964057195.1. NCBI lineage: Eukaryota > Metazoa > Arthropoda > Insecta > Lepidoptera > Noctuidae > Orthosia > Orthosia cruda. Next base: position 73,882,266 of record OZ059825.1, on the reverse strand, counting down.
CAGTTACCAAATATAAACTACGGTCATACTTCACAAATTTTGTCAAGTACACGATATCCAGACGGATATAGTCAATACCGTTTTAGTTATCCTCACATTGGAAGCAAGCTAGACGCCACAGTAGGAACACTCATGTAACCAAAGTGTCTCTCGCTCGCTTGTTAAATCTCGCGAACTTACTTGGCAGCACCTGATATTGCAGCACTCAACTTGTCGCCAAACTATAACTTACCCACGTTCTCAACTCTAAACTATTATCATTTACTTCAATTAGTGGTTTTCCAAGTACGGAACTTGCTTTGGTGCATCGAGAATGTGTTTGGTTTAAATCATGGTACATAAAAATATAGCATCGATTAAACAGTGAAGTTGGCTGCCGTTGATTATCTAACAAATTACATTAGATCCAAACACGACAGTATCGCTCGGAATAACCTTACTAATAGCTATGACCAATCCTAGGCAACACATGCTCGAAATACTAAATAACTATTGCACATACATTACGGCAAGTTTAATTAAATAAATCGGAATTATTAATTATTAATAAAATTATTAATTGCAACTAGCTTAGAGCTAAATTTCCTCTCGCATACCGATCGCTATGATTTCGAATAATTGAATACGACTGAAATTGGAGCCCCCCGTGGCTTACTGAAACTGATCTGATGCAGGAGTTACTGACTGGTTAATTAAAATGGACCAAAGTACGAGTAGGTAAGTATATTGATACATGATTGCTATGGAAATTAATACAAACATGTTTAACTGCCTTGAGACTGAAAAACAAACCGTTCAGTTCAGTGATTTTAAAATAAAGTTTAAATGACCGTGTTTTTTTGCGCCCCGTAACTCTGTTAAACAGAAATAAAACCGGCCAAGTGCGAGTCAAACTCGGAGGGTCGGAACCCTTGGCTCATAAGTCATATGTCATTTATTTCTTAACAATATACATTGTGTAGAAAGTAATAAGTAAAATAGAGACAAGGCCATAAAAAAGTCCGATTGAAAAATACGTGTAAATAACAATAGTAAATAAACAGTTATCCAACAAAACAAGGAAAAAAAAATATAATAACAATAATCCAAATTCTATTTTAAAATCGTTCCAGCAAAATAAAATATAAAATGTCGAAAATAATAATTAATATAAAAATATCAATAAATTCACATTTATGTAATAACAAAATAAACCAAATTCCAAATCATTCAAGTCAAAATAAGAAAAATTAAATGACAAAACTAAAATTCAATAGCAAATAAATAATGTCACGTATCCAAGAAAAGAAAAAAATATTATAACAATAATCCAATTTCCATTTTAAAATCATTCCAGTCAAGTTAAAAATTAAATGTCAATAGTAAAATTCAATAATGCATATAAAAAGATCAATAATGTCACATGAGCAATAACACAATAATAACTTGCGGATTCCATAAACCTGAGATCCCTCTCTCCATACGAAACCTATAAGTATTTGGGTATGTCGGAAGCGTTAGGTATCAGTACTATAGACATGAAGCAATCGTTGAGGGAACGCTTCTTTGGCCGCCTTAAGAAGGTATTTAATAGCCTTCTTTCGGGCGGAAACAAGGTGCGCGCCTTCAACGGTTGGGTCATGCCGGTGCTGATGTACTCTTTCGGCATACTCAAATGGACTCAAACGGAACTTGACGCCCTAGATAGGCGGGTCCGTACACTGCTGACTGCATATCGAATGCATCACCCACGATCGTCAGTCATGAGATTGTATATCCCGCGGAAGTGTGGAGGCCGAGGCTTTTTAAATGCCAAAAACCTCCACAACCGCGAGATATGCAATCTCAGAGAATATTTTCTAAACACCGACGTGGGTATTCATCTAGATGTAGTAGCAGTGACCAAGGGACTCACCCCGCTCTCCTTGGCGAATGAGAACTGGCGCAAGCCTGTAGTGCTTGACACTAACGATCGCAAGGAGGTATGGCAGAGTAAGGAGCTTCACGGACGCTTTTTCCGGGCCCTACATGGGTCCGATGTAGATCAATCAGCGTCCGTAGCCTGGCTGCGATTCGGTGACCTCTTTGGGGAAACCGAAGGTTTCGTCTGTGCAATTATGGACGAAGTTATCATGACGAATAACTACCGGAGATTTATTGTAAAGGATGGCACGGTTGACATCTGTCGGGCATGTCACCGTCCGGGTGAATCGATCCGCCACATTATCTCTGGTTGTTCTCGTCTAGCTAACGAAGAGTACTTGCATAGGCACAACCTTGTAGCCAGGATTATCCATCAGCAACTTGCTCTGAAATACACTCTTGTGGCGTCGGAGGTGCCGTACTACAGGTATGTGCCCGACCCAGTTCTCGAGAATGGCAATATCACATTGTACTGGGATCGGTCCATCTTCACTGACAGGACTATTATCGCTAATAAGCCTGATATAGTGGTGGTGGACCGAATCGAGAGGCGTGTAATGATTGTTGACATAACTGTCCCGCAAGACGGGAACCTCGTGAAAGCCGAGAAAGATAAGCAAATCAAGTATCTTGACTTGGCTCGCGAGGTTGTCGACATGTGAGATGTGGACTCAGCGATCATTGTACCGATAGTCGTGTCAGCCCATGGCTTAATAGCCACGAGCCTCGACCAACACCTTAGGAGGCTCTCGTTAGGCGGCTGGGTCAAGGGCCTGATCCAGAAAGCAGTACTGCTGGACACGGCTCGTATTGTTAGGAGGTTCCTCTCTCTGGAGCCCTGACCGCCGGTAGCTTGGACCTTGTTCCCGATACCGGTGGGCCTATATTTTTTATATTTTTAAATGTTTTTCTTTTTTGTGTGTGTTTTGTAAAAATATTTAAAAATGTAATAAATAAGAAAAAAGTTAAATAAAAGATTATAATAATCCAAATGCCAAATATTACAAGTCAAAATAAAATAAAAAAAATATAAGAAAAAATTCAATGTCAAAAATAAATGTCAATGGCGTTTCTTGAGCAAAACAATAAACTCACGTGCTTACCTACCCATTATACAGATAAAGATGTACATTATTACCTCAATGATAAAGATGGACATAATTACCTCTAAGCATTCAAAGCGTGATTTTCGCAGTTTCTGGAAGAGCGCTAATAAATTGAGCATTCCGCCAGGCCTGCCTGTTAGTGTGAATGATGTGAGTGATGTGAAGGATATTGCAAAACATTTAGAAAACGGTTTGTTTTAAAGTCATCGCTAGGAAGTTCTTGTGAGATGCTGAGCCCCGTTGTGGCAAGGTGGGCACACGTTTCAGTGCCAAATATGTGGCCAAGGTCATCAGGTGTACGTCTAGAGGTATGTCCCCTGCACATGATCGGCTCAGTAGCTCGAGCGTTTGCAATACAGCCGGTCTTCACTTACCGAGGGTTTTGGCACTTCTGTACATTTGATTTGTATTGGTCATTCATACTTGCCTAATGAGATCGTGGTTCCCATATTTAAAAGTAAAACAGATGATCTTTCGGTTAGGGGAAACTATAGACCTATTTCTCTAGCAACCACAGTCGCTAAAAAGAGAAACACCTGTTTTCGCGTGCTTCCTCGATCGGTTGAGGGCTTTTGATTTGGTTTCCTAAGATATGTTATGGAGGAAACTTGAACCTACAAGCTTGCTTATCGAGCTTATAAGTATCTTCAGGCATTGATATGAAAACCAGATCAACAGAGTTCGGTGGGCGGGTGTGCTGTCGGAGCCTTATCAATTGGAGTGTGGAGTGAGACAGGGGGGATTGACCTCCCCTGCCCTCTTCAATTTGTATATGAATGCCCTGATTGAGGTGCTTAGCAGTCAACATTTCGGTTGTCATATTGACGGTGTCTGTGTCAATAATAAGCTTTAAAGGACAATGCTGACATTGAAAGGGAACGGAGGGCTCTTTCCAAGCGTGCGAATATGATAGCTCACAGGTTTGCACATTGTACTGCAGAAATAAAGGTGACGCTCTTTAGAGCATTCTGAACCACACTTGCAGCCTGTGGGATAAGTATTCGCGGGCATCGTATGGAGCCCTACGTGTCCAGTATAATAACGCGTTCAGAAAACTGATGGGGTTGCCTTGGCGATGTAGTGCGTCAGGGATGTTTGCGGTGGCGCGTTTGTTTTCACGTGATAATGCGCAAGCGCGCAACATCAATGATGGCCCGAGTTATGGACAACCCTAATAGGGTTCTGAAATGATTGCTGACAGAGTGGACTGTTCGTATATATACGTAGTTCACTGCTTTCAGTTACATATGTCTCCGTATCGTGTTGTTTACTAATACTTAGTTTAAATGCTATCACATTGTTACTAACCCTTCAAGATTCTTCGCTCGAAATAAAGATTTTTAATTTGAATTTTATCGCCATTATAAAATAGGTTATTGGTGGCTAAGTTTTAAAGATATAGGCAAATCTAGATTTTCGCGAAAACTTGAAAGTGTGTCACCACCGATTTTCTCAGGAACGTGTCAACCTAGCAAGTTGAAATTTATGCCAGATACTGAAGTCTATAGTCCCTATTAGGTGTATAAAAACCAAGGTCCTGAGTCACCGCGATATAAAGATATAAGCAAATTAAGTTTTAAGCGAAGAAGAACCCGATGAGGGGCCGCTCGTCAGGACTTTTGGCGATAAGCCGACGACGTAGCGGCCAACATGTAGGTTGCGGTGCTGCCTGGGCGACACCGCAACTGAGGCGGGCCGCGATGTCGTATGGGGCCTCCCAAACCCATACGATATCGCGGCTGAGGGTTGGAGGCCGCGGCGGGAGATGAGTGCCGGTATTGCGGTGCGCCGCTCTCCCTACCTTCCGCGGCCTGGTCGGGGTCGCCACCGTCTGATGGCGGACGCAGTGGGGCCGCTGGGGAAGAGGAGTGTCGGTATAGCGATGGCCGCTCTCCTTATCCTCTGTGGCCGAAAAATGGTAGGTGGCGGGGCCATTGACCTCGAACCGTCACAAGTGGACCAAGGGTGCCATACACGGGGTCGTCTGGCACCCATGTGCTAGTTTGGTCCCTGGGGTGGTCACGGCGCACAGCTTGTTCTGGTGCGCCGGGTGATGGGGGGTACTCCCCCGAGGAGGGTCCGGTGACGGACAGCCGCGGCGGGTTCGCGGTGAGTGCTAACGCGTGCCCGTGTTCCCGCAATAAGCGGAACAGGAGGACACCGTGGAGTTTTAGTGGGTTAGAGTCCCACATAACTGCGCTATCTCCCCGTGGTAGCGCAGTATGCATGAGTATTCCTCCAAGTTAAAAAAACAAAAAAAAATGGTCCTACCTTTCAGAAGAAAATCGGTGGTGACACACGGACAGACGGACAAGAAAGTGATCTTATAAATGGAACGGAACCCTAAAATAATTGATCTTTCGGATAGGGGAAACTATAGACCTATTTCTCTAGCAACCATAGTCGCTAAAGTGCATGATGGCCTGCTTGATACACAGCTAAACGAACATCTTGTGCTACACGATAATCAGTTCGGGTTTCGGCTAGGACTTTCTACAGAGAGTGCAGTTATGTGTCACAAGCATGCCGTCAGGTACTGCTTTTCTGTTTTCGCTTGCTTCCTCGATCGGTTAAGGGCTTTTGATCTGGTTTCCTAAGATATATTATGGAGGAAACTTGAACCTATAGGCTTGCCTATCGAGCTTATAAGTATCTTCAGGCATTGGTATGGAAGCCAGATCAACAGAGTCCGGTGGGCGGGTGTGCTGTCGGAGCTTTATCAATTGGAGTGTGGTGATAAATACAGGTCTTCGGGTCCCAAGCCAGGAGCTCAAGGCTGGGGCCTATAGCAGCGTTGAGACTCCTGGACCCTGCCTGAACCTGTATCCCACGAAACTGCCATAACGCAGCAGTAGAAGGCTAGGGGGTTCGTTCCTTATTGAGAGATATACTGGTTCCTACTACGGGTGTAAGTAAGGTGTTATAGGCACTTACCTGGGATTTTTGCGGTAGGCTCCTGGGGGTCGGTCAATATCGTGCCGTGCCGGGAGATTGGGGATAGGAGAATATATATAATATTAGGACAATAAGGGATAGACTGACGGCTGTCTGGACCGAAGAATCCGGCCGGCGTCCACTAGGCAGCAGGTTTCCCGCAAAAGCACTTCAATACGCGTGAAATATATTCAAAACTGACTTCGTGGGCGCTCCACAACGCCGATTGCGACCGGCAGGCACAATTAACAATTACAATGGGCGAAACACATATCGATTAGATTTGTTTCCACAAAAACCCGAATTCACCGTGTGTCCATTATTTTTTTTTCTTTTGACTCTCCTCAGGTGTCAGATGTCAATCCAAAGCTGTCAAATCGCTGACAGCCAACTGAAATAGTGTTGCAATTAAATATCAAATAGTGAACGAAACGTTTGGTTCAGAACATGTGGAGTGAGACAAGGTGGATTGACCTCCCCTGCCCTCTTCAATTCGTATATGAATGCCCTGATTGAGGCGCTTAGCAGTCAACATTTCGGTTGTCATATTGACGGTGTCTTTGTCAATAATAAGCTTTAAAGGATAATGCTGACTTTAATTAGCAAACATCCATTATGTTGTTTCGATTTCAATTTGGAGGGAATCACTTATGCAATATATATATAATGCTATTTTATTGATAGTCATGACATGCCACAGGTATACAGAGCATGAATTCTGCAGAAGTGTACTACTGGACAAGTGTGAAGCGTCGCTTGGTACACACACATAATATCATGTTAAACACGCATCAATTAGAAACAAATTGTTGGAACTCTCTGGCCGGTCGTATGGCCGCGGCACCGCCTGCTCCACACGACTTCGACGACGGCGAACGTAATTTTGTCAATCAGTTCGAGCAGTCACTCAATTATTTACATACATCAAAAGGGATATGAAAACGAGACACTTGTCAGTATCATTCGGCGCTCGAGTTCGATAAACCTATTTGTTAACCGACTTTCGAAAAAGGAGGAGGTTCTATGTTCGACTTCATGTATTTTTTTTGTATGTTTACCGATTACTCCGTCAATTGTGGACTGATTTAGAAAATTCTTTTTTTGTTTGAAAGAGTATGGTCCGAAATTGGTCCCATTTTAATTTGGTGAAAATCTGATGAAGAACTACGAAGATATACAACAGAAATCTTGAATAAATAACTGCAAATCTCTCGGGATTGCTGCAATCGCATGTCTGTTTATTTTTTATACCATTTTATGACATAATATCACGCCAGAACGCTCTTAAGTGGTACGCAGATCTCTCATTAGACCGGTTATGTTCACGTTTAATGATATTCGGGTAATCTATTCTGGCGTAATAGGTACCATAACAACTTGCCTATTAGCACAAAATAGAGAGTATACAGAAGGGCCACTCCCGCCGTTTCGAAATTTGACAGCCAAACTTGACAGATTCACTAAGGTTGCTACTATATTGAAACCGAATTTAAAAAAGAGTAGGTTGTTTAAGTTACAAACATAAATACCTCTATTCGTCTAAACAAACATCATATCATGCTTACATGGTTTAGAGGATAGACAGAGACTCCACGTACGACGATGATTAGTTTCGTAACAATGGTGTAATAATGATCCCACCAAAAACATAAAAATGTGAAAAGCACCAAGCTCGACAAAAATATAAAAGTAATTTTTCTTAATAAAATCTAATAACCCGACTGCTTAAGAAGCTAACTAAAAACATGTATGTACTTAAAAAAATGAAAATTATGCTTTGCAAATGGAGGAAATATATTTGTTAGCTGGATGACTTAAACCATATTAATATGACAGGTTTCATACCCTTTCCAATTTCGTCAACGGACTTAAAATAATTTATTATTTTCCTTGATATTGAATTTCTAACTTCTTCTCTAAATCTTGAAAAAAATAATTACTTTTATAACTTAAAATGAATGTAAGAACGAATTTAAATTATATAGAACTAATTTAAAGTATATTCGGACTGTAACAATTAATATAGGTAACCCAGCCAATGCAACCTCTTTACAGTACCTACTTTATATATGAATGACGTGACAAACTCCCGCACAAAGCATTCGTGACAGCCGCGACTGTTCTCGGTCCAATATTGCCCATTATTCCCTGTAAAATCGTAATGTCAAAGTGTGAGTTCAAAATGGCGCTTTGTTCGAAGTGGACTCTCTGTCTGCGGCGCGCCGCCGCATATGTACTTTGTGCTATTAGGTAGGTACAACTAAAAAGTGAAAAATAAAAAATACTACCGACTTCCAAATAAAAAGAAGAAACTACAAAGTGAAAAATAACTTTAATTTTGGAAGTCGGTGTCCGTAACGCAAAAAAAATTGTACCTACGAAAGACACCTACTTCCAAAATAGTGTTGCCTATCGGACTAGATTTCGTATTTATAGTGAAACTACTGGTATCGGGTTATGCAAACGAAATATTTTATTTAATGTAGTTTCTTTGCAAACATAATTTTAGAGTATTTTCACTTGATATTGAGGGGTCATACAAATAGGTTTGGGTGCATTTTTCAAGTATTTAAGAGCGGCTTATTAGTCCGATCTGACATGCTCCCGAGCAAGCGGGGCTGGCACACAGGATAATACAGACTATCGTCTACGTAAATATATCCCGCGTAGGTAATACTAATTAAATTAATCAGTCAGTGTGAGCTATTGAATTAGTATGGCGTTTCTATTGGTTCTGATTTTGTACTGTCATATAGCGGATTTCCGTAGACTTAACAACCTATCGGCCCACCTAATGGAAAGTTTGCAAAGCTGTGTCTTTGGGTGCGCGGTAGCCTCTGCAGTACTTTTCAATCCTATCGACTATCCGACTTAGCTTTTCCACTAATTTGGGACGACATAGCTGCGAAAGCGATTCATTCAAATTTGATTCAGACAATACAGGGATGTTGTAAATGTCGAGTAAGTATTGTTTGAAATAGAAGAGGGTGTCAATCTCGGTCTTGTCATGGCCTGAAGTTTGGGCGGGGCACTGTCGCTGCAGTGATCTGGCGTGGACGAGCATGTTGATTCATTCATGATGGTATTGACGATTGACTTAACGATTTACACCGGTTTCTTTGTTAACAATCAAAGATCGCTCGATACTAGCTTAGTAAGTACTCCCCGTTTGCACCTCTATTATTCATTGATGAAGTTGCTCACTTGGCCATTTCAAGTTGACATAGAACTGAAGAATACAAGACATATCTCTTCAATTATTCATACATATTGAATAGGTATGTCTTGTATTCTTCAGTTCTACGTCAACTTGAAATGGCCAAATGAACAACTCTTTGTTTGTCTAAATATTTCGAAAACAATCCCGATTGATTGACGTATCACTGTTCTATTCAAATATCAACCCTGATAAATAGAAATAAAGTTCGAATCAGCAGTCGCGTGGTAATGTTAGAGATCACCGCTTATTATATTACAAGCACTCGGTGTAGAATGTGTTGCTGGCGAAATTTCCGTTGTTGTTGGGCGAGTCGGGGTGCTCCTCGGGTTCTACGCCGTTGGTGCGCATCTCATCACGGACCTGCGACTAGAACCAGGGTTTATTTGCTGTTTTATTCCTTGTTGTTAGTACAGCTTGGGACGGTGAAGAAGCAACTAAGCTTATCAAAGTCTTGGTGAGCAGCAGCATTATGATAAACAGAATCTGTGTAGTGAACCTGCAGACTTGTAGTTACTGTGTTTCGGTGTATATTGAGAGCTGTGCATAATATTCAGAGGTAGCCGTCGGGTGAGAGTATTAGAATATTCTGCTGGCTTAGATGCGAAACTATTGATCTGCAAATAGTGGAGCACGTAACTCGACAAGGACACAGTTTGCACGTTTCTTCCCTTTCGGTAACTTATTTCATGTTTCGACGATATTCGATGTTACTTATTCTTCAAGTCATATTTTACCAGTACTCAGTACTAAGATTTGCTGTATTGAATGGTAGATTAAAATATCAAGAAGCAAACATTATGTGTGCGTGAGAAATAACAAATGATTAAGATAAAGTAAGTGAATAATAACAAAACAGTTAAAAAGAGAAACTTTGATTTAAGACCTTTGGCGAGAAAAATTCAAGTCTCCTAAAAATTTTATCTGGCCATCGGAGAGCCTTCCACCTGGGCACACACTGCCGTGGTTGACCTGGAAATCCCTAAAAGACTCCGCACTCGGGTTGGCGCTGCAATGACAATCTCCATAGATGGGAATTCTCTGATGGCACAAGTCTTCAGTATTTGTGCAGCATCACTCCACAGACAACGGTCCATCTCTCGGAGCACGCAGCATACCTTGTCAGCAGTACTTGCGAAGACCTTATGACTGCGTCACCGAATGGTGTTGCCGTGGCTGAATTCTGGGCCAAACACAATATTGTTTTTTTATAGGAGGCCTGTGTCCCAGCAGTGGGAACATTAAAAGGCTAATGATGATGATATTTGCCATAGACACGCTAAGAAGTAGTTAATTAGGGCAAATGGAAGTGAAAAAACAAGCGCTAAATTTAAGATATGGGTAAAGAGCAGGTAGAACAAGAAGAAATAGGAAGTTTCATAAAAAATAAAATCGGTAAGAAAGGAGAATTTTAGTTAAAATCATCCTCCTTTTATGAATTACTAGTTATGAGCCTTCTCATAACTTTTAATTCATAAAAGGAGGATGATTTTAACTTTCCTTAAAGTTATCAACGATAAAGTTGGCTTACTTGTTCACGCCATCGAAGTCACCGCCGATGCCAACTTAGTCAGCGCCAATCGTACGCTTGATGTAGAAGTGCTCTGCGAACATTTATATAAACAAGTAATAGTGGCAAATGCAAATGTTTATAGTACTGAAACTTACAAAATAGATGGTGTAGATATGAAAGACCCGGAGTTATTGTAAGAAAACCGAAAACGTAGTTGCTAAAACCTCGGGCTATGGTAGATGAATAATAGGTAGAACGTTCCTCAGTTGACCGCACAGAGTCGACTCTTCAATGACACTTGCGATCATGGAGATGACCAGTAGCTTCAGAAAATGTATGGGTGTTCCTTAAGTCAACTTCTTATGGCTCATCAGAAAGCTGCACTCTGTGATGGTGCTTAAGATGTTGACTTGTGTTACTTGGAGATTACCAGCAGCCTCAGAGTCTTGATGGGTGGTCCACTAGACCACTGATTCAGAATGACAGACGTAGCGTCCGCGACACTTTTTTATATATAAAGAGACGCCTCGCGCATGCGCGAGGTTTGGTGTTGAAAAGTTAACTTTTCTATTGTTTTTAAAATAACACAAACAACATTTTTCTTTATCTCCAAGGAGACCACCGCCACAGTTACATAAAATTCTACGGAAAACAATATTCTGTGGATTGGAAGCAAGGTAGTTACGAAGTTGATTGTTTACTATAAATAATTGGAAGGGGTCGGTAGACCTTTTATTTATGATTTTGCGGTTGGACAACTACAAACTTTGCTTTCTTGCAAGTTTAGATACAGGACTACCATACCTACACCTGCAGAGACGATAAGGTGGTGTGGCCTTAAGGGAGAGCGCTACGGTCGAGCAATTCTTCAAGGCAAGTCTTTTGGGTTTACTTTCTCGAGTTTGCCACTCCGTTATTGGTCTAATTCACTAAGAATTAAACGTAACAAAAATCACCGGGTGACATAGCGCAGGGGCGGCGAAGTGGGTGTCCACCATCTAACAGGAACAGATGATGGATAGCAATGAATTCCCGCGTGTTTGTGCCATGCAAAGGATTATTATGCAGAAGGATTCCTGTTGGTTGAGTAGAGCAGGTTACACACAACACGCCACTTTGGTCTGGATTTCCTCTTACAACCAATGAAATCCTTAGAACAGTGAGATCGCTCCGCGAAGCCTGAGTTTTTGTGCTTTTGGGTGGAGCTAGGTTGGCTATATTAGCCAACGTTCAATGGATGAAATGACTGTCTAAGTACGGAAAAGGGAGACCCGCTTCTACTTAAACTGCTGCCAAGAACTGGCACAAATATACTTGATAAAAGTATTATAAAGATTGCGAAATAAAGTACTTACTTTTTGCTATGAAATGCGTATTCAACCTTATGTGAAACATACAATCTGTATGTTTGAGCCGTGTTTTTTAATTGTACAAAAAAAAACTCGAGATGTTAAACCAAAAACAGCCGTTTTCTGTCTCAAATTGTTTTATCATACACCCGTGCCTCACATAACAGCGGTAGTTTCAATTCGCAGCTGGATCGGTCCGGCACAATGCCGCCTGGCCCGGACAGTGAGTGTTGTTAGCGTCGCGCGTGAGCCCGGCCTTTATGCTAGTATATTTATGTGATATAACTGAAAACAGATGCCTTACAATGGGACACTGCAAACCCGGCAGTGTAAGATAAATATGTCACCTTCTTTGCACATATTTTATTCGAATACAAGAATGTTGTCCGGCAGATATGTTGCAGAAGCATCTTTAGCTTCAGTTAATATGTTACTAAATGGTAAAAGGAGGATCACACACAAAACTTAAGTCATACCCGGGTACTAAATTGATATGAGATTTTGAACTCTAGTTTAGCATGATAACTTATCAAGGCCAAGTCAGTTTGAAAGACCTCCACCCGACTCAGTCCGCTTAGCAGAAACCAGTACCTACAACAAACTAAACTTGTGAAGAAAATCCGACAAAGTGCAAGTCGGACTCGCGCACCGAGGGTTCCGTACAAACCTCAGCTTTAAGATATTATAGACCTGAGTATTTGATATGAATTTCAATTTAATACCTCTACGCCTTCATGAGGAAAGGGGTAGTAAGTTTAAAATTATAAAAAAAAAAATATTATATGATATAACTAAAAATTTACGGTTTTCGCAATTATTCTTTTATCTGTGATATAAAACGTTGCTTCGTACCAAATTTCAAGATTCTGAGTTCACGGCAAGTACCCTGTAAGTTCTGATTCCCTTGCGAGTTTCGAAAATTTGCGGAAATTTGTAGCATAAACAGCTGTATCTTTTGATTGCGTTGGCTTATAAGTTTGATTTTTTTACATCTTTAAGGGACAGTAGACTTGAGTGTTTGATATTAATTTTAGCTTGATACCTCAACGCATTCTTGAGAAAAAGTGTCTTGACAGACAGACGGACGGAAGGACAACAAAGTGATATTATGTGGGTTCGGTTTCCTTTATTTGCCTAATATCAGATTTTCTGATTAATACAATAATAATTGAAAGCAATTTTAAAAGTTCCTTCTTTCAAACACTGTTTAGCCACTACAATTTTAATTATTGCTTTGACATTAAGCATTCAACAGGCGAATTAATAGCTTCATTTAAACGAATCATTACTAATGCAAAGTTTTTGCTCTTTCTTGCAATTAGCTAGTTTTCCAACTTCCAATTGGGATAAATTAATTTGCCTACCCGGATACGGTTAAGTAGCAGTATTTGACATGGAGCGACAGCCCATCTGTCCTCCACAACCCAGTATTTGGGTAACATAGTACTCCTTGGCAAAACCATTGTAAGATTTTTCATCATCATTATTATTTCAGCCGAAAGACTTCCACTGTTGGACATAGGCCTCCCCCAAGCATCGCCACAATGATCGGTCATGTGCGTTTCGCATCCACCGGAGGCCCGCAACCTTGACCAGGTCGTCCGCAACCTTGGTTCTCTTGCGGATGTCTTCAGTTAGATTTTTAGCTTCTATTAGTAACGACTGTCAAATATCTACAAATATTAGCCAAGACTAACGGCTTAATGTGCTTTTGTGTGTAATTGATGGTAACCCATCCACGGACTGGGCAAGCTTTGTTTAACCTGGAATTTCAACCCGTGCACGTGGCTCCCTTTAAATGAACCATTGTTTTATTTTCTCCTGTATCGTGGGTGCATTTACAAACATATAAACTCACATACACAAACACCCATCCCTCATTAGTAATGCAAATGTTTTGCTTGCTCTCTAACATTAGCTAATTTCCCAACTGCAAATCGGGCTATTTCTTGTAATATTTATGAATATCAGAAGCACGCTCGTTGGCCGCTGAGCCAGAACTTGCAAATATTGTTGGAAGTTAGTATTCCGTCACGGTCCGATGGGGATGATAATAATAAATCAGGCGCAGCGTAAATATTGCCCGCTAGGTAATATTGGTTACGATGTTTACTTTTCGGTAACTATTTTATATGCTAGATCAGTCCCGAAGAATGAATTTTAACTGTCTTGGATCTCGCAACGAAGTTGAAATTGAAGATCTTTGACAGTCGTTACGAGTAGTTAGAAGCTTGAGATCTGACACCAGTCTAGCCAAGGGGTACCGTGTTACCCTGTTACTGGGTTGTGGAGGTCAGATAGGCAGTCGCTCCATATAAAACACTGGTACTCAGCTGAATCCGGTTAGACTGGACGCCGACCCCAACATAGTTGGGCAAAGGCTAGGCAGATTGATTGTGATTTTGCTTGTGTCGCAGGTTTGTAAAATATACTATGGTGGTGTATATCTGTATCATAATAAGAAAACAACAGGAAGACAAGATCACAGCAATCACGACTTTTCCATCCACAGGTGTCACCTTTCACACAGTCCGTCCCTCGATTCTTTAGTCTTCTCGTACTCCTAAAGCCATCCTCGTTCTTACTTAAAACTTTCCACAAGAAATGTTCCTCTTTCCTCCACATCACATACCATGACATTATATTTCTTCAATATTCTCTCATAAATATACCCCATAAAATTTAATTTGTAAATGTTTGTGTCAGGCTGAAACTTGGTAGGAGTCCATGGAGTCCAAACCACTTAAAGATATAAGAAGGGAAATCAAACTATCCAATAAATATTCTTTCGTCCTATGTATACGATACATAGGACGAAATTATATCTATGTATCTAACTAGATGTATTATATCTATATCTATAAAAGCGAATGGTGACGGACTGACTCACTGACTGACTGATCAATCAACGCACAGCAAAAACTGCTACGCCTAGAAGCATGAAATTTGGCAAAAAGATTCCTCAAGTGACGTAAGTGTGCACTAAGAAAGGATTTTTGGAAATTCCACCCCTAAGGGGGTAAAAAGGGGGTTGAAAGTTTGTATGAAAAATCTAATTCCTTCAGCCAAAATTCTTGACACTTAGCAAAAATAGTATTATTTGTAAATGATAAAGATTGACATTATCAGTTTTTCGAAACTACCCCTAAAGCATGATTAACTCATGATAAACTTATATCTTGGGTTAATAAACATGGAACTTGACATAAATACTAACCTCAATAAACAATAAAGGTTATCATTATTAGTCTTTTGAATCAACCCCCAAAGTCGATTTGACACCCCCTGTGTTGAAGTTTGTATGGAAAAATCTGACTTCTTGGGTCAATAAACTTGAAACTTGCTAAAAATACCAACCTATATGAATAATAAAGGTTGTTATTGTTAGTATTTGAAACTACCCCCAAAAGACGATTAAGGGGTGTTAAAGCTTTTTTAAAGAATCTTATTACTTTAGTTAATAAACATGAAACTTGACATAAAAAAAATAAAGGCTTTAATTTTTAGTTTTTAGAAACTACCCCCAAAAGATGATTTAGGGGATGTTAATTGTTTTGCAGAATCTTATATCTTGGGTCAATAAACATGAAACTTGACATAAATACCAACCTAAATAAATAATAAAGGTTGTCAATATTAGTTTTAGTTATCTACTCCCAAAATACGATTTAGGGGGTGTTAAAGTATTTTTGAAGAATCTTATTTCTTGGGTTAATAAATTTGAAACTTGGCACAAATACCAACCTAAGGAAACAATAAAGGTTGTCATTATAAGTTTTTCGAAAATAACTCAAGCTAAGAATCTTACTGGACAGGGTTTCGTTTTTGACGTGTGGTTCTAGGGGAGAGCACTAAGGCGCAATTTTGCGGCTATTCAATATTTAAGGAGCTGAAAAGGGTAAAAATTAGTTTGTATGTAAAATCAAATTCCTTGGAGATAAGGTTGATACTCAAAATTTACATAAAACATTTTAAAAACTCTCTCCCAGATAGGGTTTTAAAGTTTTTTTTTAAGAATCTCACTGCGCAATCTGACTAACATAAACGATAAATAAAAAAGAGAAGAAAAGAGTGAATAGCATATTTAGGTTTTTAAACTCGACCCTCAACGGGGCAAAAAGGGGTTAAATTTGTAGGGGAGGATTTTACTTTGTGGCGGTAACCTGAAATTTATTATTCTTTAAGTCAAATAACGAATCGTCCCAATCCAATAAACCCTGTATATCTACGATACCCAGTTTTATTGTTTTAATAATAGCTACTTTTTGGTCGCCTTCACTAACTGCATATAAGAAAATCATTTATAGCATAAACGAAATCACGCGAACGAAGTCGCGGGCGGAGTGCTAGTAGTATATTTAATACATCTACGATAATAGATATAGTAGAAACTTGCGTCGCCAGTAGACGCGGCCGGATACATATATCATAGGAGATTTCCCACACATCGTGCAGACGCGGTCTGTATACATTGTACGTGAATGCGAATAATGATGTATCTGTGTATTATGCTCAAACTTTTGGAGATTACTCACAAATCTGAGAGCACTTATACTCGAGTTTCGTTTTGATCAAAGTTTTGCTAGTTGACTTTTATTAATTGGCTTTCATCCCATATTATCTCAGCTTCATAATTGCTATGTTCATCTTGTATGTAAAACGAGATTTTTTCATACTATTTTCAAAGTGCTGTTTTTTAGGGTTCTGAGTACCTCAAAACGAAAACAGATACTTTTACAGGATCACTTCGTCACTCATCTGCCTGTCTGTTTGTCTATCTATTTACTTTACAATTTTTTTAACCCTTCTTAGCAAATCTTACAAATAGTTTTAGTCCGGTAAACATCAATTATTTAAACATTCAAATATAGACAATGATCATGCGTAAGCCTCATGGCTTGCTGCTAAATGAGAACTCTATAAGTCTGTCTGTTACCTTTTCACGACTAAATGGCAGACACGATTTAGATGAAATTTGGTATTAAGATAGTCTGAAACCATGGGACGGACATAGGATAGTTTTATCCCGGTAGTGGGATCCCTAGGGATTATAAAACACTTATTTCGCGTGTAAAGCCGCGGGCAGTTGCTAGTAGTAATATAATTGTTCAATTAAGCCGCTTGACGAAGCAGCTGAAAGTGCTACAGCGCTGCAATGCATACTAGAATGTAATAATTTCTTACGTAATAAGCCTGCTGGTCTTTAGAGGAAAAAAAAATACTGTTTTACAGGACGTCAGCATATATTTGAATTCATTAGAATCATGATGCGTGAATGCAATGAATGAAATCCAGTTTTTTGAAAGTGAAAATACTCTAATACATCGGCAATATGACTGATGTTTCATACCTGGTCAGCCCCCGGCATTACAACGAGTCTGTAACAGAACCGCATGCTGAACATTAACTGACATCAATAGAAATACACACATCAACACGGTCTAGGGATATTTCATACTCAATTAAATAACTCGAAAAGTACTGTCCGCATTGGAATCTTTTATACACCGATTTGTTTGTAATTTATCTCAGACTAATTACAAATTCATATTTTTTAAAATTCTTTTGTTTCGGTGGCATAAAAATGTCTTGATGGGTGTAGGGGAGGGAATTTTCATTTGTGAGAAATTTAGAAAACAATACGAATTACGTTTAGTTACAGTTTTTTTTCATTTTTAAACGAAAGATAAAGTTAAAATTGAGGTATTGAAGCCATGCAACGCCAACATTTGACGAGGGCGGAGATGTTACGAGCCGTGGGAATGCTGGAAGCTGGGTCTGTTCAGCGTAATGTTGCTGAGGCCATAGGGACCCAACAAAATGTAATTTCAAGATTGTGGACACGCTATCGTGCCACAGGTGAAGTAGCGGAGAGGCACCGGGGGCCAAGTCGCATCACTATCCCCAGGCAAGACCGATTTTTGCAAATTACTGCGCGAGCTCAACCAAATGCAACGGCGACTCAATTTTGTCCAAAGGCTGCGAGTGGAACACCAAGTGCTTGTGATTGACCAAACTGTAAGAAGGCGACTGCATGAAAGCAATCTACGCTCTCGTAGACCACTCCGGGTCCCACCTTTACGGAGAGGCAATCGTGGACGACGATTAGAATGGGTTCGGAACCACGTGGACTGGGGCCGTGAGCAATGGTCCAATGTGCTGTTCACGGATGAATCCAGGTTCGGCTTCCATCCAGATTTACGAAGGACGCGTGTTTGGCGAGTTCCTGGACGATGGAGCCGTCTTCAGAACCCTCAGGAAGTTCACCCATACCAAGGAGGAACAATTATGGTTTGGGCAGGAATTCGTCTTGGAGGACGGACGGATCTCGTTTGGGTGCGGGGCAATATGACGGCAGAACGATACGTCCAACAGGTGCTGGGGCCCGTAATCTTGCCCCACAGAACACAAATGGGGCATGATTGCCTGCTCATGCACGACAATGCCCGGGCACACACGGCGAGAACGGTAGCAGCTTGGTTACATACACACAATGTTAGGGCCTTAGACTGGCCTGCTCAATCGCCAGATCTAAATCCCATTGAGCATGCTTGGGATATGCTGCAAAGAAGAGCTCTGAAGGAAGTTCCTGAAAATCTGGCTACAGAAGATCAACTTTTTGCGCACCTCAGAAGGACATGGGACAATATTCCGCAGCAAGACATTGACAACCTTGTTCTGAGCATGCCGAATCGTTGCCGATGTGTTATGAACATCATGGGCGCTTTCTCAGACTACTAACTTCAAGTTTATAAACACAAATTAAATGATTTTTCTATTTTTTTCAGTTTTTACTCATAAATTAAAAGTTAATTCATATACGGTTTCCGTCTATGCTTAATTTTTTTCCATAAAATCCTGAAATTTTAATCGAAGTACCTTAACCATTATTAAAAAATGGTAGAATATTAAATAATAGTAGTTTATGAAACTGTTGCATAATGAGGGGTAT
This sequence comes from Orthosia cruda, assembly GCA_964057195.1. NCBI lineage: Eukaryota > Metazoa > Arthropoda > Insecta > Lepidoptera > Noctuidae > Orthosia > Orthosia cruda. The sequence continues at coordinate 73,863,293 of OZ059825.1, read as the reverse complement.
TAAAACATGAGTGTGTGTTTAAAAACCGAGCCGTAGGCGAGGTTTTTAATAGCTTTCACACGAATGTTTTAATACCTAGTTATGTGCAGTTTCATACACTACTTTATCTACACTCATAAATTGGGATTGAACCTACTAAATACCTCTTTTTGCATTTTCCATGCCATAAAATCGTGATAGCATTTGTCATATACTTTTCTCGACTTTGCTGGTAACAAATTAAGAGTAATTTCCTTCGCCGCATCTAAAATATCGGGCGGAGTAAATTTTTCTTCACATTCACTGATATCAGATATTTCACACACAATAATTTAAATTATTCATGAAATTCAGTACAGCAAAACTTGCAAAACGTATGAATGGCTCCAAAACCCAACTCATCACCGCATTAACCGCGCATGCGCTAAGGCTTAGCACGCACTGCGATCTTTATTCGCGCGATTTTTTCCGCCCATTCTGCGACCTATGTAATTGTATGAAGTTGTTCGCATCGGTGACGAAATCGTGCGGAAATAATTCCGCAAGAAATCCGTGTTTTGCCACAGAATCCACCGCACCACGGTGCGAATTTTATTCGCCCGAATATTTTGAGCTCTATGAACAGGTAGAAGGAAACAAAATTCGCGCGAATAAAAATCACAGTGCGTGCTATGTCTAAAGCGGGCATTGTCATAGACAATTTAAAATTGGAATCAAATCTTTTTATAATAGGTACTATAAAATGGCATTACAAAAAAATATTGATGGAAACTCCTTAGTGATTAACTTCTTGGATTTGTCCTGTATCGTAATAGAAAAAAATAGTAGTTTATGAAACTGTTGCATAATGAGGGGTATTAAAACATGAGTGTGTGTTTAAAAACCGAGCCGTAGGCGAGGTTTTTAATAGTTTTCACACGAATGTTTTAATACCTAGTTATGTGCAGTTTCATACACTACTTTATCTACACTCATAAATTGGGATTGAACCTACAAAATACCTCTTTTTGCATTTTCCATGCCATAAAATCGTGATAGCATTTGTCATATACTTTTCTCGACTTTGCTGGTAATAAATTAAGAGTAATTTCCTTCGCCGCATCTAAAATATCGGGTGGAGTCAAATTTTCTTCACATTCACTGATATCAGACATTTTTAAACAATAATTTAAATAACTCATGAAATTCAGTACAGCAAAACTTGCAAAACGTATGAATGGCGCCAAAACCCAGCACATCATCTCATTAACCGCGCATGCGCTAAGGCTTAGCACGCACTGCGATCTTTATTCGCGCGATTTTTTCCGCCCATTCTGCGACCTTTGGAATTGTATGAAGTTGTTCGCATTGCGGTAAAGAAATCGTGCGGAAATAATACCGCAAGAAATCCGTGTTTTGCCACAGAATCCACCGCACTACGTCGCGAATTTTATTCGCCCGAATATTTTGAGCTCTATGAACAGGTAGAAGGAAACAAAATTCGCGCGAATAAAAATCACAGTGCGTGCTATGTCTAAAGCGGGCATTGTCATAGACAATTTAAAATTGGAATCAAATCTTTTTTTAATAGGTACTATAAAATGGCATTACAAAAAAAAAAATATGGAAACTCCTTATTGATTAACTTCTTGGACTTGTCCTGTATCGTAATAGAAAAAAAATTGTTTTATAGCATTATTTTGTTAGAGAAATAGTGTTATAATAAGATTCTATTTTTAAATTTCGGTATTGTGTTTATAAAGTATGCCAATATAAACTCGTTTTGAATTTTATAATTCGAATATTACGATATGAGAGTAGATAATAGTAGTTTATGAAACTGTTGCATAATGAGGGGTATTAAAACATGAGTGTGTGTTTAAAAACCGAGCCGTAGGCGAGGTTTTTAATAGCTTTCACACGAATGTTTATAGGAAGATATGCCATGAGTGGGACAAAGTTTAAAAATGAAAAAAAAAAACATTTGATAAATAATTCATTTCAGATCCTACAAGCCTGAAGATGAAAGTATTTGTATTGCTATCAGTGCTGGTTGCGTGCGCGGCTGCGGCTGTGTTATCACCGGAAGAGCTGAAAATGCTTGAAGCTTTCGACTTCGACGCTCTGTTTGCCAATGATGAGCAGACAAATATAGTGTTCGACTGTCTGCTGGATAAAGGGGAATGCGGTGGCTACAAGCAATTGGCAGGTGAGGTGATGATTTCGTCTGCAGATTACCTACCGCAATAGCTGATAGAAGTTTTATAATATACGGCAATTTGACAGCAAGCATTCAAGAGGGCCTAAACAAAATGAAATTTTATAATTTATAGCGACTGTCGACTCGAAATGGCCAAATATAAGGAACGTGTCATTTCGGTTTCTGTGTAGCGCCTTTTTTTTTGTGTTCGTGACATTCCAATGACTTCTCCCTCTCTGCGTGAAGCGGGAGGGCATGTCAGACTTTTACTGACTAAAACCTACCCGTGTTCCGTCAATTACTTGGTCAGTTTTTGCTGACATCTCTTTGAGGCGCTCGTGGAATACTTACGACTCGGCTTACGACTTTCGATACCCAGGGTATCTCCTGCGGTGGCTAGGTGCGTGTGGGCGTCTCCGTACCATCTCCCTCACGCGTTATGCCTCCTCCGTCGCAAGCATTACTGCTTGGCAGAAGGATGTGGCAGCTACCTATGCCCTCTTGCTCCGCGCCATTGCCTGGACCAGGGCCGGATGCGAGAGGTCGCTACCACTAATCGCCTCCTCGAGGACACGGCGATTATCCGGCCAAGCGGGGTAGACCTCCACCGTATGATCCAGTGCCATCCGGGCGATCCACACAACGGTGACACCCGGGCGTTTCCTCCAGCCTTATCCTGAGCAGGAACCTCCCGAAGGAACTGCATTAGGCGGAAGGTGAGGATGCCGTGACGCCTGTCAAGCCACTCCTCAAAGAGGGGCTTTTTCACCGCAATTGTGGCGTGCCCATGGTTTGCGTTAGTAGGGTACGGTGTAAAGCGATCCGTCGCGCAAATACGGAAGCCGGAAAACTGGAAGGCGAAATGCGACGAGGCCTTCCGGTGTGCCAAACAGAATAAACGCGAAGGTTGCGTGTACGTATGACGATCGTTTTTATTATGCCAGGTACAGTCAAAGCAAATAAACTCTAGGGCGTGGGAATCACCGCACGATCGCTCGACTTCACACCCTCATTCTAGTTTCTAAGAGTAATTTCCTTCGCCGCATCTAAGATATCGGGCGGAGTCAAATTTTCTTCACATTCACTGATATCAGACATTTTTAAACAATAATTTAAATAACTCATGAAATTCAGTACAGCAAAACTTGCAAAACCTATGAATGGCGCCAAAACCCAGCACATCACCGCATTAACCGCGCATGCGCTAAGGCTTAGCACGCGATTTTTATTCGCGCAATATTTTTCCGCCCATTCTGCGACCTATGGAATTGTACGAAATTGTTCGCATTGCGGTAAAGAAATCGTGTGGAAATAATACCGCAAGAAATCCGTGTTTTGCCACAGAATCCACCGCACTACGTCGCGAATTTTATTCGCCCGAATATTTTGAGCTCTATGAACAGGTAGAAGGAAACAAAATTCGCGCGAATAAAAATCACAGTGCGTGCTATGTCTAAAGCGGGCATTGTCATAGACAATTTAAAATTGGAATCAAATCTTTTTATAAAAGGTACTATAAAATGGCATTACAAAAAAAATATTTATGGAAACTCCTTAGTGATTAATTTCTTGGATTTGTCCTGTATCGTAATAGAAAAAAAATTGTTTTATAGCATTATTTTGTTAGAGAAATAGTGTTATAATAAGATTCTATTTTTAAATTTCGGTATTGTGTTTATAAAGTATGCCAATATAAACTCGTTTTGAATTTTATAATTCGAATATTACGATATGAGAGTAGATAAATTGTTTTATAGCATTATTTTGTTAGAGAAATAGTGTTATAATAAGATTATATTTTTAAATTTCGGTATTGTGTTTATAAAGTATGCCAATATAAACTCGTTTTGAATTTTATAATTCGAATATTACGATATGATAGTAGATAAAGTATCTTTTAAATATATACATGTCATATAAATAATTAACACATTGATAGTAATAAGCTTTTTTAAAAATATCCCTAGACCGTGTTGATGTGTTTATATTCACTACCGATTTAATGGTTTACAATATCTATTTTGGTCTCATTACTGCAATGATGTTGTTGCATTAGTATTTCATCTATTTAAATTCATATTGAAAAGAGTCAAAATTGTTTGTTTATTACGAGTCTGTATATTCGTAAAGGGTAACCATTCAGTTTCTGACTGAATTTAATAGTTTTCCAAGGTTTGATTACGCAGAATGCTACTAAATAGTATTTTTATGGTTCCGTACCTCAAAAGGTAAAAAAGGAACCCTTATAAGATCACTTTCTTGTCCGTCTGTCCATCTACCCGTCTGTCCGTGTGTCACCACCGATTTTCTCAGGAACAGGTGGACCTAGTAGCAAGTTGAAATTTATACCAGATACTGAGGTCTATAGTTCCTATTAGGTGTATAAAAATCAACCTGATTGACAATTCTAGATCAACCGGAAGTACCCTGTAGGTTTTGGGTCGAAAACCTATAGGATAGTTCCCGTTGCATTAGAATCAGAAAATTTGGCAAAAAGTAAGGTCTTACAGTACAAATATAGGCAAAATTAAAAAAAAATTGTTATGAATTAAGTTAAATCGCGAAAATATAAATTTGCCCATATCTTTAAACCTTAGCCACCAATAAAAATCCAATTTTAATATGGCGGTATAATGGATTGGTACGGAACCCTCGGCGCACGAGTTCGACTCGAACTTGACCGGTTTTTTATGGTTTACAACCATACAACAACAACATGTTAAAGTGAATTCTCGTAAATTAGCAGCGGTGATCACTCATATCTAATACATAGGCGGTTCGACCCTTAACAACATTCAAATGCATACAAATGGCAGCGGTTTACCTCGGCCGCAGAGACCGACCTCGGCAAGCATTGTTTAGCCTTGAAAATCGATATGTATGGCAGTTGTAACGTAGCCATAAGCTCTTAAAAAATGCATTAAAAACCAGGAAGTGAATGATGTCATCAGGAACGTTCCTCTTATAGTTGACGTCCAGAGGCTGTAGTTGATGGGTGGCTGAAAAACACGGGCGCGCGGGACAGGCGGATGGCGGCGCGCGTGCTGTTCTCCCCCACGATCATACCCTGCCGGTTCATCTCGCGGACCACTCTCTGCAGACAAGGATGAGGAGGTTGCAACTCTGGGTCGTATTACGATGTACATGTCCACCTGTCCAATTTTCTGTGTCGAGTTCACTTCTTACATAAAGAGTTTCCCAATTTTATTAAAATGAAATTTCAAAACTTCGAGTCAAAACATTCTCATTCGACATAATTATAAAATCATTTGGCAGACGTATATCAATTCTACTATACTTCCGATGAGACTGCAAGATTATCAAGACTACAACACAATATAGAGACTGCATCTTTCAATAGACAAGCAAAAGTATGACCATCATCAGGTCTTTTTTTATGGCACTTTTTTCATAATATTACAGGCACGCCTCAAAAGGTCGTTTTTTTTAACGATAATTGATTTTATTTCTGTTAGTTGGTTTGTACAAACACTTTTACATGTCGATCATATTTTTTATAACTAGATGAGGTCGGCGTTTCCTATCTGACTTCTCTGAGAAGAAAGGCCGAAACAAACTCAGAGGTCACTGTCTGTTTTAAAGTCCAGACAAAATCTTGGTTAGATCATGTGAAGACCATGTAGACTGATGTCTGAAATGGTCTTTTGAGGAAAGAGCCAGCCAGATTGAGTGGACCTGTCCAGTCAGCGAACGCATTTGTCAATAACCGACCATAATAACAAAATTCACGGTGCAAAATATAATAAAAAGCAAAATTAATTGGAGCAGCTCAATCCCACGCCTTTTTGTCCTTAAGGTAATCTTTAATAGTATAAAACGCTTTCTGGAACAACTTACGTTTAATGAAAGATTTGAATTTATTAAGACTTAGATCTTGTACGTGGGTTACATGGTACTTTATTAAATCTGTAGATGGTAATACTCAGCGGCGATGTTATTAATGCGACTGCATTGAATCTCGCATCGGATTGGATATTAAGTTCATGTGAATATCGGCGATAGCTTCAGCTCGTGTGTGCGCCCCTCATGCAAAATACATTTCAATCACTGACCTCTAACATACAAGTACGCTGGACTTCATATTATCGATGACAAATTGAAGACACTTGATTTTCGCCATTGTGGCGCTGATAGCACTGTGACTTAACGTGAGCGTGCTCAACTATATTGGGGGCGGTTGCATGGAACTAATATTAGAGATGGGACACAGCCTTCGGTAAAATATACTTTTATGGACTTTATCGATCGTGAGAATAATTTAATATATAAGAGAAAATAAAAACCCGGTTATTTTTATTGTGATTCATTTTTAATAGAATAATTGCTGTAAAGGTTAACTGAAAAACTATTTTCAGTCAGATTGCAAGCTATAAACAAGTAGATAGCGTACCAGTAAAGTTATAGCGCATTACTGTCGGATCATTGAGATTTAAATAAGGGGATAGGCTAACAACTTACACTTAAAACTAGTATATTTGAGCAAATCCACCTTGCTCAAGTACACTAGTTAGTTAATAATTACAATAGTTCGGACTTCGGATTCACTCAGTTAGTGCTCATCGGACTCGTGAAGGGAACATCATTCATAAAAATATTTGCATTCGAATGAGATGGATAATAATTTACAACGGACGTATTTCTCGCTCTCATCGCTGATATCCTGTCTCTGTAGAGTTAAGGTGCAAATAATATTATATCAGTTTTCCAATCTGTTTTAGAAGCAGATTTAAATTGTTTGACTTCAAAACTTTTGTTAATAAAATTATAATTATCATGATATTATTCCAGAATTAATTCCATGCATAAGAACTTGGTGATTGGTACAAGAAGAGAGAGGCCTGTGCGAAGCAGTGGGCGAAGTCGGGCTGTGGATTATCATGGTGATGCTTCCAGAATTTAGTATATAATTACACATTACTTTTGAACATATTATTACTGATTATTAGGCATTCATATAACATTCATCACCAATACCAATATGAGATATTTAGTTGTAACCTACTACGAGAATTCAATACAGTAGATGAGTGATACGCCTTATCAAGTCTACTATTTTGATATTAGTGTAATTAAAAAATATCACTAATACTGATATATTAGTTACAATATTATACAATTCTAGGCGAATTTATGTCTAAACTAGCTGTCCCACGCGGCTTCGCTCCCGTCAACTGGGTACCTACCCATCTACCCTATATACATGATTGTTGCGTAACTTAAACCGTTTACGCAGCGCACGCAACGGATGCTCTCAAAAAGGAATAATTTTGCCCGTTTTTGCAACATTTTTCATTTATGCGCCGCTCCTATTGGCCATAGCGTGATCTTATATAGCCTATAACCTTCCTCGATAAATGGACTATCTAATACAAAAAGAATTTTTCAATTCCAACCAGTAGTTCCCGAGATTAGCGCGTTCAAACAAACAAACAAACTCTTCAGCTTTATAATATTAGTATAGATGTGTCAATTTTGGTGCCTGAGACGCTCGAGCGGGGCGCTTTGAATCAGCACAAAAATGAACTGTCATTTCATATAGTAAATTTAGTCCAGCGTACTTGTATGATAGAGGTCAGGGATTTCAATACTTTCGCATCGCTGCGCTTTGATTGATTATTTAAAAAATATTTTAATAGCAAGTTCAATAACGTTCCAATATGTCATGCGTATTACAAATATAAAGCTGTATTTAATTTTACGTAAATAAATATTTATATAAGTGGCAATAAATACTATTAAATGATGTTGTATTTTGTAACGGTAATTACAGATTGAAAAGTTGTACAAGTTCTAGGTCATCGATAGTAGGAAAATGAAATGGCTAATTATTATTGTTCAGCTGAAAAAGATTTTACAATTTATCTAGTAAGGACGAAAAGTTAGATCTTCATTTGCATTGTCATCTGTTTTATATAAGTTTGTTTTTAATGGGTCACATTATTATTGTACAAAATATAAGGATTGTAGCAATTGACCTTCTGAAGTTTCTGCCTACCCCCATGAGAAAATGTCGTGCGTTTACGTATTTAAATTGTAATACCCAAGAAGTCATAAAAGAGAGTGGTAATTTTTATATAGTTTTAGAAGTTGTAAATATTAAACTTTAGCATTATGAATTGAGAACGATCCAGAAACAGCGATACAATATTTCACGTATAAAAATAAATCCTAAAAAAATATTTATAAACATTTAAGTCGTTTTGGAGGCGTTTCCAAAAGTTGCGAAAAAATATTGTGATGATAATCATTTTTTTAAAGCAAAACTATTAGTTACCTACACGAAAAATCTTGAGTTCAAAATCATGTACATGAATCAATATTAAATATATATTTTTTCAAACCTTTTAACCTAGCTGTTACTAAGGAGTATGCTTTAGAAAGTTACCGTTTTACGGTACTACATGGTATGAAGGCCCTTAAGTGACAAGGCAATTTGCATCGAAAGGTGCGCCATGAAATTCGGATGTCACACAAAATGGACTTAAATGTTTATAAATATTTTTACACAGTAAAGTTTATGGCTGGAATTTCTTCATAACTAACATAGCATATGTAAATCAAAGAATATTTTGCAAACAAAACTGTTCAAAAGGAGGTTCAATATTAATATTTTGGCGTCGAGCGGGCGCCCGGCCAGTACTGCGTTAACATTGCGGCGTATATAGCGCCTTAAATATTTAGCCGCCATTTTAAAAACCCCGTTCTAGTCGCATTTCAAGTGCGCTCTAAATCCTAGTTACGTACTTATTATCTGGTAGATAGTGTGAGCGAGAGCGACTTTTAATTAATATTGTGTTCGTTCATGCTTGGACAACTTTCTCCTACAGGTAGAATCTTTTGATAGATATGTTAAGTAAGGGTCGACTTGCAGTCCAATCAGACGCAGATGAATGCTAGTATTTTATTTCTCGCTTCTGAATACCTGAAGCGACTGTCACAGATCTTTAAATTACGGCTTTTTATGCTTTCAGAGAAGCGAAGGAGTCTTGGTGTGTATTGAACGCTCGACCTCGGCAAGTGTTGCTTGTCTTAAAGATCTCAGCAGCTGACTTAACCACGAGGTCATGCCAGATTTTTTCCAAAGAATGAAATAAAATAAAAATATTTTAGTTCGGTAAACTATTATTTATTTCGGGAATTGAATGCAGAGTACTACAGATGTACCGAGAACGAAATTATTTAAAGTTTCCTTATCCAGCACGTGCCACTTCAAGTACTCTATGAATGTCTAACAGGAAGTTTTCCTCCGGAGTTTCTGTTTCCAGTTGCTTGTATATTACATTGGACTTTTTAAACTACCTGCGCGTTGTGTACTTAGGACGGAGCGCTGAGGGTATTATTTCAAGCACTGTGGCGACATCGTTGAAAATGTTATTATTTCATACTTTAAAATTTTTGAAAGCATGTACTCAATGGAAAATTAGTTCGCCAATGCAACTTTTCTCAGTTCATGAAAAATACAAGCGCAAAATAAATGTAGCAACGTTCTTCGTCAATAGCTGATGATAATTGGCGATGTACCGCTATATTATTAAAAGAGAAACCAGTTATCCCGTAAATTAATTTAAAATCTATATATACAGTTCAATTTTCCTCGACTCAAACGAAAATAAATTGTAACAAATTGCGGGCTTCGTGCCTCCTAGCAAGTCTTGCATCTTAATTGCAAATGTTGCAAGATATTTAGATTTATTCTAACGTTTTAAGTGTTATTATGGGCATACTAAGTACAAGTTTGTATTTCAAAAGATTTTTCAATGAATGTGCATGTCAGATCAACTAAGTAGAAACAATTACTGGCATGTGCAAGCAAAAGATACGACGGAACACAATTTGGAGATACAATGTTATGAAATGCTCCGGCGACAGTCTGCAGACTATTCTAAATGATAATTTTATTTTGTCTCAATGCAGTCCGACAGTCGACAGTCGCGTCGGATACTTAATTGTTTGTGTTTAAATGGCGTCTCTGGTATTTATTAAAATGAACTAACTGTTGAGACTTTGGTCCAGTGACATAATGAGAGTCAGCTCCGGTAGAATTTATTTGGAATATAAATATTCAACAGTCAACTACACGATTGTTTTATTACCTACTTACAAATTGGAACCGATCCTGCCCGTCATCATCATCATAATTTGTCCGTACATGTATATAATTATCTAATCTCATCTCCGAAACATTAAGGCACCTGACGAAAACCTGTTATTATAATAAAACACAATATTCCACCACAAAGAGAAGAGGCCTGTGTTCCAGCACTGGAATCATTAAAAAGGTTGATAATGATGATTATGATTCTAAATAGCTGTGATGGAGATGCCGTAAATTCCCTAACTTGATATTAATATAGCTCCGTAGTTGTACTGCTAGCCTGGTACCTACGCTGCCTCTGTAGGGAGATCATCGATTAACCATCAACTTAATTGATGCCATTCATCACTGCAACTGTCTCGCCAACACATTCATCTTCCTATATTCTAATCTAGGGCCGGCAAACACGTTCGTATAATTAATTTTACGAATTAATTTATCTTGTTTTGTTAAGAAGTTGCCTATAAATCGGGACAATTAAACGGCTTGAAATTTGTTCAGAAATACTTTGCACTTTGCATTCAATACAAGCAATCCCTGGTATTCGTTATAGAATATGACGAATCTCTTGTCAACAAAATTCTGGAGCAAATTCTTATCGTCATGTCATAAGGAGCTCAGGCATGCCAACCCTACAACAATAACAGCAATAAGAAACAAGAGGATTCCGTTCTAATTACACGAACGACCGCCAAAATCATCAGCGTAATGCTGAGCTTACGCGAACCGCACAAAAACATGTCTGGAGAGGTCGCAGCTCAGACCTGAAGTGGGAAAAGGACATTTAACTTTAGAGCGATATCTCCGAGACTATTAATTAACAAGCTGATGTGAAGCGGTTAAGAGCGCGGCGAACCATGAATTGTCCATACAAACGTAATACCAAAATCTTTTTTAATTTTAGCATATTTCCACAATATTATGATGATATTCGGATTAAGACAGTATTTATCTAGGTTCCTACGTCTCCTTTTTTTCTAAATACTCACCTAAAATGAAGTTTTAGCGAATTCCATTTTGTATATTTTTACAGCGTAAATGACATGTTTTCTTTTTGATATTTCTGTATTATAAAAAACAATATCTTTATTAATATCGTACCAGGAACATAGCTCATATTATCAAATCACAAATAATCGTTTTTTTTTTAAAACATTAAGTTTTCATTCATAATTTTTGGTATTACGGAACACATCAAATTAATCACACATTTCCAATAGCTAGTATTGCTGTCGCGTCAACAAATGTCAATGTGTGCGTGGTCGCACTGCTCACGGTTGTGTATCGTTCGTACGGCGTGGGGTTTGTTCGGGGCACTTCGGGTGTGCTTCGGGTGTGTTTTACTGTTTTTTGTTCTACTGTTCTGTGGATTGTTTGTTGTCATTATTAGACGATTACTTCACTATGCTTTATGTGCGCGTTTATTTATTTTCTAAATTGTATTATTTTAATATTTTTGACAATATTGACTTATGCTATGAACTTGGATTTAGATTTGCCTTGTGATTTGAACTTTGGTATTGAGTAATCTACTTTTTTACAAACTTTGCGTTGTTTACGGAATTTGTTATTATTTACTATATGGTTCGGTTGCCGACATGGTCTCCGAACGTTGGGATGTTTCTCACAGGAAGTACCTATTTCCCAATGACATAATACAATAAGTTAAATTAATAGGTACCTTAGTTTATCTATACTAATATTATCAAGCTGAAGAGTTTGTTTGTTTGTTTGAAAGCACTAATCTCAGGAACTACTGGTCGGAGTTGAAAAAATATTTTTGTTTTGAATAGTCCATTTATTGAGGAAGGCTATACGTTATAACATCACGCTACAACCAGTAGGAGCGGCGCATAAATGAAAAATGTTGTAAAAACGGGTTAAATATTCCTTTTTGAGAGCTTCCGTTGCGTGCGTTGCGTACGATCATGTATGTAGTATAGAGTAGGTATGTAGATAGGGTAGGGTATGGCAGGGTAGGTAGGTAGGTAGGTAGATTGACAGGAGCGAAGCCGCGGTGGACAGCTAGTTTTGTATTAATTAGTATTTACCTACCTACCTATCCATCAACTTACGAAGCTTTGTTTTTGGGGTCCGGACCCAAAGGGTAAAAACGGGACCCTATTACAAAGACTCCGCGGTCCGTCTGTCTGTCTATCTGTCTGTCACCAGGCTGTATCACAAGAACCGTGATAGCTAGAGAGTTGAAATTTTCACAGATGATGTATTTCTGTTGCCGCTATACAACAAATACTATAAATATAATAAAATAAATATTTAAGGGGGGCTCCCAAACAAAAATACATGATTTTTATGCCGTTTTTTGCTATAATGGTACGGAACCCTTCGTGCGCGAGTCCGAATTGCACTTGGCCGGTATTTTTCGTTTGTTTATTCATGTCATGAGACAAAGCGGGCGTAGGTAATGATCTCAAGGACACCGCTAAGACTTACCTACATTGCTCCTCTATACTTACTGTGACGTTAGTTCGGCCAGTTCGGCTCACCCAGGGTAGGGTGACCATGCGATTGGACTTGCATGCACAAGCGCGAGATTTTGCTGGACTTTTTTGTAAAATTCCTGTTACAAATAACTAAAAATCCAAATTCGTTCTAGTTTATTTAATTATTCTGGGATTTTTATCTGTACTTCGGTGACCCTTACCCTGGAGGGGTTCTAATAGACTTTGATAACTGGCTGGCTAATCGACCTCATAATAAACTGCATAAATATTTACAGAGCCACGACGATCAAGGAAAAAACGACTTTGGCCATCAGTTTTCAGAAAGAAACACTAGAAAGAAAGAAAATGTTTTCTGATTATAGTAATCAGAAAACATTTTCTATTTAATAATAAATATTGTATTTTTTTTTTCGTTCAGTCGATAATATAATTATGGTCACCCTACACGACTTTATCAATTTTCGATTTATATTTTTTAAACAGATGAATGATGATATTTTTTTATTCAAGATCCTTGTTTTTATTTTTAACTAGAGGACGCCTCGCGGTTTCACCCGCGTAGTTCCCGTTCCCGTGGGAAGATCTATCCCCGGGTGACATAGGCTACTTTTTATCCCTGTAGATAAAAAGCCTATGTCACCCGGGGATAGAGTAGCTTCCCAACGGTAAAACAATTTTTGAAATCGGTCCAGTAGTTTTGGAGCCTATTCATTCATTTGGTACAAACAAACAAACAATCAAACAAAAAAATCTTTCCTCTTTATAATATTGGTATAGATATTCTTAGCTCAGAGCGCTTTTATTTATCTGTACCTACTTATATGCGTAAATAGGCATACATTATTGGAATATTTGTCTTTTACTAATACTTTGCCTCAGTAACACTTGTAATATATTACTTGCATTCATTATTTATTATAACAACACATATTTGAGGTTTAGTAAAAGGAATACCTACATCAATAAGACAAAAGAACGCGGGCACCGTTCGCGTCGGCCGGCTTTCGAGTCGATAGGATGATTAGGTAGCGATATCTATCTGCTCACACACACATGGCTACTTACGGCGCACCGCGTGTGCGTGCAAACCGAGATAGCAATACTCCGAACGAATTTTTCGCTCGTCTCGAATTGCATTTGCGAGCTTTGTTCGCCGCGCCCTTAATGGCCAGCGATTATATTTAAATTTTTAACCCCCGACGGAAAAAGAAGGGTGTTTTAATTTTGATGTTTGTACCTGTGTGTTTGTGTATATGTCTGTAGCTTCATACGTCCTAAACGGATAACTTGATTTTGAATTCGTTAGAATGGTGTTTGTTTGAAAGGAGACTTTAACCAGTTTTTTTGGCTATGTTTGATCAAAATCGGTTCAGGTATTCAAAAGTTATTGCCAGTTAACTGTTTCGATCGGGATGCTCTCGCAAGATATCGTATCATAATTTCGTGTTCTATTGATTGTCGATCGAAGCGAAGACACACACACACGAGACACGCTTCGAGTACTATGAAAAAAAATATAAAGGAGATTTTTAAATTATTTACACACTTGTAAGGTATTAGAAATTAATTTAATTCAAACTTTGATTCCGTGCGCGTAATAACAACGTTTCTCAGCTATATTTAAAGACCTCACTTGCCAGTGGTGCCAGCCAACTGGTGTGCACAAATACGGCAGCCCTCATTCGGAGTGGTCCCAAATGTTTCTCGGCTTGAAGTGGCGTTGTTATTTATTACTAAGCACTCTATGTGTTTCGCAATAACTTATTTATCTTTGTTATGATGGCACTAAACTGTTTTATGAAAGACCGTCTTTTTATCTAACTTCCTTTTTTAGGGTTCCGAAGTAGCAATTTAACCCTTACCTACCTACCCTTATAGTTTCGCTCTGTCCGCCTGTCCGTTCGCAGCTTAGCTCAGATACTCATAAATAAATAAAATATTCTAAGTACTAGAAATCTAGGATTTGGCATGAATATACATATTCATAATTCCGACAGTGGTAAAATAAAATCAGTGAAAATCTTTTTTTTTGTTCTTCCTCATATATACGTAAGGTGGGGATGTTTTTTTCTCGTCTATCCTATGGTGTGGGGTATCGTTGGATAGGCCATTCAAAAATTTTATGGGTTTTAATAAACCCACGCAAACGGATTTCTGAATCGAAAAGTGGTTTTAATAAGACACTTTTCAATTCAGAAATCCGTTTGCGTAAAATTAAGATTTAAATTGCAAATTTTTGTTAGAGTCAAGTGTTCCCCCCTCCTCCTGCCAGCGAAATGGTTGCTCTTGGCTATGTGGAAAAATACACGGCAGTAGTAAATATAACGAAATTAAAAGGAAAACTCAACAACAGGAATAGTCGACCAACTTATAAAATGTACTTGAAACAGTAAAAAAATAGTACGAATGCCATTGAAAAATTACTTAAATAACGTTGTTAGCTGTGTAAACCTGAGTAAATATATGCTTATGAACCATGTAAAAATATACAAAAATAAAATCATAACTGGCTTTACAAGTTTACGAGTAATAATCGACTAACTTATAAAATGTACTTGGAACAGTGACATTTTTGTACAAATGCCATTGAAAAAATACTTACATAACGTTGTTAACTGTGTAAAACAGATAGTAAATATATGCTTATGAACCATGTAAAAATATACAAAAATAAAATCATAACATCCTTAATAATAATGATTTCTAAATTAATAATGTTTAAGCTCGAAGAACGCATTGGAGTGGGCGGAGTCGTTGGCAGTACCGGTCCGTAGTACATATGGCGCATGCGCGCGGGGGAGTCTATTTTGAAATATATATATTATATTTTGAGTTAGTGCAGAAGTATTTTCGACGTTTTGTAATCTAAAGTCAAATTAGATTCAATTGCCAAGCAAATTCCGCTACCCGACCATAGATGGCGGTATACTCTGTGGTCGCAATTATAAACTTAATTGCATTTGCCGTAAGGTTGAAATTCGTGTCGTAGGTCGATATTCACTACTATTCTACCATGGTCACATTAGTGCAATATGACAGATTGCAATTTTAATAACATTATAGATATCGATGGATACCCGCTTTCTATATTCGAAAAAAATAGATCGGTTTTTTTTTATTTGGTGCTGTATATATTTTTATAAATAAAATCAATTTGAAATTATGTACTAATTTAATTATGCTCATTGAGGCGGGCAAGAGGCCCTTCATAATATTATCTTATAGAAATATAAAATTACTTATTTTCTTTTGTCGATATCCATCTATAAAGTCAATATTCGACCCGACCACATCAAAAATTGAATAGCGTAGAACTTTTGAGAACGAAATAGTGAATGACTACATTAGATATTTTTCAAATTCAGAAAGAGAAATAAACAAGGAGCGTACCATTCCTCGTGGCTCAAACGCGCGCTCGTATCGGCTTCTTTCGCAATTGACGTCCTTCATATAGATTATTTATTGCAGCTTATTTACGTTGGTTGTTTGTTACTATCATTGAATAAGTTGATTTTACTTTTAGGGTTCCGTACCTCAAAATGTAAAAAAGTAACCCTTATAAGATCACTTTCTTGTCCGTCTGTCTGTCTGTCTGACTGTCCGTGTGTCACCACCGATTTTCTCAGGAATGGATGGACCTAGCAAGTCGAAATTTATACCAGATACTGAGATCTATAGTCCCTATTAGGTTTATAAAAACCAAGCTCCTGAGTCACCGCGATAAAAAGATATACCTAAGCAAATTTAGTTTTTCGCGAAAACTTGTAAGTACCAAAATTTACCTTAATTTTCAACTTTTTTATTTTTTCGGTATTTTCCCTTTACTTGTGCTGTAAGACCTTGCTTTTAAGCAAAATTTACAATTTTACTTCAACCGGAAGTAACCAATAGGTTTTGGGTTGAAAACCTATATGGTAGGTCCCGTTGACCTAGAATCACGAAATTAGGTAAAAAGTAAGGTTTTACTTAGCCACCAATGAATGCTCTAAAGAGCGTCACCTTTATTTCTGCAGTACAATGTGCAAACCTGCGAGCTATCATATTCGCACGCTCGGAAAGAGCCCTCCGTTCCCTTTCAATGTCAGCATTGTCCTTTAAAGCTTATTATTGACACATACACCGTCAATATGACAACCGAAATGTTGACTACTAAGCGTATCAATCAGAGCATTCATATACAAATTGAAGAGGGCAGGGAAGGTCGATCCCCCCCTGTCAATCCTCCCTGTCTCACTCCACACTCTAATTTATAAGGCTCCGAACGCCCACCGAACTCTGTTGATCTGGCTTCCATACCAATACCTGAAGATACTTATAAGCTCGATAGGCAAGTTTATAGGTTCAAGTTGCCTCCATAATATACCTTAGGAAACCATAATTGTCAAAAGCCCTAAACCGATCGAGGAAGCAAGTGAAAACAGGTGTTACTCTTTTTGTGCAGTACCTGACGGCCTGCTTGAGACACAGAACTGCACTCTCTGTAGAAAGTCCTGACCGAAACCCGAACTGATTGTCGTGCAGCACAAGATGTTCGTTTAGCTGTGTATCAAGCAGACCATCATGCACCTTAGCGACTATGATTGCTAGAGAAATAGGTCTATAGTTTCCCCTATCCGAAAGATCACCTGTTTTACTTTTAACAATGGGAACCACGATCGTCCTCATTAGGCAAGTATGAGTGCCAAAACCCTCGGCAAGTGAGGACCGGCGTGTTGCAAAGGCTCGATCTACTGAGCCCATCATGTTCAGGGGACTTACCTCTAGACGTAGACCTGATGACCCTGGCCACATATTTGGCACTGAAACGTGTGCCCACCTTGCCACAACGGGGCTCAGCATCCAGCATCTCACAAGAGCTCCCTAACGATGACTTTAAAACAAACCGATTTCTAATAAGGTTTGCAATATCCTTCATATCACTCACACCATTCACACTAACAGGCAGGCCTGGCCGAATGGTCAATTTATTAGCGCTCTTCCAGAAACCGCGATTATCACGCTTTGAATGCTTATTGGCAATTATGTCCATCTTTATCTGTATAATGGATAAGTACGGAACCCTCGGCGCACGAGTTTGACTAGCACTTGGCCGGTTTTATTTATTACATGGCATAGTTCGAGAATGTTCTAAATTTTATGCTCATCGGATCTGATTGTTTCATCCGTAACTTTATTAAGAGAGTCGCTGCTGATATTCCGTCCTGAGCAGACGTGACTAATTTGGTTGGGGATTGCAAGACAGTTTGCATTTCGTGCTACTCAGTGAGTCCTAGTTCCATAGCTTTGCTGCAGACTTCTATGTGTTTTGAGTTACTAGTTTAGCAGTCACGTTAGATTAAATAATAAGATTTATTGCACCGGCAAAAAATACCTAAGTAAACATTTTCCAAAAATATTTAAATCTAAAATCCAAGCCGACCCATAAATGAAAAAAAAACGGTCTAAACTAGCAAACCACATGAACAACTCGTTCGAATCGATTGAATAGTCCCGAGTGGCCCAGGCGTAGAGGCGACGCTTATAATGAAAAAGTCCGTAAATAGAAATCAACTAATTAGTTTGAACTGGTAACCGCTGGTAATGGATCCATTCGAATTAACTTGGATAAACGAGCCTCGAGCAACTGAGATGTAGTTACGTTTTATTCTTTTCTCGTTTACTTGCTTAACTCGGTTGATTTGCATTGATTAATTAACTTAGTTATGTTAAGGATAACGTAAAGCTTAGTTAAGGTTAACTTTGTTTGGTTTTACTTCTCTTTTTCATGTGAATAGTTTATTGGATTTCCATCGCGTGATACTGTTAAGGGCATTAAGATTTCATAATTTTAAGGTTGAATGTCACTTGCATTTAATGAGACGACAATGTGATATTCTATCAGTAATAATAGCGTGGAACGCGCAGGGTCTCTGAGCAAGCATATTCAGTAGTAGCTTTGAGTAGATGCGGCTATCTGAAAAGTTTCAGAGCCCTTTAGTCAGGGGCTTTTGACGACTTTGAAAACTTTATTTCGGTAAATTTTTTAAAGTTATCAAATTTGGGTATAGCCCTTAATTTCTGCCTCAGATTTGCCTATTTATGACATTTTGTGTCAAGTCACACCCGATCTAATGAAAATTAACGGCTCTGCACGTTAAGTGCCTTTTTTATGGTTCAAAACGGGACCCTATTACTAAGACTCCACTGTCCCTGTGTCTGTCTCATGAACCTCAGCTGTATCTCATGAACCGTGATAGCTAGACAGTTGAAATTTTCACAAATGATGTATATCTGTTGCCGCTATAACTTAAATTTGGTGATAATGTTTACTTTTGGTAGAGTATGGTAAGTAGGCTAGGGTAGGGTAGGTCGGGTAGGGTAGGTAGGGTAGGGTAGGTAGGGTAGGGTAGGTAGGGTAGGGTAGGTAGGGTAGGGTAGGTAGGGTAGGGTAGGTAGGGTAGGGTAGGTAGGGTAGGGTAGGTAGGGTAGGGTAGGTAGGGTAGGGTAGGTAGGGTAGGGTAGGTAGGGTAGGGTAGGTAGGGTAGGGTAGGTAGGGTAGGGTAGGTAGGGTAGGGTAGGTAGGGTAGGGTAGGTAGGGTAGGGTAGGTAGGGTAGGGTAGGTAGGGTAGGGTAGGTAGGGTAGGGTAGGTAGGGTAGGGTAGGTAGGGTAGGGTAGGTAGGGTAGGGTAGGTAGGGTAGGGTAGGTAGGGTAGGGTAGGTAGGGTAGGGTAGGTGGGGTAGGGTAGGTAGGGTAGGGTAGGTAGGGTAGGGTAGGTAGGGTAGGGTAGGTAGGGTAGGGTAGGTAGGGTAGGGTAGGTAGGGTAGGGTAGGTAGGGTAGGGTAGGGTAGGGTAGGTAGGGTAGATTAATGTTTGGTGTTTTTATGGCAAAACAAAGTTTGCCGGGTCAGCTAGTTACGTATATTTTACTAAAAAATACTAATATATTTATCAATATATTGATATCTCTTATCTAATTTTTCTTTGAAATTCCCTCATTTTTCCTATTAAAATCAACTATATTTTGCGGTTTGGTACGGAAGCCTAAATGTGCGAAGTTCTGACACGCACTTGACCACATATTATTTTCATTAATTTAGGATATAGAAAGCCAGAAGGTTGTAAAATAGGCTTTCGTTATCATTCTATTAGTTTATTTTCTGTAATTTTAATACCGGTGAGGTCTGCACATACCCTTCAAAGGATACCTAATGGAGCGGTGTGACTGCTACGGCTACTATGCATCTTTTCTACTCCACACATAATTCCAACATTCCATAAAAAACAAATCGACGTTTTCATCCTTCCATATTAATAGTGGCCTTGCAAACAGACACTCGCGTAGCTCTTACAACACAAACAATAAGTTTTAAGTTCGCTTACTTCTCCAAATTCGGTAAGTGCATTGACCACGGGCGCTTCGTTTGTTGAGTGGACCCTGAAAGGAAGGAATAAATGACGCAAAAAGAAAACAAATTTACAACAAAAAGATACACATATGAACAAAAAAGATACATTCGCCATTACTCATTCACATCGCTTTCCTTGGCAGTCGTCCGTGTCGCAAGATGTATAAGTGCAGAAGGGCCGAGATAACAAGCTCATGCACACATCGATAGGGGCGATATCAAACTGAATGATATCACAGTCGCGCACTCGGAACTACTCGCGACTAGTCGGAACTGCTCGCAGGCAAATTTCTTTTGTTACAATGTATTGTGAGCGCGAGCTTATTACCGACCATTGTCAGAAATGCTCTGGCCTGGCTGGAGAAATTATTGTAAAAATAACAATATTTTGATGTTTCTATATGTGCTGCCCCATATTAATTTTTATAGCGTGCGAGCTCACTAGACTGTGCGGGATAATCTTTACTGTTAATTTAATTATTACGATACAAAGTAAGGTTTAATACTAATGGGTCTTACATAGTAAGCTAACACAGAATCAGTTAATCCATTCAGCCGGTCGATTCTGTAGACATTTACCGTGACCGTGAGGTTACGTGAGCTCGAAATGAGTTGTCATTCCGATTGACTGTCTACCGATGCTGATTGAAAGCACTTCTTGAAAGGATGGCTATATGTAATTGTTATATTACTGGTAATATCATTGAATTGTTAGGTTTTATAGAATGCCAGTGAGAATATTTAAATATTTATTAAGACGCTCCCACACCTGGAGCATTCGTCTGTAATGTAAAATTAGATTTGATTTTGAGCATTTACTGATTCCACAAAGTCAGGCGAAGCGGTCGTTGATGTTACAAGTTGTATCAAAATATTACTCATTGTATCATCAAGTTGCGCACTGTAATGCTTGGTTCTCTTTTCTCACCAATGTAATGCTCGAATCTGTAACATTACAGGTTGCGCATTGTAATGCTCGGTTCTCCTCCCGGGATTACTGAAGTAATGCTCGACTCTGTAACGTTACATTACAGGCGAATGCTCCAAGTTAGGGAGCAGTAGAACAAGAGGACATATGTACACAAAATGAAATTCTATCAGCGATCGATCATGTGAAATGTTTTAGTTGATAATTTGACATGCACTATTGAAATGTCACGATTTATTTTGGCATTTCGACAATCGTTTTCGCTTCATAGAATATCATTTTGTTTAGAACAACAGAGTTCAAGATAACGTAATAATATATTTATAAATTATAACTGAAGTTCATTGAGTGATGTTAAATATATTATATAGGGAAGAGAAGGCACTCTGGCTGTGATCGAAATTGCCGATGTAATCTTTGGTGTTAGCTAACTAACAAGATGGAATCACGACGTCATTCTGTTAATAAAATTATCGTTTCATTTGGTTATGATGTGATAATGTTCGAGAATTGGAGAAAACTGAAGCTCGGTTTACGTAAGAAACAAGTGCTTCGCTACATTGTTGTAGCAACATGATTTTTGATGCTGGAAACTTGTTGCTGGGCAAATTTCATGCGGTTTGAATATGAAATATGTTGCCAGCATGGTAGGCATGGCAGGCAGGGCAGGCAGGGCAGGCAGGGCAGGCAGGGCAGGCAGGGCAGGCAGGGCAGGCAGGGCAGGCAGGGCAGGCAGGGCAGGCAGGGCAGGCAGGGCAGGCAGGGCAGGCAGGGCAGGCAGGGCAGGCAGGGCAGGCAGGGCAGGCAGGGCAGGCAGGGCAGGCAGGGCAGGCAGGGCAGGCAGGGCAGGCAGGGCAGGCAGGGCAGGCAGGGCAGGCAGGGCAGGCAGGGCAGGCAGGGCAGGCAGGGCAGGCAGGGCAGGCAGGGCAGGCAGGGCAGGCAGGGCAGGCAGGGCAGGCAGGGCAGGCAGGGCAGGCAGGACAGGCAGGGCAGGCAGGGCAGGCAGGGCAGGCAGGGCAGGCAGGGCAGGCAGGGCAGGCAGGGCAGGCAGGGCAGGCAGGGCAGGCAGGGCAGGCAGGGCAGGCAGGGCAGGCAGGGCAGGCAGGGCAGGCAGGGCAGGCAGGGCAGGCAGGGCAGGCAGGGCAGGCATGGCATGCAGGGCAGGCAGGGCAGGCAGGGCAGGCAGGGCAGGCAGGGCAGGCAGGGCAGTAGGTAAGTAGAGTAGGTTGGGTAGGGTAGGTAGGTAGTTAGATAGTTAGGTAGGATACGGTAGGTAGGTAGGGTAGGGTAGTGTAGGTAGGTAGCCAGTTGATGGGAGCCAAGCCGCGGGTTACAGCAATTATATTAGTATATTTTTAGTTAGTTTTTTTGTGAAAGATGCAACGCTATGTAAGGTGATATAAATTATATTTCCTAGTGGCAGACAAAATAAATCAATGTCTAAACTTATGTTGTGACAGTTGGTCTGCAATTAGCAATGCAATTAACTACGAACTTGTACAAACTCAGAACTAACTCGCCATCGACAGAGACAGGTACCATTGAACTAAGTGATTAGTAGGCGACTGTCCTTCGTCCGTTCTTGGTATAACTGACAATGCGAAGTATCTGTCAATAAATATGTCATCTGTGTTTGTTACATGTGCTGTAAACTGTAAGGTCAATAAAAAATGTTAAGTGACACTTCTATCCAAATATAAATGTGCGTATATGTTACGGAGTTTTGTTTGTAAGTTTGTTTGTAATAGATAAACTCAAAAACTACTACACCGATTTTGAAAATTCTTGCACCAGTAGAAAGCTACATTATTCCTGAGTAAAACCGGTGAATTACTTCATCCGATCCGTGTCCGTGAAATTTCGGTTCTGAAGTAATCGTAGTACTTCTTTCAGTGAAGCTTACGCACTATATCCATCATAATCTGTCATAATTCAGAACATTTTGAACTCGGATCTCAAATCACGGACACTGATCACGGACGCGGACCAGAAAACGGGTCCTATAGGGTGGGCCACAGGAGCGAAGAAGCGAGAAAAAGCTAGTTGCAATATAAACCGGCTTTCGAATTCAATCTGACTTCATATGTCGCTGCTACTGAACGATATTCACTGCTCGAAAAGCCAAAACTAAAACTAACTTTGCTGGCTTCCTCTTTTGAGATTTCTTATGATATTTATACTAACAGTACGTTAGGTAGAGAATAAGTAATGTGTAAATATTTTATACCAAAATCTTAATACATCTCTTATTTTTTTTTGTTTTTTTGTATTTTGTATTTCTATAAACTTAAGTTAAAATCTATCTGTGTGCATTAAGTTTGATAGTCCCTAGTCCCGTCCCTTGAGCAGCAATGTATTGGAATCCGATGAAATGAAAATGATATAGGAGTAACTACCCAACTATGCTAACTTAAAATCGCATATACTAATCATACTGTTTCAGGTCTTATATTTATTATCACTGCTTGTATTTCATTACATGACGAGAAGAATGGCAGGAAAATACAAGAAAAAGAACAGGACACAAACGAAATTTGTACACCTTCTGTATCGAAAGAGTACTGTCAAGCATTTGTTTCGAGCCAATGCAATTTATATGATGTCATAACAGTAGGACAGAGTACACAGTACACGGTTACCATTGGGTATAGATCGCGACAAGACTCGTTAAATGGTCTTTTTATTGTGAATGTTATGGTTCCGTTTTAACTTGACAACAGCGGTCATTAGCATTTCCCTTAGTAATATCACAAAATAGAAAGTATACAAAAGGATCACTTCCAACATCCTCGAAAATTAACAGCTAAACTTGCCGGATTCACTAGGATTGCTTTGCTACTATTATATTCGGAATTTATAAAAGGAGTAGGTAGTATAAATTTACAAACATAAATACATCGATTCGTCTAAAAATACATCATAAATTTGTGTTTTTTTCCTACTACTACTTTATTCTTTTCTAATTAATTTCATTGCGGGATCCAAGACAGTTAAATTCATTCTCCGGGATTTCGTCGAGCTTCATTGCCTCGGCGCTTTTCTGATGGTCGCCACTGTTGATTCTGGCTTTCAGGAGCTGCAGTGGTTTGGGAATATGAATATGGCTTAGAGGGCAGACAGATCACGACGCCACGTACGACGAAGATTTGAGGATAACAAGACGTAACAATAGTGTAATAATGATCCCACTAAAAACATAAAAATGTGAAAAGCAAAGCCAAGCTCGATAAAAATATAAATGTACAAAAAAAAAGTTAATAAAGTCCAAAAACCGTGCTTAAGAAGCGAACTACATATGTGTACCTTAAACAAAAAGAAAATCATGCTGTGCATTCGGAGGATCCATATTTGTGAGCTGGATGGAATTGAAGTGTGTAAATTCCCATATTAGCAGTAATTAGATTAGTTAGCTGGGGTGAAGGGTAGCTAAGGAACGTAGCGCGAGACTGTCTCCAGCTAAATGGACTGATAACTTTACTTAGGTGACTGGGATAGACCGGACGGGAAAAATTGAAGGCCAATGTAGTTCGGTGAACAAAAGGAGGCCGTTGCTCGAAGTCACTATCCGAACGCTAACAAATAAAATATGCAGATAATACGATCTACTCAATGCCTTGTCTAGGATACGAGCTGAACTGTTATCGTCAAAAACGATCTCATAAACTGGCACACGTACTTACACACAGCTCTGCGTCACAATCTCGTACGTTGCAGAATTATCTTTATCTACTTCGGTTTCGTTATATTAAAATTGACAGCGGTTTCATTATGATACCCATAACGACATCGGGTTGCATTATGCGAATCGTCATAAATTATAAAACACAAGCAAAGACATTCTAAACATACAGCCTACAATATCTATAATATTACTTCGAAATGAGACAATGTAAATGATGTTTTTAAAAATGGAACAAGTTGAGAACAAAAGTATCGTATACTATTTGGCTGTTGCGGCTACAAGATCTTTGCCTTATACCTAATAAAGACTAAATAAAAAGTGGACGCGGGAAAAATTTCTGAGTGAAATTTTATTCCAAATTTTATTAAAAATGTCTTCAACATCAAGTGATATTGAAAATACACCACCAGATATATCAAATAGAGCAGTTGCGGCTACAAATAATTTACTACCAGAAAAATCAAGACATGTATATGAGAAATGAAATACTTAAACACACTTCCTGAAATACGTATTTGTCTATAACTATGTTTTATTCCTTCCTTCGTAGATAAAATCTTGTATACAACTGTACGTTATTGGTCTTTTAATAACTCGTGCCCACCTATTTCGGTACGCGCTACGCTTGTACCGAAAAATGGCACTCGTATTAAAAGAACGTCCATAACGTAACAGTTGCATAAATAGCTATTTATTTACGTAGGAGCAGCTCGTACACGGTGCACTTTCACTACCTCCCCCTAGGTACACGTGCTCACGTACCTATTTGATTTAGATCGGAGTTTTATTGCCGCCGTGATCCGTGACGATGTGACAATTGTTTTTGGACGTGTTTGGGCAAGTTTAGTAGGTATTTCAAGTGTTACAACACTGTAATTACTTTTTATATGGTAAGATGCCGTTGTGACATTCAACAATTCAATCAGTAGTTATGATACTACAATGGCATGTATGCTATTTGCACACTTTTATGCAAGTAACAGGCAAGTGTATTTTCACCCTTACTGCTACGACATAGAAGTTGGTGCTGATGTCAAACTATTACTATGGATATACACCCAGACAGTACCTAGGTAATACATAATATGCCCTCGGGCTATCACAAGCCATCTCGTGTAGATGATGGTTTAGTTGGTATTGACACTCCAGGCGTGATTGACCCACGGAAATTGTCGGGCCTGCTGTGCCCCAGGCTGGGTCTGACTGACTCCAACAGCTCAATTAGCTGGGGACTGTCTTGCTTGACTATCAGACATACTGAACACGAAAAAAAATACTAGTCTGCTCATGGATACAATCAAAATATAGTAAAGAAGATAGTAGGTATTATTTACACATTTATTCCCAAGATACAGGTTGCCAAGATAAAACTTACCTTGTTTGGAATTCAGGAGTTCATAAAATATGATTCACTCAAAACATTTTTAAATATATGCAAACTCTCAGTAAAATCTTTGTTTTAGGCTATATTTTATGGTCTAAATAAAAGTTATTATTACTACTCATGAGATAAATATGTTTCTGTGATGTTGTATCTGCCCAATATAATTCGGAAAGAATTTGCAATGTAAGTAGCTTTTTAATACACTATTCACATTTGAGTATTTTATACTCGATCAACGCTATGGGCCGATTTTTCAAAAGTAACTTGTACATATTTTTTATACAAAAACTATTATATACCGCCACTTTTATTCCTCAGTTAAAAGTTATCAGACTATTGAATAAAACCTTCCAAGTGCGAGTCAAGCTCGTGCCCCGAGGGTTCCGTACCCACCCTTTATCCAGATAAAGATACAGATAAAGTTGGACATAATTGACTCTTAGCATTCAAAGCGTGATTTTTGCGGTTTCTGGAAGAGTGCTAATAAATTGAGCATTCGGCCAGGCCTGCCAATTAGTGTAAATGGTGTGAGTGATGTGGAGGATATTGTGAAACCTTTTTAGAAATCGGTTTGTTTTAAAGTCATCGCTAGGGATCTCTTGTGAGATGCTGGATGCTGAGCCCCGATGTGGCAAGGTGGGTATGTGGCCAGAGTCATCAGGTCTACGTCTAGAGGTAAGTCCCCTGGCCATGATGGGCTCAGTAGCTCGAGCGTTTGCAATACGCCGGTCCTCACTTACCGAGGGTTTTGGCACTGCTGTACAATTGATGAATTGGTCATTCATACTTGCCTAATGAGGACGATCGTGGTTCCCATTGTTAAAAGTAAAACAGGTGATCTTTCGGATAGAGGAAACTATATACCTATTTGTCTAGCAACCATAGTCGCTAAGGTGCATGATGGTCTGCTTGATACACAGCTAAATGAACATATTTGCTGCACGACAATTAGTTCGGGTTTCGGCCAGGACTTTCTACAGAGAGTGCAGTTCTGTGGCTCAAGCAGGCCGTCAGGTACTACACAAAAAGAGTAATACCTGTTTTCGCTTGCTTCCTCGATCGGTTTAGAGCTTCTGATCTGGTTTCCTAAGATATATTATGGAGGAAACTTGAACCTATAAGCTTGCCTATCGAGCTTATACTCGTAAGTATCTTCAGCCATTGGTATGGAAGCCAGATCAACATAGTTCGGTGGGCGGGTGTGCTTTCGGACCCTTCTTAATTGGAGTGTGGAGTGAGACAGGGGGGAATGGCCTCTCCTGCCCTCTTCAATTTGTATATGAATGCCCTGATTGAGGCGCTTAGCAGTCAACCTTTCGGTTGTCATATTGACGGCGTCTGTGTCAATAAAAATCTTTAAAGGACAATGCTGACATTGAAAGGGAACGGAGGGCTCTTTCCGAGCGTGCGAATATGATAGCTCGCAGGTTTGCACATTGTACTGCATAAATAAAGGTGACGCTCTTTAGAGCATTCTGTACCACCTTCTACACTTGCAGCCTGTGGGATAAGTATGCACGGGCGTCATATGGAGCCCTTCGTGTTCAGTATAATAACGCGTTAAGAAAACTGATGGGGTTGTCTTGGCGTTGTAGTGCGTCAGGGATGTTTGCGCGCGCAACATCAATAGTGGCCCGAGTTATGGCCAGCCCTAATAGGTTTCTGAAAATGATTGCTGACAGAGTGGACTGTTCGTATATATACGTAGTTCACTGCTTTCAGTTACATAGTGTGTCATGCTCTCTCTAATGTCTCTCTGATGGTGGCACATGTGTTGGATCAATCGGTTCTCATCATGATGGTTGAGCTGAGTGGTGCCGATCCATGTGTCATGTTCGTGAACGGGCGCCATCAGTTGGGATTGGTCATATCTAAGCTGCCTCCGCCTGTTTTTAATTACCTATTTATTGTATTTTTAATTGTTTGTTTTTTGAGTGCGGTTTTTTTACATCGTTCTCACATATATGTATGTATTTTTCCAACAAGATTATTGTAACCAAATACTTGTAAAACACATATTTTTTTTTAAAAGAGTACGTGTGGAGTTTCTTGTCCGTTCTTCTCCATAATAAGCTACATTTCCGAATGGACGGTAGAATCAATTATTATTACGTTTTTTTTGACGTTCGAAAGTGCCGCTCAATGGCCTAATTGAATAAAGAAATTTTGATTTTGATATGTCACCGTATCGTGTTGTTTACAAATACTTAGTTTTAATGCACATGGTTAACCTAACCTAACCCTTTAAGAGTCTTCGCTCGAAATAAAGATTTAGAATTTGAATTTTACCGCCATAATAAAATTGGTTATTGGTGGCTAAGTTTTAAAGATATAGGCAAATCTAGATTTTCGCGAAAACTTGAAAGAACAATAATTTGGAGTCCTTACTTTTTGCCAAATTTCGTGATTCTAGGTCAACGGCAACTACCATAGGTTTTCGACCCAAAACCATCCTAGTTCTTATTAAATAAAAGAATAAAAAAAAAAATGCAAAGAAATACTACCGAAAATAAAGTTATATTGCAGCAATCCCGAGAGATTTGCCGTTATTTATTGAGGAGTGCTGTTGTATATCTCCGAAGTTCTTCATCAGATCTTTACCAAACTAAAATGGGACCTATTTCGAAACGTACTTATTCAAACCAAATAAGAATTTTTAAAATCGGTCCACAATTGACGGAGATATAGGTGAACATACAAAAAAAAAATAAACAAACATAATGTCGAACATAGAACCTCCTCCTTTTTGGGAAGTCGGTTAAAAAAGGGGGTAGTCTGCAGTGTACTGCTATAAGATAAACACATAAATATGTACAAGATTATATTTATATAATAAATACTATACATAAACCTATATATAAACATACATACATAATATGACATGAAATTTATAGAAAGAGAGAGAAACAAAAAGAGAAAGGGTTAAATAATGACAGAGATTCGATCTAAATAGAAAAGCGTTAGAGAGAAAGGACATGGTTTTTAACCAAGTGAAATTCATGGCGTGTAAAGCGTGTTACATAATAAATGTAAAACGTATTGTATAACGGACAGTGGAGTGTTCTGCGAGGAGAGGCGGGCGAGAATTAATTGCTACTATATCGTACGAGGGACAAGACTGCCAGGGATTATAGAAATGTTGATGTGGCAACGAAGAGGGGACAGGCAATGTTGGAAGTGGACAGTTTGAAAGATATTAGAGTGGCACTAAAGTATAAGGATGATGAAAAATTTCGGATGTAATAAAAAGTCGTTATGCAACATGCGTCAAATAGGGAATACTTTGGACTAACTAAATAGCCATGTACAGTCAGGGAACTTGCTTGTTGATCAAACTGTCACACTACTCATTCTGCCTTGACAGCCATTTCATAAAACTGACTAATAATTACAGTTTATTATAGGAAAATTCTTTGATAATCAGTTTGCTTATAACCAATCTATTTAACGTAAACGAAGCAAAGGGAGTACGTAAGAGTAATACTGGTCGAGTAAAATCGCCAGACCCTGGAACATCGTCACCGAGTTGCAAGCTTGACGGTTTTTTATCGGTTGTATTTCGGGGAGTGTGAATTGCATTATCTAATTCCGCCTATCCCGTTTTATCATCGGACTACAAGATGTAAGGTGTTCGTCATCGGTACATTGTGGACATCCCACCCATATGCACTTAACGTTAAACCTAAAACGGAAATACTTTCATATATGCATACAGCTAAGGAGTGGAATTCTCTGCCAGAGTCTGTTGCCAGATAGGAGTGAATAGGTTACTTCTAGGCAAGCGTGCTTCACTGTCCACCACATCATTGCTTACCATAAGTTGAGGAAGTGGTCAAGCGCGAGCCTAACAAAATAATATAAAAGTTTATGTCTGCTAATCCCCTTGGAAAATATACGTGGTTTTAAGGATGTGCATAAACTGAACCCTACACCTACACCACATATAAACATTCGTTGGTATAATGTATATATAACCTTCCTTCTAAATTCAAAACAAAGAATGTCACGACTATTTTTCCAAACAGCCAGTCACATAGTCGACGCGGGTGTCTCATAGAATGATAGGCGGCGTGTCACCCGTCCACTGTCCATACGTCCGCCGTACGGCGCAACGCCACTGAAGCGCACTGATTGCCTCAATTTCACCCTTTTTCAGTTCTATCTGATAGGTTTATATCGACAGATTGCATGAAAAAATTGGGAAGTGCTATTGAGTGGTCCGTTACTCCTGAGTGGTGTTTGTTACCTGTATTCTTTATTGGTTTAAAGTTTTTAGAGAACGAACATAATTAAAACCGAGGAAGTCAGAAAATAATTTTAAGGGGATCCGTAGCCAAATGGCAGAACAGACCGTTATAGTTTCGTCCGTAAGTCCGAATGTGTGTACTCATCATTGGCAATACATCCATGATATGAAGAAAGGTGTACTCTAGAAACCACTAAACAATGGTGTTGTAGGTAAATTCGATTCCATTGCCTATTTAAAAGATTAATTATGTTTTTTTTTAAATTACGGTTTTATTTATTAGTTGGCAAGATATACGCTTCTGAAATTACTTGGGCAGAAAATACTGCTAAAATACGATAACACCAATGTGTTTGTATGTGCATGCTTAGGTAAATATTCACATTGATCAGTGTACAAAAAC
Organism: Orthosia cruda; assembly: GCA_964057195.1. Taxonomy (NCBI): domain Eukaryota; kingdom Metazoa; phylum Arthropoda; class Insecta; order Lepidoptera; family Noctuidae; genus Orthosia; species Orthosia cruda. The sequence continues at coordinate 73,832,525 of OZ059825.1, read as the reverse complement.
TAATCAACAATTAATTTAAAAAGAAGGTACACTAATCCCTACGTTTCTCAATTGCGAGGAGTGCTCCAGTTTGTTTTCAAGTTTCAATTAATCATATACAGTTTCACCTCGTGGAGAAATGATAAGCGTGGCGGTATACCTGTTACCTGGCCCCCGTATTCCCAGTAGACAGGCTGAGGTAAAGTGACCTTGACCCAACGTGCTTCTATGGCAAACGCAATTGGATTTTTCCGTCTAAGACAATATCATTGTTTTATTTCTACTTGATTCTGTCCGCGTAAGTTTGAAATTATCCCAAGGGAAAGTATGCCTGGGATAAAATAAAAATGTTCAATTTATGTCTGTACCAAAATACAACATATTTTTTTCAGCGATTAGGCATGAAAACTTACAAACAGACAGACTTTCAAACTTTAACAAACAGAATGTTACTTTCGCATTTATATCATTAAAGTATAAATGGACTGTTTTTTATCATCTTCGGTAAACTTGCATTAGAGATGAAAATGTCTGCTAAGCCAAGCTTCGGGAGATGAGAAACTGAGCACATTATGCGCTGGCTCGTGGCTCGTGGTGGATTAGCAAGCTGAAGCAATCCGAGAAGTAAACAGTAAATCAGAGCGTTAAATAGAACCCACGATCCTTCAGCTGTGGCAGTGGTGTCTCATCCCATACAAAGAAACTGTCGCGACGTACTGTACTGGTTGTATGATTTATCTATCGATATCGATTGATTATTAGATGATGATCTATATATCGCCGAACCGAACGCGATCGATATACAAAAAATAATCGGTATAATCAGATGAAAAACGCTAGTTACGTGGCGCGGTTTCTTTGTATGGGATGAGGCATATGTATGCTAGTATTATATTATCTGTGGCTGTGGGTACTGTGTGCAAGGATTTGGTGTATATATTCTAAGTTATTTATTGGTATCCTAGGTCATCAAGACCTTTATACCTTACCTGAGGTTCTAAATGTTAAAATACTATATACTTTTTCCAGAAGGTCCGCCCGCATGGAAGTAAAAGAAAATCCAAATATTTTAAATTCTCTGTGTTCATTTCATCTAAATCCGTTGCGTAGTTTTTGCGTGTAAGTAATCAAAATCCATCCATCCTAACAGGCTTTTGCGCTTATAAGTAGAATTTTAGTAACTGTATAATAAAATGTTGAAAGAGATAGTGTGAACAAAATAGTCCAGGTAACAGCATATATTATTTAAGTCAAGAAAATGAATAACAAAGTGAACGGTAGCGTTAGTACGTAAGCAGTTCAAAAATACAAATCTTTATATTTTGTGTATTTGTCCAATAGTGACTCCAATAAATGAGTGCAAGTACGTTTTAAGCGTTATCTTACTTGAATATTGTCATGGTTATTTTGACCCAATACGAATCTACGTAGAATAAATTAGTCTTGAACGTTCCGTCAAAATTCAGTCGCGGCAAAGTTCGAGATGAATGGTAATATTGCGATCCAATCGTATTAATTTCATAAAGCATGTCTAGACGGGATGATATGCAATATCTATGACCTACCAATGTCAATATCTATGCCTGTATTTGTCAGGGTAATTCAGATGGAACTCCGTAGTCTGAATCTTGAAACTGTATTTTATTAAGACAACCTCGTAAGATTTGAAACTAATTACAACCTTCAGTAGGATGGAGAGTGCTTAGATGAAACTGGCAAAAATATAGCTTTGAACATACTTTCCCAAAATTTTGCGCAACAAGTTGGTATCGATACTAGGAGCTCAGAAGACGCGAAGAAATAAATTTTCAATCCTTGTACACGAACGCCACACAAACGTAATTTTGTAATGTCGTACCTTTTTCGTATGAATGGAATAACACTCATTTGTCAAAAGGGAAAGAAGGTAAGTCGGTGAGGGAAATACGTATTGTACTAATATCTATGTTTGAGGAAATAAACGGGCAAGGGAACGAATAATAAATTATTACAATAAAACAAAATGTGTGAACTTGGCGGTTGTCCGAAATTGGCAGATTTTTTTCAAGGAAAATGTAAAAATAACAAAGTGAAATAAATGGCTTTGGCTGATGTAGGTAGCTTTTGGCGTGAAACCGTGTAGTAATAGTACATTGTGTATTCAGGGCGGTATGTAAGGAATTACGATCGAGGCTCTAGTAGAAGCCCGAAGTCGAAGACTGAGGCTTTCTGAGTCGTGGTTCGTAATTCCCGTACCGCCCGTGATACACACAATGTTTTTCATCACATTTGCGAGTAATAATTATGAATTATAGCTTTAATACACAAGTCAGCACAGCTGTTATTACGAAATACGTGAACCTTTTTTTTAAGCGGTTGGCGAATTTTTGCCCGCACCACAGATTATACAGTGTTTCGTTCAGAAACTTTAAGGGCAAATACTTACGTAGGTATACAGCCATGACGGAGTGTAAAAAGAATTAAATAATTTCGACGTTTTCATACTATAACTATTAAAATCGATTATTAAGAACATTAGTTGAGTATTTAAGTAACATGTAGCGAGATTGCAAAGAAATTCCTGTTTAGATAACATTTTAAGACAAGTTTTCAATTGCGTCTAAACTCCTTGCTTGAACTTGCATGACCTGTGTGCTGTGATGTAAATTAAAAAAAATATTACTTACCGCCCTTGGGTTTTATGACAAACAAAAAAGCCCGAGGGTTTTATATGGGGCATTACGGCCAAGTTAACCTGTATGTTTTGATACTGTTTACGTGCAAGTGTGATGAAAAGAATCTGAACGTCAGAAAAATATATCGTATTGTCGACTAGCCCTACTTACAGCTCCATTCAGTAGTTAATAGACTGTCTGTTAACAGATTGAAGACGACATGTTCCAACAAATGACCCATGTTCAGTGTATCTCACATTGTGTCGCGCCAGCCGTACTCGAGGCTTGTTACCCGTCACTCAACATGAGACACGCGGCAGTGACCAGTGAGGCGGCACAGCAGCGGGAAATGATACATGTTACACGTACTGAACACGACTGTCGCCTTTGTTCGATATAGTTACTTATGTTAGAAAGAAATAAAGGAAAACATAATAAATGATACGCATTCATATCCGGGGCTAGGTAAGAGTTAGGCGAAGATTCAAATTCAGACCAAAAATGGAAAAACTACTACAAACATCATACTAAAATAAAACTACCGACAAACATCACTCCTGACAACTAGCAAATAAAAAGGAAAAAAAAAATCACGAACTGTTGCCAAAATGGGGAAACATTTGAAAAATGTATAAAATATCCAACCACAGATAACAAACCACTATAACCCAGTCTGTTTGAAAAAAGTGCGCGGCCGGTAAAAGGATAACCCCTGTAAAAGGGATAATTCTTTAAGTATGGTGACTTTTATGGGTTCGGGACCAGAGCCTCAACCCATTGATTGACGCTCGACACTTATTTTTATTCTCTCTTTAGAGATTTCTCATGTCTTTTTTGTGTTTAAATAATATCCTCCGACAAAAAGATCTCACAAAACCTGTTCATAATTTTAGCATGAAACCAAGACCAACTTCTTTAACTTCTTATAAAAAAAGTTTTAGTTGATTGGTAATAATGTATCTCCCAGCAGATTGAAGGATAAGCCTGATTTAGCTAATACTTGGTCGAGAGCCCAGTAGGTTATTAAAGAAAGGGCATTTGTCTCGCAGAGTCGGGGCAGCGCCATCTTCTCCCATGTATGCCGTAAGAAGCGATTAAGGGATCCAGGGGATCAGATGGCTAGGCGCGCCTCCACCGACATTAATATAGGACCGATGTTAATATGTTCACTTTGCGATAGCATAGTACCCGCCAGACGACTATTATCCATACTGATCCATACTAATATTATAAATGTGAAAGTAACTCTGGCTGTCTGTCTGTCACCTTTTCACGCTTAAACCACTGAACCGATTTAGATGAAAGTTATTCCCTATCCCCATTTCTCCCACTTCGTGTTTGAAAAACATGAAGTTCTGCTTCGTTTTGTTGCAAAACGAAGCAGTTTATGTCCTTCTCAGGGTCTCAAAGTATTTCCATACCAAATTTCATCTAAGTCGGTTCATAATAATAAAAAGTTGCATGATAAGAACTAACATACAAAATTAACTCACTCCCCATTTCTCCCCCTCGTGTTTCATGTAAAAAAGAAGCCTATGTCCTTCTCATGGTCTCAACCTATCTCCATACCAAATTTTATCTAAATCGGTTCATAATAAGAAGGAGTTGCATGATAAGAAGTTACATACAAAATTAATCAACCCCGCTTTTCTCCCTCTTCGTGTTTTATGAAAAAAAAAGTAGCCTATGTCCTTTCCCGGATCTCAAACTATCTCCATACAACTTTCATCTAAATCGGTTCTGCGGTTTAAGCCACACTAAGAAGTTTCATACAAAACTACCCCATCCCCCATTTTTCCCCTTTCGTGTATAATGAAAAAAAGTAGCCTATGTCTTTTCTCGGGTCTCAAACTATATCCATACCAACTTTCATCAAAATCGGTACAGCGATTTAATCGTGAAAAGGTAACAGATAGACAGACAGAGTTACTTTCGCATTTATCTATACTAATATTATAAAGAGGGTAAAGTTTGTGAGTTTGTGGGTTTGTGAGTTTGTGACGTTGTAAGCGGTAATCTCTGGATCTACTGAACCGATTTTGAAAATTCTTTCACCAGTAGAAAGCTACATTATTCATGAGTGTCATATGCCATAATATAATAATAAAAAAATAAAGATCCTTATGAAAATTGCAATAAGGTAACCCAAGGTAGCAAAATGTTACCTGTAAAATACATTATTTGGCGTGCGCTGAGAAAACTATTGATGATAGATAAAAATTTGTTAGTAAAGTAGGTAGGCTAGGCAGGGTAGGCAGGGTAGGCAGGGTAGGTAGGGTAGGCAGGGTAGGGAGGGTAGGCAGGGTAGGTAGGGTAGGCAGGGTAGGCAGGGTAGGCAGGGTAGGCAGGGTAGGCAGTCTAGGCAAGGTAGGCAGGGTAGCCAGGGTAGCCAGGGTAGCCAGGGTAGCCATGATAGGCAGGGTAGCCAGGGTAGGGGCAGGGAAGCCAAGGTAGCCAGGGTAGTCAGGGCAGCCAGGGTAGCCAGGGTAGGCAAGGTAGGCAGGGTAAGCAGGGTAGGGGCAGGGTAGGGGCATGGTAGGCAGGGTATGCAGGGTAGGCAGGCTAGGTAGATAGGTAGCCAGTTGACGGGAGCGAAGGCCCGAGGGTCAGCTAGTAATATTATATAGTATTATATACAGTATAGTATTGATAAAGAATTAAAATGTTTTCAGCGCTCCTTTCGGCACCGAAATCCAACTAGATAGTCAACGTAATTGTAAACCCCGCGATCCAATCTTAAAACAAGCAGGAAAGGCCACCGCCGCCGGCATTTTTCATAAATCCAGATATATACTTTCCTAACTTTAAAGTGAATTTCTTCTGCAATTTTCTGCTTTAATTGCGCGCATTCTTTTGTTGAGGTAATATTGAATTTCTGTCAATTTCCTATTCAAGAAGCTTTGTGGAGGAAATGAAAAACAAAGTGGTAAACTCCAGTCGTCGTGAAATATTACGGGATCCGGCTTTTTTGTAATCGACTTTGAAGGGGAACTCTTCTTTTCTCCTTGAGACGTAATTATTTAATTATTGATGAGAGAGAGCGCTTTCATGTTCTTATCTCATAAAATAAAAAGGGACTCATTCTATTATTGTAAGAGCTTTGAGCTTTCATCAAAGATTAATGTAATATTCAACAAGAATGTAACCATTTCATTTAAAAAAAGCATCGTGCATATTTCATAATCTTCCTGCACTTAACCCAATTTACTTGGGGTCGATGCAACACGTTTACTTCTTTCATTTCGTCGTGACAACCGTCACCGTCATGCTATCCCTGACAGATTTAAATATAATAAAAGAGTGGAAATAATAAACACATTTAAATAAAAAACACATTTTATTCATAACAACATACCGTATTTTTGTATGGCTTTGCTCTTGACTCTAGTCTAGTGCAGTGCGTCCAGATGTCCGATGGTAGAAGGGGGCTGGTGGGATGAGGTCGTGGAGTCAAGTACACTCTGTAGAAGACCGACAAGCAGGCGACCTTGCGGCGATGAGCCAAGCTGTGAAGCTTGGCATCCGCCAGTACAACGTCGCCAATGAGCCTTTTGGCTCTGCGTTCCACCAAGTCAAGCGCGGCAAACTGATACTTAGCTGAGCTATCCCAAAGGTAGCTGCAATACTCCATGCAGGATCGGACTTGCGCTTTGTAAAGGGTTAAAAGCTGTCCAGGCGTAAAGTATCTCTTTACTCTATTTAGGATGCCCAGTTATTTATTTCATTTCATTCGGGATCATGAAATCAATGTCTGTTATGATTTCAAGGCTTAGCGTAGCTTGAGCTACGTTGATGACATGGTTCTTCTGAGTACCTCGATCTATGGGGTGAGAAGATTGCTTTCAGACTGTGAGCATTATGCTAATGCTCATGGATTGAAATATAACGTTCTCGAGCGACCATAAAGGTCGTAAAGCAGTTTAAGTATTTAGGGCACATTCTGACGGACAGTCTCTAGTATTATTGCGTTATAGAATGGGAGCGTTGGAGGAGGAGTAACGTGCTAGCACGTAGATTTTTGAGGTGCACCAATGATGTCAAGAATACTCTTGTCCCCTGTTAATGTTCACTTGCCAACTTTGGTGCAACTTCACAAAAGATGTATAGTACATTACGAGTCTGAACTCTTAATGTACTGTACATCGACTTCCAAAACACTACAAAGCGTAAAATAACTTTCTTTTCGCAAGTCGCTATCTTTGGTACCTGGTATTTTTGACACGGTTTTGGTATACAAATCTCGTAAAAAATATTTTTTTATATTTTTTGGGTTTGATACGTTATATTACCATGCAAATCATTTATAGCGAGAGGGCTTCTCATAACAATTCCAACAAATGACTGGCAAACATTGTTTTATTTCGTAGTTGCGATGCTTACCTTCCGGCTTCATCACCAGAGCAGTTCGATGGTACCAATTTCATTAGAACTATTTAATTAAATTAGCTTCATCACAGTCATTTACCTTATAGCCAAAACATACTTAACACCGAGAAGTGCCAGTGGCAATTTGTGGTCTTCTTCATCAGTTCCACTTCACCAAATTATACTTTCTGAATGGAAATGCTTAGCATCTTGATGAAAATACCAAAATCTCTATATGTATGCCTGTTAAATTTCAGGAATTCCCTCAATTTCCATAAAATCCTCCCATCAGATGCTGTCTTGGTGACAATGGGACCATCTCGAGAGTGTAAATTTACAAAAAAAACGAAATCGGTCCATAATTGACGGAGTAATCGATGAAAACAAATAAAAAAATAAAAGCAAACCTAAAGTCGAACATAGAAACACCTCCTTTTTTTCCTCTTATTTAAAAACTGTCATAAACATTTGAAAATATTTATGAAATATCACATGATTAATCACGTACGTTTTGGCATTTCGACCTCCGCCATCGCTGACGTCGATTGACGCTTGTCTAGAGCGTCTGGGCAAGAAAGTACAAATCGACGTTTGATTAATCGGCCTTAGCCGGTTCTAGGGTCGAGGAAATTCGGAAACCGATTATTTGGCTTTCGACCTTAGACCAAGACTCTGCCGAAGACAATTTCGCCGAGGTAGCCGTAGGTACTGGCATGTACTACAAGAGTCCAAATTGACCTTTTGCCATGTAGTTCAAGGGTCTCCGTTCCCCAGTGTCTCCGTCCCTTACTGGAGACTAATGCGAGTCCATTAGGCAGCACATTTGATGTTAGAATTCAAAGTATTTAGTGCGGGGGACGTTACAAATGCCACGTCGTTTGTACGGACTTAGTCTTGCCCTTATATCTACGTTGGGTTGCGGATTGGTGACAAGATGTAGCGGATGTCTATACATTATTACACGCCGAAGAGAATCCGCCGGAACTTATCTTCATTAGCTAGGAGTTACTGCTACTAGCTTTATAATTTGATTGACAATTCAAAAGTAATTGAAATAAATGATTTGAATTCGAAATGCGACTTTATTGCGAACAACTGCATGAAAATCATAACAATCCATTTTTATTCCGCACCGCTCATGCGTGTGTCCGCTGCACGACGACAGCGTGACATTTGTTGCGCTTAGCCTGTCACGTCGCGGACGGATCGCCGGGCATGGCACCGAATGCTTAGCAAAGGTTTAACGTAATTAAAAAACGCGGTATAAGGACTCCGGAGATTTGTTCAGCTTTTCATTAACTTATTACTTTCCAGTTTGAAGAAAGTGCTTTAATCTAAGAGCGTCATATTTTGTGGAGAGATGCTTTAAATTGTGTTGGTATGCGTTATAAATGTGTTTTTATATCTGAACATTGTGATTTTCATTGGAGACAATTTAGAAGAAAATAAAAGCTTTGAACTGTCTATGAACGGTTATGGAAATATTTTCAGAAGCGAGATTCTTGGTTGCCTCATTGGTCTTGTGGTACACCTATGTTTTAATAGATTAAAACTACAATAAAGCTGGAACTACTCTAAGCTAATAAGCACTCAAATTGCCTCACCTGTATGAGATCGTTCACATATCGCCTAAACGACGCCTATCGACGACGTAAAGTTAGTACACAAGTAGGTACGTCCTGATTGTTTGAGTACTTAAAAGAGATTTTATCCAGCGCAGCATAAACGTTCATATAGATTTTTTACTCGTATGGTAAGTAGCTCCCAGGCGGCTGTAACCCAGCTTGGAACATTATGTTCGCCGGGTTAGGCTTGCTATACATCGCCAACTGTAGGAATATAGAGATGGAATGCCGATAGATATTACGATTAAATTAAAAATAATATGTAATGAAATTTTATTATTCTCTTCAAAAATAATATTTTGACTGTGTGTGTTTTTTCTGTGTGTCTGTGTGTGTGTATCTAATCAAAATAATATTCTTTTTCGTTTCGTGCCAATTGACTAATAAATCAAATAAATAAATACAACCGAATTGAGAACCACCTCCTATTTTTAGAGTTGGTAAATTAAGTTATGTTCGAACAGAGTTTAGCAACGTAAACAGATTTATCATTGGCTTCGTTTTAATCCAGAAAGATGTATCATCATCACAATAATATCTTCTATAGCTATTTATTACACCTGGTAAATGGACTAGTAATCCTGATTTACTGTTGTGCAGAGAGAAGATGATCTCTACCCATTAAAAGAAAACAAACTGTCCTATTATTTGTCTGCTACTACAAAGCATCGTCGCACTGAAATTTTCTAAACTGTAGCGCTACTAACACAATAACGTGGTGCTTTCACATTGTAACATCATTAAAAAGAGGCGTTAACAATGTTAGCGTTTCATTTAAAAAGTTAAAAAACCTTCTCCCCGCTTCCCGCCGTATGATAATCCAATTCCACCACTTAAGTACACCACAGCCAACTAGTTTTAAAATGGCTATTGGAGTTGAAACGCAGGGCAACTCACTGGAAACACTCTCTCTTTACAATGTGAACTGACAGGCAATTGCACACTTTATGTTCACTGGTGGAATTGCAGGCATTTTTCAGATAAAGGTAAATGTGGCAGATTCGAATGGAAACATTTGTTCTTGCCAAGAGTTGGCATCGTGAGGATTCGATTAAAGATGAACGTGATCTTTCTGATGGTCTCAGAAAATACTACTTTAACTTTTTTGGCGTACAATAAATATTCTGTTATATTGTGTAAGATATTTGTTTGCTTAATTTTCTAACAAGCTTCTGTCAGCGGCTACGCCTGAATGAAAATTGTCCAAAGGGAACATACTCCCTGGATAGGAATCCTATGGCCTAGCTCAGAACGTGGTCAACCCGTATGCCAAATTTTGACAAATCCGTTCAGCCGATAAGACGTGAAAACACAACAAACAGACAGGTAGACAGTCAGAGATATTTCGCGTTTATAATAATAATATTGATTTGGATCACTGAACATGTTGAAACTAAACTCTGATCAAATCTCTGGTTGGTGGAATATTCGCACAATATCTAATAATATTTTATCAAATAAATAGGATATTGTCAATGTAAATTAGCCCCCACAGTCAGGGGGGCAAACGCATCCATCACCAACTTCGACAACAAGCTTCATTTTATCCAAAAAAAATAGGGTAACTTTACTGAAACAATATCAGTATACAGATATACATAATTATTCAGTTTACTTTCATTGTGCGTACAATCAAGGAGTGGGATTCCATTCTGGAGTCTGTGGCTCCTGATAGCTATAATCTAGGAGTTTGTAAGTCAAGAGTAAATAGATTACTCTAAAGGTAAGTTCAGTCACAAGACTCAAGTGTGCTTCGTTGCCGAGCACATCATCTCTTACCATCAGGATTTACCATGAATTATGAACAAACAAAATCATTCCTAGGACAAAAAGATTTTGTATTATAATATCGCGTTACCATTAAACTAATTATAATTGTAAGTGTAGCTAGCTTATATTAGCTAGATTATATAGCTTAACTAAACAATTTTTGAGTTAAATTAGTGTGATGACATACATGACAGGCATGCCACTGCCCACTGTTTTAAGCTTTTTAGTAGCTATATGTTACGAAGGCAAGGTGCTGAAATATTTTACCACAGTACAGACTTCGCACGCGCCGTCGCTCACAATGGGCCTCATCAGAAGGCTTAAAGTCACCCAAAGGGCAATAGAGAGAGCCATGCTCGGCGTTTCCTTGGGTGTTAGAATCAAAATTGAAGACATCCACATGAGAACCAAGATTAGCGACATAGCCCGAAGAATTGCTAGACTTAAGCAGGCAGGCAAATTGCTCGCAGAACGGGTGGCCGTTGGGGCCGAAAGTTATCGAAAGACGTAGCGTTGGCATGCCGCCCTCTGGATGGAGTGATGACCTAGTTAAGGCTGTACCCTGACCAAAAAATCAGCATGAGATATGAGCATTCCTATTGGCCTAGCGGCACTGGTGGCGCATGCATTACAGTAGTGAATACGCCCAGATTTTAGAATAAATTCTTTTTAAAATCGAATATTGGTCTTTTGAAAACAGTAAAACTTACAAAATCTTCGTTATCAAATTGTCTATCCATTAGTGTAAGTACAAAAAAATATTAATCAACACTTTACGAGGAGAAGCATGCTATCAATCATTATTTCTCATTTTTATGATTTTGTTGGAAGGAGTTTAGTGAAACATATACTACACTTAAAAAATAAAGAAATCTACAATTTTGGAATCAATAATATGTAGTAATTTAATGTATTTATATTAGTTGATATTTCATTTTAAATAACGAGTAGATAGCTCCTAAAAACTGCACGAAAAAAGGCTAGCGCGGCGTTTTGCTCGGGGTAGCGCCTTAAGGCTAAAGTCACGTGGAGACGTACAGGACCAATCATGAGCGACTCTTGACGGAGGCCCACGCCAACAGTGGACGTCTTTTGGCTGAAATGATGATGATGACCGGTTATAAACATAATAAAATTCCACGAGAAATAAATAATCATAATGTCACAATGTTTAAAAAGAAACTCAAACAATTTTAATAAATAAATGTTACTACTCCACAAATGACTTTATGGAAGACAAAAACTGACATAACTTGTTGTTAATATGCTTAATATATTTCAATTTTGTTACATAATCACGGTTTTTAATTTTGAATGCCTATATTTTTTTTTTTTAATTTTAATTGATTTGTGTAATTTTTGTATGCCATTAACGGCTGATTGTGAACTTAAAATTGTACCATTTAACATCCACTGTACCTATGTGTACATCGTGACGAAACCTGGAATTAAAGTTAATATAAATTTGAAATCGCTAACCCATCTTGTTCTCCCACTTTATCTGTTTGAGAATATCCCTATGTCCTGCAGTGAAAGGCTGGTATAATTGTATTAATAGTTGCAGGTTGAGCATTAATCACTTTTTCCGTTGACGTGCAGGTCGACTGGAGGTAAACTAAAATGAAAAGGAAAATGAAGATAATAATGGTGATATATGGAACGAATAAATGGTTTTTCTTTCTTTCAAACTTAAAGGCCTAATTAAAAGGACGATCTATCTTTATTCAGTGAATGTCTAGCCGTTTAACCTTAGGATATTATTCTAAGCCAAACTCCACCAGACTAATCCGGTTTTATCTAATCAATTCCAGTTTGTACGTGAAATGTTTAGGTTTATTATAAACTAGCTACCAGAGACTGTTCCCAAAGGACGCGTACTTGTTTTAGATTTTTATGATATTTTCGGTTGATTGCTATAAAGAAAAGTATTATAAACAATTGTATTGTTTCGAAATAGTTTTTAGTCTCGTTCTAGTTTCGAAATCGTTTTTAGTCTCTTTCTAGTTTCTAGCCTCAAGATCAAGTGCCTAAATAACTGCGCTATTATTTTGATATTTTATATGGAGACAAATATACATCAACTTTACACGTCATCGTTAAGTAATTTGTTACTATTGAGTCTTGTAACTGTCAAAATTAACAAATCATTATAATATTTTCAGCCGGCAGACGTCCACTGCTGTACATAGGCCTCTACGAAGCGTCGCTGCATCAACCTGTCCTGTGCTTCTCGCATCCAGCAGACCCCCGCGGCCCTCACCAGGCATCGATTCACCTTGTGTGAGGTCTTCCACCGCAACGTCTTTGGGTATACGGTGACCCAAATTAGCTATCGACCGAACTTCAAAAGTAATACCTACCTACAAGGCACAATACAGTAAGTTGCCCTACATGGGTACATGTACAAATGTATGTACATGCGACAGTAAGCTCGCCACAGTAAGTCCGAGGAGTTACCTCAACTAAGCGGAACTTACAGGAACATACCTTCCAGTATGTGGTCGCCAATTTAAAACCAATCGGACACATCGGACATCATCCGTTCTGCGAGAATTTTCTCTATCCTGTTCGTGAAACTAAACGGTAACCATTTACCAACTATCTAGCATTCATCTCGATTGCATCTACTTGAAAAGTTTCTCAAGTAGCTAGAGTAAGGAAGGGTATCGTTAAATCAAGCTCATTAGCTTAGGCTCAAGAAGTTTACAGCTACTTTAGTCTGGCTATGATCTTCTTGGAAAGCACCTGACTGCTATCGAGAATGCTGCGTGAGTTTTTAAATTACAAGTCGCGGGTTTTTAATTTTCTGGACCCCTCCTTGACTCGGGTAGTGCGTTAGACCGCTGGTCCCGGCTGTTATTAGTAGATGTTTGTTTGTTGTTACGGGTAGGCAGAATCCCGAATATCTGACACCAGTGTTAGGATTGGGTGTCGTTTTACCTAGATATTGGTTTGAGGATGTCAGGCGATCATGACAAGTAAAATTAGTAGTTGTTCCGGCTCTGGGTGTTGTGTATGTGAGTTTATATGTTTGTAAACGCACCCACGATACAGGAAGAAATTCTTAGTGTGGGGCAAAGTATAAAAAAAAAAAAAAAAAAACTGGTTTTCAGCTGCATTTAGTTTTAGTATGAGTGCCCACAACCAAAACTATGTCACATCATTTTACCGTCAAAGTCGTATAAAATAGTTAAGACTAGATTCATCTGAAGCCGGCTAGGTGAGCAATACCGGCCAGAAACGTCGCAGTATTATGACTTATTTCAAAAATATAAGCAAACGAAACAGTCGAATTGATATCCTCCTCCTTTTTGGGAAGTCGGTTAAAAATGTAGCATTTTTAGAAAAATCTAAAATTTTATCAGCCTAGGGTAGTTTAGAAACTTCAATCAAATGCATTATACCTATCGGTTGTCAAAATCTCTAGAGCAGAAATTAGTCCATTGTATATGTGAACGAAACATTAGAGGAACATCGTCTTTAATACTATCAAAGTGAGTGTATTATCTGTTCAAAGTTATATCCCTATGTAATGATTGCAAACACGCACTGAATTAGCGGAGCTAACATTAGCGAGTAACAACATTAAAATATGACACAAATTGACACCTTGATAACTCAATGTGTTTAGTTATGGTCCTTTAGTGATAATCAACTCATCTAGTTTAAAAAAATATGTTCGACATGTAAAAGTGTTTGTACAAACTAACTTACAGAAATAAAATCATTTATCATTTATCTTTATATTTATAGACGTTTATACTGTGGGACGTTTAAGCTTTGAGTTTATTTCTAAAACCATTGAAGTGAAGTAACAATTAGTGTATATTAATATTAGGCATTTACGCTGTGAAGATAACTTTGTACGTAATCTGCCGACAGCAGTTTACTCGCAAAGGATAATGTTCCGAAAAGTTATGCCTAAGCTTTTACGTTTTGAATTAAAAGTTCTGAACCTTAGTTTTGTTTTTCTCGCTGTCTCACTTATAAGAACGTTTTTAGCTACAAATAAACACGCACAACACTGACGAACAAACTTTGAAAGCCGAGTATTGATTGTGACCTTTAAACTTGGATATTTCTTACGAACAATAATTAAGGGAATATTACAAATATATTTTATATTGTTCTTCGAATTCTCAATTCATCGAGCCAGCCGGTGCTAACTACAATAAAACATCAATAAATAAAATGAATTATTCGCGAAAATATGGAATGCGAAGCTCCGAATTAATTTAGTTTGTAAACGTATTTTCAAACCTTAGCTTATTACTACACAATGTATATTGTTATGAAATAAATGAATTAATCTTATTATATTTTACTTGCTTGATTAAATAACACATCGAAATAAGTTAAGAAACATCGTAACCACTATTTTTGTAAATTGTTCTTTGCTTTAAACAAATTCCACTAAATTGCGAGCAAACAGAATTGCATTGAAATATTTACAGTACAAACCGAAACGGCGTTTACAATACGCCATTTCGGGCATAATTAATTGCAATTTTAGTTGCGAACTTGCAATCAGCGACGGTAGGTAGGTAAATACAAACTTGAGTTGGCGACTAAAGGTCTATCCACACATATCAGGGCCGTGCCGGGGACGTGGACGCAACGTACCCCGCCAGGGGCTCAAAAAAATATCGTTGTGTACATTTTATATGAACTCGTTCACACACGTCCGTGCACGGGCTAGTGACGAAGCTTCAATGATTGGGTCCGGCCCTGTCACGTCCCGGGCACGTCCCTGATATGTATGGATAGACCTTTACATGAATAATATAACAGACACTTTTTGCAGAAAGGCAAAATTTATTTATGATCACAAATCTATTGCACTGCATAAACAACACGGGCGGGGAATAAAGCTTAGAAATAACTCCATGTCAATATGAATATTGAAATATTTTTGTTTTGTTCAGTTTGTTTGTTGCAACTTTGTCTGCTGCTAGTATCAATCAGTGGTACTTATAATGGGGTGTTGCAGTCAGGGTCATGTAGCGGACGCCCAGCAGGTAGTAGAGGACTCCCAGCGCGTCGGCGAAGGAGTGGCCTCCCTCGATGCCGATGAATGAGTAAATCTTACGAGGACATGCGCTGTGTGCCTCCAGGATATCTGAAAGGAAAATGAAAATTTGTTTAATGATTTTATACGCAACCGCGTATTAGTAATGTAGTATCTAGGTATCTACAAAACCTGTAAATATTTTGTAACAAAATTCGCAACCAATGTTACCTATTTTTCTTTGTTTGCTGAGGCAATCAAAACCAAAACAACAACACAAAAAAGCCGGTGACACAGACTGTTTCCCGGATATTTTTTGTGTTGTGTGTACGCTGGCAATCAGCACGATTTAGTTTTGGATGAATATTATGGGGATTTAGCTCAGAGGGCTCAAATGACAAGCAAATGGAACTTTAAACTTATATTTATTACGTCAACGTGCCTTGCCTAAGGCAGCCCTTACAGAAGAGAAAAATTCTCCAGAAAAACTAAACAAAAATATCTTCAAATATTATCTAGCGTCCGATATATCATTAATTTTCCAAAACTAAATATCAGTTGCCGGCTTTAAATAGGTAAGGAGGTAGCACGTCCTTACATGAGCTAGGCCCCTACGAACAGAAGCGCAGAATCCTGTGAAGTGCTTCTGTTCTACGTCTTGAAAGATTAAATCAATCCTACCTAATTCTATTCCGAACATAGGCAAAGAGATAGCATGTCCTTACAATATTGCATTCACAATGCGCAAGGGGGCGCTAAATAAATTAATGTCAACGCTTTTGAGTTTGGATGAATATTTCATAGCTGTTAGCTCAGGAGAGCTTCTATTGTCTGGCAAATACTTGGTAAGTTTTCTTTTGTCTTTAGTATGTTGAAGAGAAACTAAGGGCTAACTTAGAGAAATATTTTATTTATGATCTCTCGTAAAAGGGTTGGCAGAACAGCTTGTACTTGTACTGATGAAGTGTTCTAACGGATCTGCGTTATAAAATCCAATAATGATCAGAGTGCCAAGGAGTAGTTTGTGCTTTTCCTTGTTTTCTCCATGTAACAATAAAATACATAGTCGCATCCTTCATACAACACTAGAATTTGTGGTAGGTTAACCGGTAAATCGTATTTAATACCCGATGCCTGAATTGCTTTCACAGTAAAGTAATGTAATCGGATGGTTTAGAAACTTTATTTAAGTTCATTGAACGCGAATAGCGAGTTCGGCAACAATACGATATTGTTTTTACGCAAAATTATTGATTGGTAAGTAAAAATGAAAATAAACCAGTGAGTTACAAAAACGAAATATGGGAAACTGTAGAGTGTTTGTCTTAATTAATCATCGATATTGAATCTGTCTGGCAGATAATATATGGAAAATTATTCGCGAAACAACAAGACTGAAACAAGAATAATGTTCATTACTCCTTTGTAATTCACGTAGAGATAGATTTCCTGGCATATTAAATACAAAAGTTAAATGTAGTTAAAATGTGCACAAAGTACACTCCCGTTCTAAATTTATATTGTGCAAACATTTAACTTACGTGAGTAATTATTCCAGGAAATTTTAACGAATACGATTGTAATCATTATCCAGTCAGTGAATATGTAAGTAAGTAACTTTAGTATCTTTACTTCCTAGTTATAATATTACTAGCCGTCCCTTTAGGCTTCGCTCCCGTTAACTGGCTACCTACCTGCTCTACCTACCGTACCTACCAATGTACCCTACCCTACGTATCTACCTACCAACCCCACCCTTCCTACCTACCCTACCCTACGTACCTACCTACCCTAAATACCAACCCCACCCTTCCTAACTACCCTACATACCTACCTACCCACCTACCCTTCCTAAATACCTACTCTACCGTACCTACCTATATACCATTTCGTTTTCTCTGTTCTTTATTGCTACTTATATACCCTTGATGATGAAACTATTTATTTGAATAAGAATTAATACTACGATACGAATGTAACCAATTATCTTTCTATCGGCGATCTAACTAAATTTTAGAACACAAAAGCTGCTATTGTCACTTAACTATTATTATTATTATGTCCTTTATTCATTAACTTTCTTATCTTGTACATTTTAAATATTTTTATAAAATAAATGAAAAACAGAAACATTTAAAAATATAGAAAAGAGAGGCCCACCGGTATCGGGAACAGGGTCCAAGCTACGCCGCGGTCAGGGCTCCAGAGAGAGGAACCTCCTAACAATACGAGCCATGTCCAGCAGTACTGCTTTCTGGATCAGGCCCTTGATCCAGCCGCCTAACGAGAGCCTCCTAAGGTGTTGGTCAAGGCTCGTGGCTATTAAGCCATTGGCAGACACGACTATCGGTAATATGATCGCTGTGTCCATTATTATGGTTTTTAAACTTAAGTTTCTTAAGTAAGAACCTGGTGTTTTATAGGATCTCACGATTGTGAACCAAGGTGAAATCCTAATTTTCTATTTGAACTGGTAAATTATTTTGTACTGCAATCAAATTGTAATCTAAATCTAACTGTAAAAATGTTCTTACTATTCGGCAAGTGTTCAATATTGCAGTTTTTTGCAGTGTTAGGTATGTGTATTTTCATAGATTGAGAACATTAAAACGATTGTATATTTGTTTCGGAACAACACCTGTTGTTGATAGCTTCCCTATCAATGTGACTTTGGTGGTTCTTTCTGTCTCCATTTTTTTTGTATCTCTTCTATGTTGCTTGTTTGTCTATTGTTTCAATATTACCTTCGCTAAGATTCAGTGGTGTATATTTGTTATCTATCTTTGCTATTGTTTTATGTAATTGACTAGTGTTCTTCTTCCTATTAAAGAATTGTTTTAGGTTTATTATTTCCTTATGTTTAAATGATATATTTTAATTAACCCTCTGCCCGCTCATTTCTGGATATAATCAATCTTTCGATTGCTGATTTAGTGTGGTGATCTATGTTGTGTAAGAATTGTTCTAGTTTTAGTTTCATGTGCATTTAATTCTGTATTAGACCACTTTATAACGCCAAAAGAATAAGTTAGTTTAGCTACAGCATAATCTATATCTATACTAATATTATAATGAGGTAAAGTTTGTGGGTTTGTGAGTTTGTGAGTTTGTGAGTTTGTGACGTTGTAAGGGGTAATCTTTGGATCTACTGAACCGATTTTGAAAATTCTTTCACCAGTAGAAAGCTACATTATTCCTGAGTGTCATAGGCTATAATACATTTTCAAAAAAAATAGAGATCCTTATGAAAATTGCAATAATGTAACCCAAGGTAGGAAAATGTTGCCTATAAAATTCATAGTTTAGCGTGCGCTGAGAAAAACATTGATGATAGATAAAAATAGTAGGTAAGTAGGGTAGGCAGGGTAGGCAAAGTAGGCAGGGTAGGCAGGGTAGGTAGGGTAGGCAGGCTAGGCTGGCTAGGCAGGGTAAGTAGGGTAAGCAGGGTAGGCAGGGTAGGCATGGTAGGCGGGGTTGGCCGGGTAGGCAGGATAGGCATGGTTGGCAGGGTAGGCAGAGTAGGCAGGGTAGGCAGAGTAGGTAGGGTTATCAGGGTAGGCAGATAAGGCAGGATAGGCAGGGAAGGCAGGGTAGGCGCGGCAGGCAGGGTAGGCAGGGTAGGCAGGGAAGGCAGGGTAGGCAGGGTATGCAGGGTAGACGGGGTAGGCAGGGTATACAGGGTAGGCAGGGTAGGCAGGGTACACAGGGTAGGCATGGTAGGCAGGGTAGACAGGGTAGGCAGGGAAGGCAGGTTAGGCAGGTTAGGCAGGTTAGGCAGGGTAGGCAGGGTAGGCAGGGTAGGCAGAGAAGGCAGGGTAGGCAGGTTAGACAGGGTTGGCAGGGTAGGCAGGGTAAGCAGGGTAGGCAGGGTAGGCAGGGTAGGCAGGGTAGGCAGGGTAGGCAGGGTAGGCAGGGTAGGCAGGGTAGGCAGGGTAGGCAGGGTAGGCAGGGTAGGCAGGGTAGGCAGGGTAGGCAGGGTAGGCAGGGTAGGCAAGGTAGGCATATTAGGCAGGGTAGGCAGGGTTAGCAGGATAGGCCGGGTTGGCAGGGCAGGCAGGGTAGGCAGGGTAGGCAGGGTTGGCAGAGAACGCAGGATAGGCAGGGAAGGCAGTGTAGGCTGGGTAGACATGGTAGGCAGGGTTGGCAGGGTAGACAGGGTAGGCGAAGGGGCAGGGTAGGTAGGTAGATAGCCAGTTGACGGGAGCGAAGCCCCGGGGGTCAGCTAGTTATTTATAGATTTCAACAATTTTTTACCAGCTAGGTACATTTTACATAATGAATCGATTCTTTTACAATATTCCTGTTTTAGTTTATCTTTAATAGACTTGTGATCTAATAGTTGCGCTTGGTTGTATCCTAAATATTTATAAAATTCTTCATTTTTCATTGCTTCTATTACTTGTATTCCGAATCTGTTGTGTAATTTCCACCGACTATCTTGCCGTTTTCTATGTTAAGCTTTCGGCGTTTGCTTAGTGCAAAATACATTCTAATGTCTATCAAAAACAATGTTGTTATGTCTAATAAACCATGTAAATTTGTTATTATTATTATGGGCCTGTTATGTCCCACTGCAGGGCAAAGACCTCCCTTCCGTCTTTTCACTTTTCTGTTGTACTTAACTATGTTATGTAATAATGATTACTGTAATCATGGACTACATACATTTTATGTATCATCAATAGTTTTCTCAGCGCACGCCAAATAATGAATTTTATAGGCAAAAATTTGCCACTTTGGTTATTGCTACTTTGAAATAATTGCTATTTTTTTAAGGATCTATAATTTTTGAATCTATAAATATAGCCTGTGTTACTCAAGGATAATGTGGCATTCTAAAGGTGAAAGAATTTTTGAAATCGTACCAATATTTTTTGAGTTTATTCGTTACAAACATACAAAAATACAAATCTTTCCTCTTTGTAATAATACTATTTCTGACCGCGGCTTCGCCCGCTTAAAAAGTGTTTATCATCCCAAGGGCATAAAAACTATCATATGTCCTTTGCAGGGTCTCAAACTATCCGCATGCCAAATTTCATCTAAATCGGTTCAGTAGATCTAGAGATTATACCCTACAACCTAATATAGTAAAAAAATAGTATAGTATTAGATCCAAAAAAAAAATGTTTAAATCTTTTACCATTGTTCTTGTTCTTGAAATGTAATGTTTGTACGTCGTCTTGTGGCAATTTTTTTTTTTCTAATATTTGGTGTAGGTAAAGGCGAAAGTTTGTGAGTGATGCTTGTTACTTCTTCACGCTCAAACGGCTGGACGGATCTGGATAAAATTTCCAACAGTCAGGAAAAGCACAGAGGTTAATAATGTGCTATCTCTGACTATAATCTTTTTATCCCGGGAATATGTTTCCTTGGGATATTTTTTGTCACTCACGTGGGTGAAAATGCTGGCAGAACCTAGCTGGCAGTAACCTTAGTATCTAAAATAAGTAAAAAACATAATATCAATAGATATTTTATAAACGAGTAAGACTACGTTGTGCCCACAAAATTATACCATCTTCTCGAAAGAATCGTTACATCAGTTAACTCAACAGAACCCATACGATGAAAATAAATCAAATAAGTTAATGAAAATAAATACAACGAAAAACACAAAATTAGATTACAAGAACGGAACACGACAAATCCGGCTAAATCCGCCTCGAGCCGGTTTTAAAGTTACAAATTAGTTTAGTCGATACGAGACGGCGTAGTAATACGAAGACTCGGGCTATCGTTTAAAACAAAAACGGTTTTCTTTTATAAAGTTTACATTTTCTGGATTTTTTTAAGGTCATTTGTGTTGTGAAAGCTGTTTTTTGTTTTGTTCTTTATGGTTGCTAGCAAAGAAAAGTCTTTGGAAGTCATGCTTTAGTAAGCATGTGCTTTCAACTTATTGCGGCTTTAAAACAGATTATCTTGTGTTATTTTTATTTATTTATTTGTGTCCACACAAAACTCTTAAGTTATAATTATAAATGAAGATTCACTTGGTAATTGCAGTAGTTAAAAAGTTACTACACATATGTTACGGAGTTTTACTTCAAAGCCGTAATAATGTCTGTCACTTCTGACCTAGACTCAAGAGCAAACCCAACAAAAAAACTAAAAGAAGATTGTCCGTAGCAGAGTACTCAGTCCAAACCGGAATTCCCAGTAACAGGTTAGTTGGGATAATTACCTGTAAACAGCCGGTAAACGGTAATTAACTCTGCAAACAAAATTACGCTCAGATTGAAAGAAAGAAAAAAAATCGTTTTTTTTTTTTGGTTGGCTTTATTTTAAATATTACGAAATAAATTTCTAACCGACTTCAAAAAGGAGAAGGTTCTCAATTTGGTTGTATTTTTATATATATATATTACATGAGAACTCCGTTAATTATAAATCGATATGGATTTTTTTATTTTATTTGATATGTTATACTTTTATAAATTGATATTAAAATAATTGTTCCCATTTTTATCAAAACCCGGCAAGCATTTACATTCTGAAATTATCAATTGGTGAGGTCGAACTGATGAAAAAACCATAGATGACTGGACCTCCCAATGATAAATATTTCAATTTTAACATGCACATGACTGGCGAATTCAATTTTAACATGAAGATTTACTTAGATTTTTTTTAAAATAAAATTGCATGTTTTAATGAACGGATTTACAAAATATGAACGAGGTGGCGAATTACTGCCATACTATTTCAACGTTATTCAGTCCAATGCCAATGTTTTGTATGCTCGTAGCGTGTTTTTTGGAAAATTCTTGTACATGTTTAGTGTTTAAAGTTGAAGGGAAGCATTCATTACTCATACTTTAAGGATTGTGTTGGTGTTCTATAATGTCTGAAAGCTGTTACTTTGATTACATCAAGTCGATTTAATATAAATAAGCTTTGACCAAAGACTTTGGCCACAAGTAAGTCATAAATTATCCCAAGGAATCATTTATTTTTTATAACTTTGCCCCACACTAGGAAATTCTTCCTGTATCGTGGGTGCGTTTACAAAAATAAAACTCACATACACAACACCCAGAGCCGGAACAAATATCTGTAGGTCATACAAATATTTGTTCCGTGCGGGAATCAAACCCGCGACACGCAGCGCAGCAGTCAATCGCTCAACCACTGCGCCAACCGTGCGCCCCAAATAATAATAATAATTGTTGAACTAAAATATGTCCTAGTCCAGCTCATGGTCTACACACGTGCCAAGTTATAAATCCATTCGCCGTTTAGACAACTTTTAATATTTATGAAGAAAGGTGTTGCCGTAGCGGAATACTGGTCCAAACATAATATTCCTAAACTGTAGTTGCCATCGACAAGCTAATAAGAAGAACACATTAAAAAAAAACCCAGATCTCCTTACTGTAACAAAATGCAACCAAATAGCTTTTGTGTTTGAGATTATCCAAGTTTAGACCGACTTAACATCGAAGTTGAATTAAATACACACAGCATACAAAATGACAAAAATGCGTTTTATAAACGAAACTATAACGACTTTAATGGATGCAAATGCGACTCCTTGTCTTATAGCCTCCTCAACCAATTCATTCGAAATATTTTAATTTCCTTTTAAAAGATTCTTAGCTTTACTCCCATAATTTAAAAGTGCTTTAAACAACGAGTAAATGGCGGCAAGCAGCACCGAGCTTTTCATTCTCGTATAAAATGTCGCGACATTTATATAAATAGCTGGGAGAAGTTAAGATTTAAATGTTTAATGTTTCAATGTACAAAGAGTTCAAGATTTTATTAACGCATTGAAGGGAGACCTCTTTCACATACGGAGAAGGCAGGAGCACTAAACACCACGGTTGTTCAAGGCGGGTTGGCGATTTAAGATTGATATTAACTACGAGCAAAAATGGAAATGGGTTGGGCATATCCAAAGATTACCAGGGAACAAATGGTTCAGAATTGTCACTAATTGGTAACCAATTCACAAGAAAATACGGAAAGGAAGGCCATTCAAAAGATGGAGTGATGACAAAGTTGCCACGGTGGGAAATACCTGGAGCAGACTGGCAAGAGACAGAGCGAAATGGAAGGAAATGGCTTTCACCGCCAGAGCGGTTCTTACAACAAAACGCGTTATCTCAGTTTAGTAACATATACTAACAAACTAGTATAAGTATAATACTAACACTACAAAAAATGTTTAGAATTAATGTAAACTATGTGTAAGGAATAAATAAAGCTTTATTATTATACTTTACCCTTGATTACCAAAAAACGGAGAATCTGCTAACATGTTCTTAAATAATATTCTCTAATATCCCCTGCCTAAAAAGCCGATCTACACTTTATACTCGCTCTCAAACATTTTAAAATTCATATACACGACACTTCACAACATATCAAATTACACAATTCGCATTAACCGTCACTTCTGTAATTTATATATATAGTGTTTATCTAATTATATTTTGTTAATTTTCATATTATCACTTGCGTATATCTACAACAGAACTACATTTTTTTTGAGGAGGCCTGGTGACCTGTAACAGAGGTTTTTATTTTGAAAAACCTACTTCAGGCACCAGTCTCTTGCAATGGTGTATTAAAGATTAAGCATTGATTGTAATGTTAATTTTAAGGCAACCATTGTAAAGAGAAAATAAATGAAATATTGATTGATTGATTGATTATTAACTACGAGCAAGTACATGTTTCCTAACTTCATCCACACGTCAGCGATGTCCAAGATCTAGAGAAACTTATTCCAACTTCATCGGCGTATGGGTTGCCTCGACCGTAGTCTAAAGACGTACGCTCAAATTTAAGCTCAGTAAGCCTACAAGACAGTCACTGCCTTCATACTTAAGGCTGAGGACTATCATTGATTGAAATCTTTATTGATTAATTTGTATCCCTTATCCCCAAGTAACATGAGATAAGGGCAGGTAGACGATTAGTTTTTATACCGTTAACATAGTTTGCAGTTAAAACCATTTTAGTTGCATATTTATTTAAAAAAAATGGAGTTTTAGAAGGAATGACGCTGAACATCGGTCGTGTGATTTTTGACGATTTCATTGTTGTTGGAATTTAATATTAAACGCACTAAGTGAGCTCAAATCAATTTACAAAAATATTAATTATTTTGGCGACCGGTGCATCGTTTTTGAATTATTGTACCGGTAATCGGTTTATATTCTCCCGATAATATTTTTAATTGTGTGTCAGAGATGAGAATGGGATATGGGAAAGACCGCTGGTCCCAAGGAGCAGGCGAGTAGCTAAGGACAGACCCTAGTGGAAATTGTTAGTGGATGCCTAAGCCAAGAGGCACACGGAGATTAGGGACATTTTATAAACTATAAAGATGTATTGTATATACTACAGTTTTATATATGTGATTTCACAATAAAAGGCTTTGTTATTCCATTTATTTATTATTATACATATTTTATTATATCTATTTTTAGGTATATACTAGGTTCTAAATCTGGTCATTGTGTAACTGTATTCCAAATGATATACTGCCAAACTGTTCAACCATTGAGGTGTGATTAACAAACATGCAATCATACAGACTTTCATACCTATCACCTACCTAGTTATTTATATATATTAGTAGGATCCACAAGTCAAGGAAAGGTTACAACGATGAAAATGTGTACAGAATATGGCAGTAACTTTGTTATGATACGATTTTGGTACGAGTACAATAAAGATGATAAAACCAGCATGATTAGTCGCATTTTTTTATTATTTTACAAAGTAAGTAAGCAGGTGTTATATTTTGGTACGAGTACAATAAAGATGATAAAACCAGCATGATTAGTCGCATTTTTTTATTATTTTACAAAGTAAGTAAGCAGATGTTATATTTTTTGTTAACACATATTATAACACAGTCCTCCTTCATAAATCCGACACATATCCATTGGCACCGACCCTGCCTAATATTTTGTTCCTTTGGAGGCTCTTCGATGGCTATCAAAGCCATTGTTCTTGAAAACCCGATCACTCATAAAAAATTGCAGCACAAAAGTCCACAGTCGTTATTTTTTGGTAAATCACAATTGCAATCAGATCCCAATACAGATGCACAAAGTCCGTGTGTGGTGTGTGTTCTGCCCTCGTACCCTGCGTGTAAAAACTATCATAGTTTGACTGTAAAAAACAGACAGATGTATAAAAGTCAGATACATCTGTCCCTTACGCACACTCAAAATAACCCTGCTCTAAGAGCTTGTGGTCACCCCTGTTCCCTCTTGAGATGAGGCTGAATATTAAGGGTCGCGAGTCACTATCATAACAATTTGAAGACCATTAATATTGTTACTGTACGCTGTTTTGTTAAGCCTGGTGAAACGTGTTACATGACAAATAATATGTATTTATTTAATAAGTAAAAAATAACTCGTTTAAACACGTCAATTGTTTTTGTTAACTACTAAAATAGGTGAGGTCGCCGTTTCCTTACTGAGAAATGGGACATTTAAAATATGAAATAAAAGCGGTCAAAATAAAATTGTGTTCAAACTACAGTTCAATGTAATTCTGAATATTTAAACTCGACTCCCATAAACGCTTTCGAATTTCGTAGTTCCATGTATTTTTCTAACAAACACAGTAAATCGTAGTCCAGATTATTGTTTTTCAGAAAAGTACATACATTTTACTCGTATCAATGTGAAATATTTCGAAAATATTTTCATACAACACGGCAATTTGCAGGGCAAACAATTCTTCTTTGACTAAAAAAATTTGCGTAGTTTAAGAGACCGTGGGAAAATTCCATTTGCTTATTTAAATTTTCTGAATACTCGCTCGCATACAGTTCTTTGAATAAAACAATATAGGATACAAGAAGTAAGGAGAACCGATCACATTCGTATGTCGTAGTAATAAAATAAGAGGTGTTTTTTATCAAAGAAAACAATATCATTTTACTTTGGCGAACATAGCAAATTGTGAATTTCTAGTTATGCGGTAGATTTAATGAAAATTTTGTTAAGTTGTTTGTTTGTGAACTTTCGATTCTAGAAATACTGAACCAATAAAAAACATATCACAATTAAGGTAAGGTAAATATAATATTCATCGCCGACGCTAATGACCTTCGTTACAATTTATTCATCTACGACCGTTTCTTTTTGTTTACTCTTTTTAGGATTCCATACCTCAAAAGATAAAAAAGGAACCCTTATAAGATCACTTTCTTGTCCGTCTGCCCGTGTGTCACCACCGATTTCCTCAGAAACGGGTGGACCTAGCAAGTTAAATTTATACCAGTTACTGAGGTCCAATAAAAACCAAGCTCCTGAGTCACCACGATATAGAAATATAAGCAAATTAAGTTTTTCGCGAAAACTTGTAAGTACCAAAATTTACCTTAATTTTCAACTTTTTTTATTTTTCGGAATTTTCCCTTTACATGTGCTGTAAGACCTTGCTTTTAACCATAATTGACAATAATAATATAATAATAAAAAAAAATAATATGAATGTGCACATTGAAAGTAACTTAATAATGTCTGCCTCTCAGAATGGATGTAGGAATGGGTCCTGCGGCACTAATGAGCTACTCCTTATTGACATGGCCATAAGCCAGCAGGTTCGTCGATCTCGTAAGGATCTGTCGACATGCTGGATAGACTACAAGAAAGCATACGACTCTGTGGTACTTACATGGCTCATGAGGGTGCTGGAGTTGTACAAAATAGACGCAACTCTGCGCACCTTCCTTGAGTCATGTATGGGGCAATGGGAGTCGGTCCTTCGATATCCAGGATGTCGACCGATTCAGGGGAATGATGAGCCTATAAGGATTAAGCGGGGGATATTCCAGGGCGATAGTTTGAGTCCACTTTGGTTCTACTTAGCCCTGAATCCTCTAAGTACTGGAGGATTCAGGTTAAGGCATCGGTTGAGAAGAGGTGGTCAGGTTATATCTCACTTCCTTTACATGGATGATCTGAAACTCTTTACCTCCAACAAATTCCAAGTGACGGAGCTACTGAAGGTAACTGAAACCTTCAGTGACTCCATCAGGATGGAATTTGGTGTGGACAAATGTGCAGTCATGCATGTAAAGCAAGGGGAGATTATGGAATCCGAGGGAATTCAACTCTCTGATTCCATACACCTCAGACACCTCTCCTCGACCAAAACTTACAAGTATTTGGGTATGTCGGAAGCGTTGGGCATTACCAGTGCTGACATGAAGCAACGGCTGAAGGAGCGCTTCTTTGGCCGCCTGAAAAAGGTATTAAAGAGCCTTTTGTCGGGCGGAATTAATTCCTTCAAAAGTTGGGTCATTCCGGTTTTTATGTACTCTTTCGGCATACTCAAATGGACTCAGACCGAGATCGATGCCCATGATAGGAGGGTCCGGACACTGCTGACCGCAAACCGGATGCATCACCCACGATCATCAGTAATGAGACTGTACATCCCGCGGAAATGTGGGGGTCGAGGCTTTTTAAACGCCAAGATTCTTCACAACCGCGAGGTGTGCAGCCTCAGAGAATAGTTTTTGAAAGCTGAAGTGGGTATGCATCGGGATATGGTCGCAGTGGACAAAGGACTCACGCCGTTGTCCATGGCTAAAGAGAACTGGCGCAAGCCTGTAATACTAACGACTGATGAACGCATAGAGGTATGGCAAGGCAAGGAGCTTCACGGGCGCTTCTATCGGGCTCTTCATGGGCCCAATGTAGATTTTTCAGCGTCCGTGTCCTGGCTATGTTTCGGCAAACTTTTCGGGGAAACTGAAGGTTTTGTCTGTGCAATTATGGACGAAGTGATCCTGACGAATAACTACCGGAGACATATAATGAAGGACGGGACGGTTGACGTGTGTCGGGCATGCCACCGCCCAGGTGAATCCATCCGACATATTATCTCTTGTTGTTCTCTTCTGGCTAACGGCGAGTACTTATACAGACATAACCAAGTAGCCAGGATTATTCACCAGCAACTTGCTTTGAAATAAAATCTAGTGGATTCTGAGGTACCGTATTACAAGTATGTGCCCGACCCAGTTCTCGAAAATGAACATGTCACGTTGTACTGGAATCGGTCTATTATCACCATATCATCACTGATAGGACTATTGTTGCCAATAAGCCAGATATAGTGGTGATAGACCGATTAGCACGCCGTGAAAGCTGAGAAAGAGAAACAAATCAAGTATCTCGATTAAGCACACGAGGTTGTCGACATGTGGAATGTGGATACGTGTGTGTGTGGAATCATTGTGCCGATAGTCGTTACGGCCAACGACCTGATGGCTAATAGCCTCGATGACCATCTGTAGAGGCTGTCATTACTGTTCCCGATATCGGTGGCCTCTATTTTTTATATTTTAAAATGTTTTATTAAGATTGTAAATTAATGAAGGAATAATAATAATAATATTTATTAGCAGAAAATCTAGGACAACCGGAAGTAAATTATAGGTTTTGGGTCGAAAACCTATATGGTAGTTCCCGTTGACCTAGAATCACGAAATTTGGCAAAAAGTAAGGTCTTACAGCACAATTAAAGGAAAAATGCCAAAAAATTAAAAAGTTAAAATTATGGTAAATTTTCGCGAAAATCTAGATTTGCCTATTGCTTTTTAACTTAGCCACCAATAACCAATTTTATTATGGCGGTAAAATTCTAAGTCTAAATCTTTATTTCGAGCAAAGACTCTTAAAGGGTTAGTAAAAATGTGCATAAAAATATGTATTAGTAAACAACACGATACGGTGACACATGTAACTGAAAGCAGTGAACTACGTATATATACGAACAGTCCACTCTGTCAGCAATCATTTTCTGAACCCTGTTAGGCCTTTCCATAACTCGAGCCACCATTGATGTTGTGCGCTTGCGCATTATCGCGTAAAAACAAACGCGCCGCCGCAAACATCCCTGACGCACTACATTACCAAGGCAACCCCATCAGTTTTCTGAACGCGTTATTATACTGGACACGAAGGGCTCCATACGACGCCCGTGAATACTTATCCCACAGGCTGCAAGTGTAGAAGGTGGTACAGAAGAGCGTCAACTTTATTTCTGCAGTACAATGTGCAAACCGGTGAGCTATCATATTCGCACGCTCGGAAAGAGCCCTCCGTTTCAATGTCAGTATTATCTTTTAAAGCTTATTATTGACAATATGACAACCGAAATGTTGACTGCTAAGCGCCTCAATCAGGGCATTCATATACAAATTGAAGAGGGCAGTGGAAGTCAATCCCCCACGTCAATCCCCCCTGTCTCAATCCACACTCCAATTGATAAGGCTCCGACAGCACACCCACCCACCGAACTCTGTTGATCTGGCTGCCATACCAATGCCTGAAGATACTTATAAGCTCGATAAGCAAGCTTATAGGTTCAAGTTTCCTCCATAATATATCTTAGGAAACCAGATCAAAAGCCCTAAACCGATCGAGAAAGCAAGCGAAAACAGGTGTTCTTCTTTTTGTGTAGTACCTGACGGCCTGGTTGAGACACAGAACTGCACTCTCTGTACAAAGTCCTGGCCGAAACCCGAACTGATTGTCGTGCAGCACAAGATGTTCGTTAAGCTGTGTATCAAGCAGACCATCATGCACCTTAGCGACTATGGTTGCTAGAGAAATAGGTCAATAGTTTACCCTATCCGAAAGACTATCTGTTTTACTTATAACAATGGGAACCACGATCGTCCTCATTGTCATTAGGCTAGTATGAATGACCCATACCACCAATTGTACAGCAGTTCCAAAACCCTCGGTAAGTGAGTATAGCAAACGCTCGAGCTACTGAGGTCATCATGTCCAGGGGACTTACCTTTAGACGTAGACTTGATGACCCTGGCCACATATTTGGCACAGAAACGTGTGCCCACCTTGCCACAACGGTGCTCAGCATCCAGCATCTCACAAGCGCTCCCTAGCGATGACTTTAAAACAAACCGATTTCTAAAAAGGTTGCAATATCCTTCTCATCACTCACACCATTCACACTAACAGGCAGGCCTGTCCGAGTGCTCAATTTATTAACGCTGTTCCAGAAACCGCGAAAATCACGCTTTGAATGCTTAGAGGCAATTATATCCATCTTTATCTGTACCTTTGTCTGTATAATGGGTTGGTACGGAACCCTCGGCGCACGAGTTTGACTCGCATTTGGCCGGTTTTATTTTAAAGTGGTTGGATTGTATGTTTGTAAACTTTTTTTTTTAAATACTGAATTACAATAAATATCATTCTTATCTGTATTAAGGTATTCTTTCATGCGTTTATTATCATACATTATGTACTTTTTTATCTTTCGATAGGGGACTATTGAAAGATTAAACGAACGAAAGATTGAACGATTAGTAAAAATCGTTTAACGGTTTGATATAAAATATAAACCAACAAGAAGTATGCTTACTGCCCGAAATTACTATAATTCTATTCCTACATCCCATATTATTCGGTTAAAACATTTAAAAATGAAGTCAATTAAAGACTAGCTGCGTCCCAGTGCCTCTGGAGTCATACGTGTTTCTGGCATAAGTAGATACTCGTCGTCACTCGGGAAAAGTGCGGCATTTTATTAGTATGTTATTTTACTTATATCAAGAAAGTCTATATGATAACAAGACTCTCGGCAGTCGCTGCTGATACGGGCTGTTCTTTGCTCTTTACCATTGCCACATATCAATGTAAGAAGTGTGCATTTTAAAAGCGTCTGCATTTAAAACGATGACTCAGCACTCGTCAGCTTGGAACGTGACATATTTATCCCCCCGATTTCATGAGGCAATCTCTGCTAGAAATTAAGTTAGTCTTAGTATACACATGTAAAGTTTTAAAACAAATTAATACTTAGGTGAATGGCTGTTTTTCATAATGAGTGGAGGTAAGAACGTGTTGAACCCAAATACCAAAGTTTGCAGATTTTCAGGGTTAAAATAGAGTTTGACAAATATTCAAACACTTAATTCAGAAATTGGGGTTATTCTAAGATAGTAATATTCTATAAAAGTTTATGTTCAGCAGTGGACGTCATGCAGTCGAGTTATTAATGATGACGACCCATAAGTGTCTGGACACAAAACTGCCACAAATTCATGAACATTCATCAATTTATTTTATTTACGGGCTATGAGCTGTAACAGTACTTTATACAGAACACAGAAAATCCATTACTTTTCAATTACGCGTTCAATCAATCGGTTTTTTTTTATTATCTATAGGCTCGCGTTTGACCACTATCTCGCCTGATGGTAAGTGATGATGTGGTCCACGGTGAAGCACGCTTGCCTAGAAGAAACCTATTCACTCTTGACTTAAAAAAGTTTGCAGCTATCACAAAACCGTCTCAACTTTAGGATTAACATATTACTTCACAAAATTGACGGAAATCCATGCAAAAATACGGAAAAATATCGCCGTTCCGTGCATTTAATATATTGCTATTTGAAGCGATAATATAATATATTGCTGTGATTAATAATTTCGCTTTAAGCTAGTTGCATACTGAGAGATTTTGTTCTGATTTATTTGTTAGAATATCTTGTACTTGATATTTTTGTTTGTTTTCCTACGTTGCAAAAAAATATTAACCAGTTAAAGTAAGTCGTGACAAGGAATTACACTGATGACATGAGTGATTCAATATGGTGATTATCTTTTCTTGTTTACTTATTTAAAGGAGGCTGGCGGGACGAGCTACACAAAATTAACAAACAACGTGTCACATTAGCTTTGGAGCGAAACAGCTTGATGACTGGGGTGAGGCCTTTGCCCAGTCGTGGGATCATACAGGATAACTGTATGATTGATCTAGAAATCAAGTAGTCTTTTAACAAATAAAATATGAAATTAATGTCATGTCTCCACAATTCCTGACAACTTCATAATACCACTTTATTGCCTCAATGTAACTTAAGCACGTGATGTGAAACCCTCCCTGTTTTTATCTCGCTTGTCAAACTTCCAAGTAAAGTATTAACTTAACTTCGAAACTTTGTTTAAGCATGGGTTAAGGTAAAGCTTAGATTATAAATTTTATGATTTCAGGCGAAT
Organism: Orthosia cruda; assembly: GCA_964057195.1. NCBI lineage: Eukaryota > Metazoa > Arthropoda > Insecta > Lepidoptera > Noctuidae > Orthosia > Orthosia cruda. Next base: position 73,800,103 of record OZ059825.1, on the reverse strand, counting down.
TTACCCTTCAGTTTATTCGCATTTAGAAGAGTCAGAGATTGTGGTTAGAGACTTAAAATAAAGTTATTACATCGCGTGGGATTCGGTGTGTGGTGATTTTATTATGAGTCACTTCTAATGCACCTGGCGGCCTGGAACGGGGACAAATATCAAATAAAATTATTTGACCCGCTATTGGCGAGAGTATGTCAAAATTACTGTTTCATAATACCAAATACATGTCATATACTGAATTAAAATGAGTGACCCTTTCAAAAAGCCAGTGGTGGTGATAGACAATGGTAGCTACAACATCAAAGCCGGGTTCGCCAACAACTACCATCTGGTGTCCATCTTCAGGAACACGGATCACCTAAGATCCTTCAAGGGACGTACGGGAGGACTCCGTACGATGTGTATATGTCGCAGCCATCTGGTTAAATTAACCAGCTAATTCACTTAAAATTGCACACAAGAACGAAAAATTACATTCACGGTTTACGCTGTTGACGCTATATTTATTTTGGTAACTGCTAGCGCCGCAGAGGAAAAAAATATGAACTTAATTTGAAACACTTGATTGAGTCTTGGTCGATCATCTTCAAAGGGCTGACTTTCAATACGCCAAGTTCTTAAACATTGAATTATTCTAGTGATGAACGGCCAAAGGACAACTAGCCAAGTCATTGAGCGCAACGTTTAACAAATGGCTAAATCGAGCCGTACTATTTGCCCGTGCCTCTGCCATTACTATGCTGGACATGTAAGTATTATTTGTTTGTTTAAGTATCTAATACCGTTATGTTTGATTATCAAACATATTCAGTCAAGCCAAGACTCTCCTTTTAATCTGTAAAGGAGTCTATGGTTTCCTTTGTTACTAACCAGCCAAAATTGGGCAGTAGGTAGCCGTCCGAGTTGGACACGCCACAATTGCCGCGGTAAGGCCCCTCTTTGAGGAGTGGCTTGAGAGGCGTCACGGCGTCCTCACCTTCCGCCTGACGCAGGTCCTCACCGGACACGGCTGCTTCGGGAGGTTCCTGTACAGGATAAGGCGGGAGGACACGCCCGGGTGTCATCATTGTGTGGATCGCCTGGAGGACTCGGCGGTGCATACGGTGGAGGTCTGCCCCGCTTGGGCGGAGCACCGATGTGTCCTCGTGGAGGCGATCAGCGGTGGCGGTGACGACCTCTCGCGTCCGGCCCTGGGTAGGCCATGGTACGGAGCGAGAGGGCATGGGAAGCTGTCACCTCCTTCAGCAAAGCTGTAATGCTTGCGAAGGAGGAGGCGAAACGCGTGAGGGAGACACAACGGAGACGCCCTCATGCCCCTAGCCACCACAGGAGATGCCCTCATGCCCCTAGCCACCGCATGAGACGCCCTCATGCCCCACCGCAGGAGACGCCCTCGTGCCCCTGGCGCCGATTCCCGACCACCGTAGGCTCGGGCTTGTAGGTGGCGAGTAATGGTTAGCTCGCCGTACGATAAAGACCAGGTCCGAGTCAACGGCGCGTGGTGTGCCACGCGCGCCTCAAAGAGATGTCAGCAAAAAATTGACGGGGTCCGCTAGAACCGCAGCCTTTCTGGGTCGCGGATAAATTTGAAAGAGAGTTACCGCGGCCCTGGCACAAGAACTTGCCTGTAAGAACAGGGGTGGGTTTTAGTTAGTAAAAGTCGGACACGCCCTCCCGCTTCACCCAGAGCGTGAGAAGTCATTGGATGATGCCCCAATGAAAATGGAATGAAAATGCTTGGTATAATGATGCCCCGTAGGAAACATAAACTGGCAGAGAGATAACTGGAACATCTGAGAAGCTATCGATCTTAACTATAGGCCACCATTTTGTCACAAAATATTTTATATGCGTTTACATGTACCAATATTTTGTATTGTTTTTTAGTAGTTCGCCCATCAGCGTGGTATTAGCAGTTCGCACAATATATTTATAAATGATTATAGCCTATGTGTTATTGTGATGTACAATCTATATTTCTGTAAAGTTTCATCAAAATCCGTTCAATAGTTTTTGCGTGAAAGAGTTACTAACATGCATCCATCCATCCTCATAATATTTCACGTTTATAATAGTAGTAAGATTTAGGTCAAATCAATAATTAATTTATTATAACACAACATATACAAGACATACATACATACATACATAGACAAGCATATTAGAATTATTTTAACCCAAGACTCGTACGTCGTGTCCGGTCGTATTTGTCGTCCCGAGACACATCACACAACGTATCTAATATTACTGGCGAGTTCTGTCTCGACGTCTGCTACGGGGTAATTCTGTAGTCGCATGTCCAGTCACGTCTCTTGTCCCTAGCTGGGTCACTAGAAATGTTATATCACGCACAGTTTTGTCTACAAAGTCTGTCTGTAAGGAGTTTAGTTTCGTAAAGTAAAGAGCTTATGTAGGTGCCGAAATCATATATTGACATTGTTTGAATGGCTGGTCATACATGCACTATGTGAGTAAACAAATAGATCAATCATTTCAAGTGGGAGTAAACAGTGTGGATTGAATTTGAAGTAAATAAACAAGCTTTATATATGCTTAGAACTCATGTGGTAGGTATTTATTAATATCATAATACAATGAGATTTCGTTGATGTATTGCCTAGTGTATATGATCTAGCTAATAAACTTTCACTGCTAAATGTTAGGCTCCAGCCCTTGACCGTGGTTCTAATGGCCTAATACACAAAAACCATGCATATTATAATCCTATAACACTCTGCGATCTGCTTCTTCTTTCGTGTCGATTAACTAAAACTATAGTCTAACCATTCAGATTTTGTCCGATCAGTATGTAGCTACTCGAATAGCTCTGTCATTTGCTACGTTTAAATCCCGTAAGGTGCAGGTCAGGCATGAAGGGCAGACTTGGAGGTGGGACATACTCGTATCTTGCGATGGGGGCTAGTTCCCACACTGGCACTGTGTTTTGGATGGGTTTAAGATACTCCATTTGGCCAGGTTGTTTCTTCAGTGGCCAACTTGGGTTCGCAATTTCCAGATTGGCCACATACTCAGCGATAATATAGCTTTATATCACTGAATGTCTGTTATGTGCTGTATGTTACCGAATGTACTTCAAGAGATAACTTTTGGAAACATAAAAATCATTTGATTAATAAATACCAGCCTGTAACTGTCCCACTTCTCTTACAGAGAAGGCACAAGCATTGATCACCATGGTTGCTCAACGCGGTTTAGCGATTTCAGACTTATACTAACAGGTTTCCTCACGAGGTTTTCCTTCACCGTTGTCAGCGATGTCCAAGATAAACTTGGAAAGTTTATATGAATTTGAAAAAGTCACATTGTTATTGTTATTTGAATTCAAACCCATGATCTCAAGCACGAGAGACGAAATATTAAGCCACTGGGCCACCACCACCACATTTCATTAGGTCTTTATAATATTAGTTTAGATAAAAGCCAATTTACGAATTCAAAAGCAAATAAAACTTTAAAGAAAGCACGAATCATCCTAAATATTAATATGTACAAATATGAACACAAATGTTTCCAATACCTGACAAATATTCGCCACACATTTATTTGGACGGGCGTTGATATCAGTTGGAGCTCCATACATAGTCGATACAAACTAATGATATCGTTAATTACTAGACATCAGTAATTTTACGAGCTTTTCGTTCGTATTTATGTCTGTAATAAATAACAAACCGGACGCTGAACGATTCCTCGGTTCTTTCAGTAATATGTAGTAATTGGATTATCGGGATGTATATGGAAAATATTCTTGTTTTTCACGTTTGTCGAATCCAATCATCAATCTATCTTTTATGATTTTATGTACTAGGTACCCAAACTAAAAATCTTTCTTTTAGACGAAGATTATTAACGTGAGTCCAGACTCAGTTTAATGTGTACGTGTTGTATAGCATAAGTTATAATTATAACATGTTGCTTAATCTGGAATCACCATAAGGGTATTAGTTCTTACCAATTTTTACCTGCAGTTAGTGAGATATATGAATTTTCTAATTTATTACCTGCTCTCTCGAATTATTCTATTCTAAAATTTGATATAATTAAGAATTTTCTCTTTTGTGGGTATGAAATCAAGTTGAGAAAAAAATACTATAGGTTTACCGAGACCACAGTACCGCGCCTTAGATATGTGCGTGGTACTCACGATTTGGATTTATCGAAGTACTTTGTCATCGGAATTTGTCGATAGATTTCACTCGGCTGGATCCATATACTTCTCCTCACCGAGATTATTTAGCTTTTCAATAGAACAATATTCACGTATCAACAAGGATTTTTCTTGAATTTACTATAGTTGGTGAAAGGTGAATATTTCATGCTTTTGCCTTTGAAAAACCAGTACGGTAGCCATTGGGTATTGAAATTCCTATACTATTATATTGTACCAGTATCGGGCTGATGTCCCAACATCCAAGCGTGTATTTTGCGTATAAGGCTCTTGTTAAGTTTCAAATGTATACTCATATGGTGCTGTAAAGCGGCACCGAGCAAGACGTATATAATTGGAAATAAGTTGTTAAGTCGTGGGTGTTTGATGTGACAGTATGAAAAAAATGTGGCAAGTATTAAGTATGATTATAAACATAAACACACGCCTTTTCTGATGGGGGGTGGCAGAAACTACAGAGCGCGACCTGCTACGATCCTTACTGCTTGAGTACGAATGTGGATGTTTATAGGTGTGGAGGAAGACCAAGAAAACGACGGATGCATTGTGTGGGACATGATATGGCCAGACAGAAGTTGAATAGGGAATTATGGATATGCTGCGCCAAACACAAACAAATTAAGATTAAGATAAGGGCCGGGGAATGATTTAGTTCAATCCTACTTAGTTAAGGGTATACATTTCTGGCACAAGATACATGCTTTGACGCCAGTATCCCGTTGGCAGCACTACTGCCAAACCAGTGTAAGTGCGGCGCGGCCAGGGGCTTACAACTTAAAACCCGGTATTAGGATTGCGTCAGAACTTGGAACTTTGTGTTGTTAAATTTTTAGTTTATGAAGGACATGAGCTATTTGCAAACCGAACGATGTCATGTCAAAGGTAAAAGTCTTACAAATAGTATAAATGTAAAAGTGTGGATGTTAGGTAATCAATCCCGCTACAACAATGGAGCGGCTTTAGATGAAACTGGGCACGTGTGGACAGACCATGGCCGACTGGAAAAAAACCCTTTATCTAAAAACGGAAACACACTTACGTGTCGTGGCGCAGAAATCACCAATCCTACGACTAAGTGCCTGCCCACGTTGTAACACACAACGAGTTTTGTAGCCAATCAACTGCGTTAGAATTGACACGCCATGCCACTACACGTAAGTGTGGTTCCGTCTTTAGGATTTATCCCGGTAATAAGTTACCGAGGGCTAATTTTAGATTTTTGTGAGGTTGAAGCCTCTGGTAAAACTGGAAACGAATTGACGAATGCAATTTCCTCTTTAGACTAGTGCAAGCGCTACGGCTTCTATTTCCGGATCGGAAAATGTTATTGACTTTTCGCATTTGGGATTCTAGTTGCTGACAATAGACTTTACGGAACTTAACTGTTGAAATGTGGGTATTACCTACAATACAACTATTTTCTTAATTTCCCTCGGCAATAATCGCATTTCCGGATACAAACGAAGCCCTATTTCCATTTCCATCAATTATTAGATTTATCGTCTAAACATATAAAAGAAGAAAGTGACTGACTGACTGACTGACTCACTCACTGACCATCAACGCACAGCCCAAACGGCTGAAGCTTCAATCATGAAACTTGGCACGTAGGTTCTTTTGGTAGTGTAGGTGAGCACTAAGAAAGGATTTTTGGAAATTCCACCCCGAAGGGCGTGAAATAGGGGATGAAATTTTGTATGAAAATCCGTCAGTTTTATAGCCAGAATCTTCATATTTTGGGTTTAGGCTGTAAATTAAAAATAATTTACACCTGTCTCAGCGATTTTGAAAATCCACCCCCATGAGGGTGAAAAAGGGGATAAAGTCATGGGAATAATGAAATCGTCTAGAGACTTGAAATTTTGCACATAGATACTTTATACTGTCCAGGCATCCACTAAGAAAGGATTTTTGTGAATTCCATCCCTAATAGGGTTAAAATAGGGGATGAAAGTTTGTATGAAAGTCGGTCAGTTTTAAGTTAGGATCTTCGAATTTTGGATTAGGGGTGAAGATTAAAATCTAACGCAACTAAAGGTTTTTTGAGAATTCCGTGGATCATGGGGGATGAAATGTTTTGTACAAAAGTCCTTCTTTTACAAAGGAAAAATTATTAAAAATACTTTCAGGTCTTTAAAGTCTGTTGGTAACTATAAAAGGGCTCAACGCATAAATATAGGAATTAAATAGAGACGGGATAGGGATAGACCTATTATCTAAGCTAACTTATCAATGTTAAACATTTACGTGTAACAATTGTATTAAAATAATTTGCAGTTTATTTCGTTTTAATTTATTTTAAGCTGTTGCATTAGGGGTCAGCAGTGTAGCAAAATAAAAATAGGTATTCTGTAAAGAGTAGACTGACTCACTCACTGACCATCAACGCACAGCCCAAACGGCTGAAGCTTCAATCATGAAACTTGGCACGTAGGTTCTTTTGGTAGTGTAGGTGAGCACTAAGAAAGGATTTTTGGAAATTCCACCCCGAAGGGCGTGAAATAGGGGATGAAATTTTGTATGAAAATCCGTCAGTTTTAAAGCCAGAATCTTCATATTTTGGGTTTAGGCTGTAAATTAAAAATAATTTACACCTGTCTCAGTGATTTTGAAAATCTACCCCATAACTACTAATAAGGCGCACTCATCCTCTTTATGTATATGACAGAATTAAGTACCTACTACTACACTACATGATAACAATAATTAAATAAATAATATAATAATAATCAATAATCACAGACAGACAGGCAGGTAACTTGAGCCCTGCCCTGATTGTCATACTTTCGGTATGGTAGCCAAGGGTCAAGACACGTGGCGGGGATTAGGTATACGTTCCATCCACACGGCACAACGCGGAGTGAGAGGTGCAACAAAGGTGCAAGGGGCGAGGGGGGCACCAGTATGAGTGCAGAGCCCTGAAGCGGGCACTCGCTACAGGACCGACGTCGTTGAAAGTTGTATGCGAAAACGGAATTTTGAGCTTTTGACAGTTTATTTTCTTCATTGGGTTTGTAGCTTAGTTTTGTTAGTTTAAAAGGTTTTTGTTATAATATGGTTAGGAGAAGCATGTAGTCTACGCGTGCGAAGCCGCGGGCAAAAGCTAGTAAATAATAATTTGAATTCAGAACATAGTACTTTATTGTTGTTTTGTTTTAATTTCCGTGTGAACTATATAGATATGTAAAACTATTTTCCTTGCAGCTTTCCTTCCATTTTTTAAATAAATTACATTAAGTTAAAAGAGTAGTAACAACTCTATTTACTTGCAAGTTGATTGAGAGCGTCCGGTCTGCATCAAGCGCGAAGGGCAACTGATAGAAATCAGACGACTGACGAAACACGACGTTTTCCGAGAGACATTAAGAAAATATTTGTACCGTACACCTCTAACTAACACTTTGGGGATACAGACATTATTGTTTGTTATATTTCATGTAAATTAAAGTAATAATGCTCGAGTTGTATCTAACCAACTAAATATAAGAGGGATTTGAATTTTTCATGATGATAACAAACCGGCAGACCACGGTAAATAACGCAAAGAGTTTGCGTCTGTCTGAACTGTATACATTTACATACATTAGTTGTAAAGCTTCGCTACGAATTTAAATATGATGTATCTTTATTTTCTTTTGAATAACAATACTCTCGTGTAGCTGTGATTGCAGTATTTTTTGCAAAACAATTGTTTTATATATTGAGAAATAATTTAAAATGATTTAATTTAGTAAGTTTTTTTTAGGTTAGGTTTTCAACGTTTGATATCATGTTCATTATGCTTGTGAGCAAGCTAACTATAAACGTGAAGGTAGGTACAGTTAAGGGTCAAAAGATCAGTCTTACTCTTCCAAAACTCAAATGGCTAGTTTTTGTAGAACAAGTTAAATTATTCACAACTGATTTAATATTTTGTATAGAGTATACCTACTAAACGTGAAAAGTTGAAATACTACTCCCTAATAAAAAAATGCCTATACTATTTTGGTAGAGTGTGACTGCACTTTTGACCCTTAACTGTACATAAGTGAAAATATGTTGTGAAAAATATTTACTTATGACACCCATTTATATTGGCTATAGATTTCAAGTAGTGTCTACCGGTCCCTATGTTTAATAGTCCACATTCGCACCACGGACACATAAAATATAGTATTTGCATATCCCAGTTTTATTAAAAGTTCCAACTAAGAAGACATTCAAAGCAACGAAGCTAATAATTAAAACTCTAGAAACACGTTCGCCCGATAGACACGCTAGTGTACCGCTGTTCGTGGTGTTTATATTTCGTTCCACTTACTTTAATTAGCACAGCTGTTCAAGCCTAATTTGCATTGAAACGATCGTAGCCTAGAATGTTAACTAAAAGCACTCCATTACCGTACTATCTAGGACAAATTACGCTATCAATTTAGTGATGTGAGACCGTTTAAAAGTCAGCTTTACTAAGCAATAGTAATTTGATAAATCATGTCGAATTATGTCCAATTCACTTAGGATTCTGCCCGCTCCGCCATCGAAGAGACCGCAAAGATAAAGGGACAGCACATTTATAATGGTGGTTCCTGCATTTGTTACTTTATCTCTAAAAGAATAATTCATTCATTTTTTTGCCTTATAAAAAGTTATGCGTCAGCAAGATATGTGCTTTAATTGCTTATTTATCACATTTGAATGTAAGATGTGATCCGAGTGAATTTTTTGAGTGAATTGCTCAAATGTTGTGTATTGTGTCTTAGGCACTGTTTTTGGGGAAATATTATCTAAGAACATTTTTCAAATGCGCATTAGCCACTGTGATTAGTTAAATGAATTTTCTACAGCCAGTTGTAGCAGTTGACTAGCATTTATTATTCATTTATTGTACACCACTTAAATAATTATAGGACAAAACATTTATAAAGATAAGTGTACAATGTGCGGTCTTGTGAAGCATTTAATTTGTTTTGTATCAGAAACAGGGCTTTTTGTTAATATTTAATGTTAGTTGGTCTTGCTAGTCATTAAATTCAGCATTTATGTAATAAACTAACATCACCTGTCAATACTTATCATATGACCTCAAACATGATTGTACTAGTATTTAGTTGAGAAGATGCTACGGCCAAATCCGGCTGCATCATCAGACCATAGTACCCTACTATACTTTTGAATTATCTCTAAAATTAGGTTTATCAAGTTTAAACTGAATCGGATGTCAAGAAGTACTTGTAAGATGGATTTCTAAAGGAAGCTAGTTAAGAAAAAGTTAGTAATAAATAAATAGTAGATGCTGAGGAACATGAGTTGCCACAATGAGTAATATGAAAACGTTCGTTAGCTGAGCAAACTCTCCGCACAGCTTCCATCCCCGCCGTCACTGGTATGGGGCATATCATTAGTGCTTCATTATCCGGTCTAGATGTCTGAGGCGAATAATGCTGTCGTGGCAGGAAATTAGATGTCGATAAACAAGCTTTGCTCGTACGAAAAATACGCGCTTGGTCGTGGAGTTGCGGAAAACAGCCCGTTTTAACCTAACCTAACAAGCTTTGCTGACTTTCTGTCATATTCGTGGTGGTAGATCTATCAAGTTGTGGCTAAGCAGTGAGGTCATCTATCACGTCTAAGCGGGAACGAGATGACACATTTTTACGGAGAACGATTTTTAATTCATTCTTGTGGGACCTTTTTGTTATTGTTTATAATTTCAAAAATATTTTTTGATATTCTCAATGATTTCCACGAAGGTTTTCGTCCTCATCCCAAAGAAATTGGTTGGACTGATCTTGTTCAAATGTTTTTGTTATTCAAACGTTTCTTAAAAAAAGGCTTCTGTGTTTCCCTTTTCTAATATTTTATCATACTTTTTCAATTTTACCGTTCAATGAGCCATTTCCAAGAATAACGTACCTAAGTGTTGTTGTTCTTTGCTCTGGAAAATAGTACTTATCAATCCAAGATATAGAATAGATGAAAGCTTCACAATATAAAATATCACAAAACGATTCTATGTAGCTAACTTCACGAGGCTCGAACCTCCTCTCCATCGGCTAAAACGAAATGTTCATTGTTCGTCGATCGATCTTCTTATAATTCTGATCGCTTTTGTGAGCTCCAATATATTTCGTTGTTAAGCTCTCGAGGCATTAAGTCAGGATTTGTACTGAAAAGCATCTGACAATGGGAAAATATTTAATAACTTGGGCTTGAATGCATTGATAAATGATAATGATAAATGATTTTATTTCTGTATGTTTGTTTGTACAAACACTTTTACATGTGGAACATATTTTTAAAACTAGATGAGGTCGGCGTTTCCTATCTGACTACTCTGAGAAGAAAGGCCGAAACAAACTCAAAGGTCTCAGTATCTTTTAAAGTCCAGACAAAATCTTGATTAGATCATGTGAAGACCATGTAGACTGATATCTGAAATGGTCTTTTGAGGAAAGAACCAGCCAGATTGAGTGGACCTATCCAGTCAGTGCACGCATTGGTCAATAACCGAGCAGCTCAACTCAGAATTTAAGGAGCTCAACGATTCGACGAACATTACCAAAGAAAGGACATTCGGGTAGGCCGCATAAATTACTCAAACTGCCAGACCATGATTAAAAACTAAGATAAATTTAAATAAAAACAAAAAAGAAAACCACATACTTTTCACATTCACAATAATTAAAATAAAATAATACTTTAAAAAGTAAATATTCTTGTCATTGCAAGAAAACCAAAAAAAAAAATGCATAGTGCAAAATATAATAAAAAAACAAAATTAATTGGAGCAGCTCAATCCCAATCCTTTTTGTCCTCAATGTAATCTTTTGTTGTATAAAACGCTTTCTGGCACAACTTACGTTTAATGAAAGATTTGAATTTATTAAGACTTAGATCTTGTACGTGGCTTGGAAGCTTATTATAAAAGCGTACACATTGACATCTAAACGAGCCATCTATTTTCTTGAGCCTTGTTGTAGGTACTACAAATTTGTGTTTGTTCCTAGTATTTATGTTATGGATATCACTGTATTTTTTAAACAATTTTATATTTTTATGGGCAAATTTTTATTGATGTGAGTTTGAGAAGTGGATCCAATCTTATGAGTAACAGTGGACATTTGGCATTTATAGTTAGTTTAGTGTACATAGCTGCTTTTATTGAGCTCGTGGCTAGGTAGTTATAGCCACACGGGCAAATTTTTAAGGTTAAGTAACGCTTGTCGAGGTGAGTCCTTGAATGAGAGAATCCTTCGTGCCTTAGAAAGCACGTTAAGCCGTTGGTCCCGGCTGATTTCCACGCCATTAACATGGTGGTTATATTAAAGATTGTCCTTTTATGAAGATAGATTCTAGATAACGTTAGATAGTACATGCACCTCATTGTCATCAACGAGGAGGACCATTCCTCATAGCAATCAATCATAGACCGATACTAAACCCGGCGCAGCCCTGATCTTGGGATTGACTCCCAGCCGTAATCTATCCGGAATTAACTGGCATGCTCTCGGAATGCTAATTTCACTGCTAGAGAGATAGATTACGATCTCAGGTAAGGTCTAATCATGTGTTTATCTTTTATTAGCTGACCCCCGCGACTTCGCTCCCGTCAACTGGCTACCTTCCTACCTACCCTACCCTGCCTACCTTTCCTACCTTGCCTATCCTGCCTAACGTGCCTACCCTGCCTACCCTGCCTACCCTGCCTACCCTGCCTACTCTACCAACCCTACCTACCTAATAAGTTTTATCTATCATCAATAGTTTTGTCAGCGCACGCAAAAGAATGAATTTTTTATAGGCAACATCTTGCTACATTAGGTTACATAATTGCAATTTGCATAAGGATCTCTATATTTTTTTAAATAAAATGTAGGCTATGACACTCAGAAATAATGTATTTTTCTACTGATGATAGAATTTTCAAAATCGGTTCAGTAGATCCAGAGATCAGCCCACTTACAACGTCATAAACTCACAAACTTCACCTCATTATAATATTAATATAGATTATTTAAAGTGAATCAACTTGTTCCTTATATATTTGCTAAGCCTAAGGGGATTTGCCGATGGCGCGAAACAAATTCAATTATATTTGTTTATAAGTCGAATCGAGGCGAGTCATTAGGAAAGTTATTCAGTTTCTTTATTTCTTAACCAATTTTGATATTTTTAGCGATGTACAATTTGAAAAGCATAAAATAAGAATTAGATGAAGTATCAAAAATATTACTATTTACTTGTCTTACACTAATTTGTCAACATTAGCTTAAAACGGCACTTATGCGTAAGTGTATTTTGCATGGCTCCAGAAATTTACAATAAATTTTCAAAAAGCTGGAAGCAGTTAAGTGATTTAGCTTTTAAGAAAAAAGTAAAAAAAAAATGTAGCAGATAAATCCTACTATAACCTGAATTAGTTTTTAAATGAAAGAATTGTTTTAATTATTATATTATTCTCAATCCAATTCCCAATTCTAAAATTCTGTATTGCGTACCATAATGTATACAGTTGGTAGGGAAATAATTATATTATTAGTCACAATTATGAAACCTGTCGGGCACAGCATAGACTTGATCTATATCCGGCGTTCGGGAATTTGCGTGGTATCTTCTCGTCCAATTTACCGCAGTGTCTCAAGACAAAAGTCTATGACCAGTGTGTGTTGCCAGTGATCACCTATGGAACCGAGACGTGGTCGCTCACAATGGGCCTTATCAGAAAGCTCAAAGTCACCCAAAGGGCAATGGAGAGGGCTATGCTCGGAATTTCCTTGCGTGATCACGTCAGAAATGATGATATCCGCAGGAGAACCAAAGTTACCGACATAGCCCGAAGAATTGCCAAACTTAAGTGGCAGTGGGCAGGGCACATTGCTCGCAGAACGGATGGCCGATGGGGCCGAAAAGTTCTGGAATGGCGACCGCGAACCGGAAGACGATACGCTGGAAGGCCTCCCACTAGGTGGACTGATGACCTGGTTAAGGTTGCGGGAAGGCGCTGGATGCGAGACGCACGGGATCGGTCAATGTGGCGACGCCTGGGGGAGGCCTATGCCCAGCAGTGGACGTCTTTCGGCTGAAATGATGATGATGATGATGATTCCTATGATGGTCCACGATTTCCATCAGAGAAACACTTTTGCTAAGGAAAATCCCAACAACGAATACAAAACAAATCATTCCCTACCCGAAGTAAAAAGCTTGAAAGAAATATCGACTTTGAATTCCAGAAGCTAGGGTTTTAATTGAAATGAGGAGATATAGATTATACGTAATTCGTAATTGAATATGATTTGCAAAGGTTTCTCTTTAAAATTCGTAAACGGTGTTGGGTGTGTAAGCGAGATCTGAATCTGAGTCTGTGCGTTGTATGAGCGCGTGTGAACCCGCCGGTTTAACAAAAGATTCCGATAGAGCCGAGCTGCCTGATCATAAATGGCGCAGTTTTGGGATTACGCTTCTGATAGTAATTAAGAACTATGTTGAGTGACGTGAAGATAAAACTTGAGCGTTTGCAAAATATATGTATTCGTTTTATTTTCAATCTTAAAAAGTATGATCATGTTTCAGGCTTTCGCAAGATGCTCAAGTGGCTCCCTATTCGACTTCGCAGGAACTCTCGGATTTTGTGTCTGCTATTTAACGTTCTCCACAACCCTAAAACGCCTTCCTACCTCCGCGAACGCTTTTCCTACTCCCGTCCTTCCGATGCACTGTGCAGGTCGCATCTTAAGCATATCCTTGAAACCCCTCCCCACACTACAGACTTTTACTCCTACGCCTTTACTGTGCACGCGGTGCGGTTGTGGAACTCTTTACCGCCTGACATTAGGGACTGCAAAACCCTTGCTATTTTTAAAAAGAGAGTGAAAGAGCACTATCTTTCCATTCCGTCATAGTTGCAAATAATCATGCAATACCTATTATTTATTTATTATTTTATTTAGTATTTATTATTATATATATATTTAATTTATTAATATGTATGTTTATGAGAGTATTTATTAATTAATTATATTTTTTTTTTCTATTTTATAGTAAATTGTTTGATGTTTTTTTTTTATTGCCCCTCTACACACGGTATCTACATATCTTATTTTCAACTCTCCTCTCGCAGGTATGCTGGAAGAGATTTATTTGAAATAAGCGTACCTTTGTACCTATTTTCTGTCTCTTTCTTCTTGTATCTTTATTATGTGTGTGTACATTAATGGTTAAATAAAATAAATAAATAAAATTAGATAACAAATGGCAGTTTTATTTATGTTTGCTATCTCATGTTTGATTAATGTTGGCAAAATATAATATACAATTCCAATTTGTACTTTCCAAAATAAAAATTATGATCAGATCAGAAGAAAATTAAAGAAATTATTACAATATAATTATAACATCACATTACGTCTTATCTGGTTATTAATAATAAGTTGAGATTTTACAAACTCTACGTTCTCTAAATTAAGTTAATGTGATGCACCCATGTCAAAAGATTGAACCTGGATTTATCTATAAATATACGACAATATATTGTTTGATATGCGTTCCCTATAACATAGGTAAATGCTAAAAGAAATCTTTGAGTTCCCTCAAAGATATTTTTCTATTATAAGCTTAGGTACGCTTGACTGCTATCTCACCTGATGGTTACGATAACATTAAATTGCTTTTCATTCGACAAATTATAAATTCAAGCTACATTATGTATATTTGGTTCCTTGAAAAGAATTACTTAAAGTCCTAAACATTCGTAAAAGGCAGCTCCCGTCATGATAAAAACTCTCAACGGAAACTTTACGAGTTTTACAAATAGTTGCGTTTTATCGCCCCAAGACCCTGGCGGTTCAATGACTCACAATTTTGCACTGGTAAGTATATTGCTATGATGTCGTTGACCTCAATACAAATAGTCTAAGGGTAGTCCGACGTTATTAATGCGGGGTAAGGGATGAAATAGATTATGAAGATTTTTTTTTTAAGCTGAGCTGAGTATTTCCATTTCGTAGAAGTTCTGCGAGGAGCTTGCGCTTATATAATACGAGTAACAACGGGTTGATCTTGTTTAAAGTTAAGTAACTGGGTCCATTCATAGCATAAAACGTTATGCAATGAATGATCACCACCAGAGCATTTTTTAGAACCATGGAAGTGAAACGTCTCTTCCATGGATCGAAATACTAGTCAAGCTTTTGGTCCAGGCTGTCAATTGTAGATCTTTGTGAAGCGTTGAGGGTAGTCTAACGATTATCCATGTAATACTGTTACATTTGGTTAGACTGTTCGGTTGTACGCCAACATAGTTGAAGAAAGGCTAGGCTGATTGATTGATGTAGAAGTTCAATCTGCTCAAATTGGCCATTTGTTTATGAGAATAAGCCCAAGATGTGGGCTTCTTTTTGGAACGACTTGTAGCAACAAATCTAGCTTATAGCGCAGTGTATCACTGACAGCGGGAGATAGATTGCTGCCCGTGCTTTGTATTTATGTATGGGATTGGAGTGTGCGGTAACCTCGGCAGCGGATGAGTTTCTGGATATAATATAACAAACCAAGTCTTGGACTAATGAGAGACAATTAGTATTTTTTTAGAATCATGACATTTTGCACACGAGTTTTTTATACTATGAAGGTGATGCAGGATTTTTATTTCACCCCTAAAGGAGAAAATAAATGATTAAACTATAGATAGATAGATAGATACATCATTTATTTAGTGCACACAAAAGACACAGCACAACACACAAAATCTTAATTAAATTATTACAATTTTTATGTATGTATAAAAACGAGGTGCCAACATAAAAAGAAAAAGGAAACCATACTTACGAAATAAAAGTCAAAGTGACACCAGTAACATTAGTTTTGACAATCAAAGATTACTATTATTATATACTGGTTGACAATCAATCACCAAATGGGAGTCCAGCTCAGCACGTGTCAGGCAAATATACCTGACGCTGATATTCTGCTGGATCCCTGCAGTGACATATGGTCGCCAAGCAGACGTGATATGTTGGTGTTGTTACAGTGTTATGCGTAGAGTAATTCACGTAAGTATACCCGCAACTTTAATTTATTAGTTACAATAAAAAAACATTTATATTTTATTGCAATGGAAAAAGTTCCAGTTCTTAGGCGTGTTGAAAGTGTTATAAATTCGTTTTGATTACTTGGTTGGGTATTTATAAATTTAAATGTATAAAATAATAAACAATCTCACAATAACCAATAAATAAATGAGGGCGTAGGTCCAAATATAGCAATCGAGAATTAGTAGAAGAGTTTGTCAGAGTGATACCATCGACCATAGTAATAGCTTGTGAGTTATTAGATAACTAGTATAATATTATCAGCATTGAGATGACTTAGGAAGAGTGATTATCACCTCAGTACTGAAATAAAATGGTAAAAAACTGCGCCTTTTTAGTAAAATCTATTTTCGCTACAACAAAGTAGAAGATAGTATTCCACGTTAGAACCGCTCCTAGCTTACTATATTACGTTTCCCTTTTCGGTAAGACGTGCGCACCTGTTGTGGTGAAATATTGCGTGGAATGATAATCGCTTAGCGATCGTGCTGTGCTTCGGTCACTATACCACAGAACTACATATCAGTCTGATCCAGGTACAGTCAAGGATCAGAAGTGCAGTCTTACTCTCCAAAAACTCAAATGGCTAGTTTTTGTAAAAAAAAATCTAAAGGATTTGATAAAGTTGTATAGAAATTAAAGTAAAGATTATACCTACTAACCAGGAAAAGTTGAAATTAATCTGGCAAAAAAGATGCCGCCGCTATTTTGGTAGAGTGTGACTGCACTTTTGACCCTTAACTGTAGCTATTGTACAGTAGAACATTTGTAATAGATCGTTATTAGCATACTTACAAGGGCACTTGTAGTATACAAGTATTAGGCAAGTTTTTAATCGGTTTGTAATAAAAAAAAATATGCTGTATTCCAACCCTAGAATCTAGGCGATTGCATTTGCCATGCTACAGTGACTAGTGCCCTCCGTTTTATTCTGAAGCTATTCGGGCCAACCCGAATGTATGTGAAGTAGATAATAAAAACAATTCTCTACTAACATTTCTTATCTATAAGTTTTAAGGATACCAATGGCTTCATATTATAGATTTATTTCATTTTTAATAAACTTCTACTGTCCCACTGCTGGCGAAAATCTCGTCCGTAGGCTTCCAGTCTTCTCGGTGTCATATATCAAAGGATAAACTTCAAATTCTACGAATAAAAGACGACGCGTGTCCTATTATTTTGTGTTATTAACTACATAATGTAGGTTTACTCCGAGGGTACAAACCCCTCCTTTACACCGATCGGTGTGTTTGCACCCACAGTCGCAAACTGGGATCTAATTTGAATTTATGCCAGCAATAAATATTTTTGCTGCCTACCAAAGAGTTATTGGGTACAATTTATTATGGCCGTAGAATTTTACAGGGTTATTTTTTTGAGATAGACTGATGTTGGCACATTTGTTGTGCTAATCTGATGTTGATTTTTTGCAGGCGTGAAAAGCAATGTGATTCGGAACGCTAGTCTCTTCTCAAGTTTTAACAAATGAGTCGTATCTGAAGTTGTAAACGGGTATAAACAATGATCATGCTCAATATTTAATCATCATCATCAGAATATGAGTATTTGATTACTTCATTCATCCACTCAGCCATGCAACCATTGTGCTTTCAACCATTTATGAGTTACTAGCTTCTGCCAGCGTCTTCACCCGCATGAAAAGTTTTTTAGTATACCAAGGGAAATAATGTTCCCTTCTAGACTTTAATGTATCTCTTTGCCAAATTTCATACAGATCCGTTCAGCCGTTCTGGCGTGATTGAGTAATAAACATACAACCATCCATCCAAACTTTCGCATTTTTAATATTATTAAGAGTCTATAGTCTAGTTCGGAATAACTGCACCAATGCTCGTATACGATGTTTTGTGCCTTGAATAGGCAATGATATTTTTATTTTGTAAACGCGTGTCAAAACACCATGTTGATCAGGCCCTTGTACAATAGGCAGAATTTCAATAAAGCGAATCAAATTTAAATATTTTGCCAGAAATATATTTAGAAGTGTGAAGCACTGAATAGGCAACTATCCGCCGAAGCAATTAGGTTCCATATCAAACTATAACAGCAAGGTTATTATCTATTTAGTTTCCTAACGTTCTCGAATGTTACCAAGGTCGGAGTGCCCCAAATACAAAGAAACTTATGCCGAAGATTTCGGTACGGACTGATGTCGGTTGTAATTATAAAGATCTGTGCGTAGCATTCTATACGGGAATGTTTGCATTGAATAGTGTTGCGTGAGCCAAAGTTGTTCAAAGGAAAGTTTTTTGTCATGAAAACGGATTGCAATTGTTGTATGTTGTCTGGCTGTTGCTTTAGCATTTGATTTTTACAAATAGAATAGTGGTTCACATAATGGAGCGTTCTAATAACAGTCCGCTTGTCAGCCGTGTTTGTTTTGTGAGAATCATGACCGTGTTTAATTGTCTTTTTTTGTTAGCATGGTTTATATGTATTAACAAATAAACCATCTCAGCCTTATTTACAGAGCGTAACAAATTGTGTTAACAATCTCGGCGTATTGTAACGCTTGTGCAAACATCGCGTATCGGTGTACTGAGGAATTGAACGACGACAAGCGTTGTGATCGGAGAAACAACTTGTCTCAATTGTGCTGAGGGAAAACATTGATTTACGACTGAGAAGATATTATGCAACAATGTTTGTACCGTTATATTGAAGAAACAAGCTGTGAGCCCGATTGGATTGCCCATCGGAAAATGGCAAACGTTCATGTAAACTTTCATCACCTTTGCCCCTTTAGGGGATGGATTTTCAAACATACTTTTGTTACTTTCTCATTGCCCTCTGACGTTGTAAAATAAACTTAGACCAAGCATACTTAATTTGTTTACAAAAGTCATCATTAAAGAATTTTTAGCATAATCATAATAATCAACCTATATGTGCCCACTGCTGAGACACAGGCCATGCTAATTTAGGATGATAAGGACATGAGAATTATAATTGCAATGCTTGTAAAAAGCTGCTAAGTCATAAGTACTAACATAACAACAATATTATACACTTAGTTCGCAATAAACGTTTTGTGACTTTGACACTACGAAAAGGACTGGACTATATATGCATTAGAGGTATTTTGAATGTCTTCGAATGTTTGGTTCTAAGCCATACCGATTTCATCAAGATGCTTACTCACTTAGTAACTACTAACTGGCTCCATTGTCAATAAATTCCATACACACCAATCGCGGCAGTGTCAACGTTAACTCATAGGAATTGACATGCCCTTGACAATTCTGAATTCAGCTATGGCAGCTGAAACATATCAGCAATGGCTTCTTTCACATTACTGACGCGGTGTTCCGTGTTCTGAGGTTTTCACGCATGACATCATGTATGGAAACTGATGGTTTTGAATAACGTCCATCATAATAATTGTGCTTTTAAGAGTACTGCCAAAGACGCGACAATTCCGTGCTCTGTGGCACATTTATACGCACGCAACAGTAACATCAAAAAAATATTAACAAGTGAACATCTGCACGTCAGTGCGGGTACAGTTACGCGCGCAAGGGTAACACATTTCAATGCCTGCCGCGTCACAGAGGTAACCGTGTATCTGTCTGGATAGTTCGAATGCTTTACTACTCTTTCTAGTCATTGAATTCATAGACAAACTGAGTCTTTAAATGCATTCATACCTTGCAGAATTCATCTCAGAATATACAAATGCTATTTTAGATGTCATTCCAATCACCTTTTGGGAACGAAGTAAGGCCAGCTTTTAGCAAAATCAACATGTAATGTTGCCACTGCTCGAAAAACATCCTCTATTGAGAGGGAATTGTGTGGTTTCTAAAGAGGAATGGTAGGTGTCACTCATGTCCTAATTTTTTTGATTATAGGTCATGCCGTTTTTTTTAACGGTTACCGAATTCAGTGTAATGTTGTTGAAATCATTTTCACAAAATAAAGTTTGTCTGGTTTCGAACCCAAAACCTACAACTCAAATTCGGCCGTTATCATTGGACCACTGCTTAGGAAGAAAGCTTAAAGTGCTTAAATTCAGCACCAATCCTTCAGTCACCCCTTTTCTAAGCAATTCCTAAGCGTGAGTTCCCGCGTATTCACATCGTGCGCTCTGTTCGACTCAGACTCATTTAATCATTCTTTCAACACGCCGTAACTAACATTAGGCGAATTCCTCACCCTCCCGCTAACCCATCTCCTCCCTCTGGAACTAAGTCACGCTTTCACGTAATTATTCGTAATATGGTTTGTGGCTGCACTCAAGGTGAGATAGGCTGTGTTTTATGTATTAGTTTTAGTTCAGAAACCGTGTAATGTGTGTTTGGTAAATCTGCGAACTGTCGCGAGTGTGGTCTGGGGCATGAGTAGTGAGATTATGATTTAGCATAGTTTCCTTTACTATGTAATTCCTCATCATATTAAGTCACGCGAAAAAGTCCATACTTAGAAGATAAAAGTCACGCAATAAAAATTACGTTTTTGTGACATCACTTTCTCCAATCTTTGCTTGATGTAACTCAAAACACGCCATGTTAGCGGTAGATTCTATTAGCCAGTCAGTATTCAGGCAGTTAGTAGTCTAGCTTGAGTTGCTCTGCTGTTCATCTGATTCACTGAAAGTGATAGAGTGTAGTTTCTCTGTATTTATGTTCTTAATAAGCACGGAGAAAGACAGACAGATTTGCACCTCCTGCAGGATTTGCTTGTCGATTTCCAATCGCGCCCGGTTGTAGAAGGCGGCTGCCACCACGTATAAGATAACCAGCAGCATGCAGGCCACCGAGTGGCGCTCACACGGGTTTATCATCCTTGCTGTGATATAAAAAGGTTAATCAGACATTGGAAACCACTAAGAAGACATTGAAAGAATGGTAGAAGATGATGTGAGTGATGCACCACTGTTACATGCTTGGCATCCAACCCATACGCACAAAACGTTTTGGAAATAAATTAATTACTAATGAGTGGTAATCCTTAGCGGAGTCTTAGTTTCATATTCATATTATTATGCATTTGTTGCAATAGTGTATTTATAGGTTTATAGCTAAGTAAAATTATTTCAATCTAAACTATCATTAAATCGTGTTCCTGATAACTATAACATGGCCTATAATGTCAAGAGTGAATGCGTCGCTTCTAGACAAGCCTGCTCCATTGTCGATTACTCTCGTTTGTTATAAGAAAAGTAAATGGTCAAGCCTATTAATTCCCCGCTAACTCGCTAGTCAAATCTGGAGTAAATTTATCACTTATAGGCAAGTATGCTTCATCGTCAACTACAAGTATTATTGGTTACGACCAGGTCGTCTGGTATTTGTAATACATATCACCTGGCTTGTATCCTGATTCGTATTTATATGACAATTTCTGTTCGCCAAACGAGGCACTTGCAGGAGGAAATATTTGCCACAAGTTATGGTGTCACATACATTGCTACAGTGCATTATGCCAGCTATGTGTCATATGAACATTGAGTTCCAACAGCGGCCGACAATACACTCGCTAATTAACGACGAGAATTCCAAACTCTACTGGTATCTCTCTGTTGCATATGTGCATCCGTGAGCCAGTTCACGCGTATGCCAAACAATTTGAAAAGGATATATTTTGAATGTCGGCATCGTAACTAACAAGATTTCTGAATTAAGAATGTGAATTTGAGTATCTGTCAAACTGTATTTTAGCCTGAAAACCCTGTCAAAGTTTAGCGTAGAAGAAATAATTGAACATTTGATACGTACTGGCCCTAAGTATATGTTGTCGAGTGTTTAAGAAACTGTACTTAAGCCTGAATACTTGCCAAATTTAATCATTAAAGAAGGGTCGTCTTCAGTTTTCTCAATTCAGAAACCCATGCAGTGTTCATAAAACTAAAGTACAAAATAAGTAAGTTCGTCAAATACTCAAGAGAACAAGCAAGGTTTAAGCGATAAAGAAATAGAGTTGGCTTGCAGCACGAAAAAATAATCATCCAGGCAAAACCATTTTTAAAATAAGGAAATAAATTCCACACGTAACAATATATTTCATTTCGTTGTGAACTTTTCATGAATATACTCGTACGTATAAACTGGAAGTTCGACCAGTAAAATTTTGAATCCACTAAAATTTTCTACATAATTTTAATCCCCGCAAATATGTGCTGCCCATAACAATCTATTATGTTTCAGTTGAAACTATTTAGGAACTAACTTGAAAAATGCCAGCTAGACCACTAAAATTAACAATATGCTATGTTTTCTACGTATTCTCCAAAGGATATTTGTATTTCGCATTTCACCAATTATTTATAAAGCCTCATATTATTGAGAGCAACCGGGTGCAAAGCTGCTTGTGAGAAAGGATCAGGTCCAAATTTCCTACTAGCTAAAACACTAAAACTTTACGAAGTTACCGCTATGTAATCTAAGCGAAGATTTTACAATGTAGCAATACAGTACATTGTAGCTCCAATATTATTTAGCGAGTTATAACAGTGGATAGAATGGAGATTGCAAGATATTTTCTTTAGTTCAGGTTTTAGAGGGACGCGGTACTAATATATACAGCGGTGTTACATTGTGTACAGGTATGTGGTGGTTTGAAATTTTGTCTTACACATAAGTAGGTACTTATTTGTAAAGTTAACTATAAGTCAGTCGATGTTTGGAATTGAGAATTACTGATGAAGTTGTAGTTTTTGTTGAATCCCTTGTTTATTAAGAAAAGCATACAGGCGCATTCTTGTAGTAGTAAATACACGTATTTCCATCGCATTCCAATCGCTTTTACGTTACTAAATTGACAATCCCAAGAACGAAAGCTATGACCAACATAGGTAATAAGTATTTTATTTGCGTCTTAGATAATCTTATATTGCCAACAACGTTGGCGTGCATCTAATTTAACCACATGCGGCTCTAGCCGTAATAAATCTCACATGCGTACATCACAACTTTACGCCGATGTCCTTCGCACCTGAATCCCCCAAGGCTAAGTCTATCTCCCCGTAATCACCATCCCTGAATAACTAACACCTAACACGAAACAACATCAAAACACTCCACAGGCCGCCAGCTTACCTCGACATGTCAAAAACAGGTAAGAGCAAACGAGACACACATATAAACTCACACGTGAAAGAAAAAGCCCGAGCATATATTATGACGGGCACCAGGTACACCCGGTCTTGTACAGAATACCTATTACAGCTCTAACAAGGGAGCTTTAAAAGTAATTAAAATGCTCCTGGAGATTATTTTTTGTACGGAATTGGTATCTCTCGCTGGATTACAAAGTGATCTAGCACAGCTGAGACCCTTTTCACTTTAATTTTTTAATGGTCCTTGCGTGTTTTAGGAATGAAGTAATTTACGACGGCGAGGCTGGGATTTACTCTTACATAGCAAACAAACTGCTAAATTAGATAAATAAGTTGATGTTTTTAATGGCATTTGTTTATGGCGGCTATACTGCTATACGTAAAGTTAGTTAAAGTATTAATCAGGAGCTCAGACATTACCATACCTTCCATGTAAGTTGTTATACTACGGAACGATTCATAAAAAACGTTTAGTAGAACTAAAATATCCGTAAGAATAAAACGTATTTCTGTATTCGGCGGTTCTTTAAGCACACTCTTGGCAGCAGTCCCAGAGAATGAATCTATAATTATTAAATAAATAAATAATTATAAATAAATATTACAAGTAATTAGTGTAATAAGAAAAATAAATGGATTACTAATGAGGACGTTTCTTTTAGTAAACATCTAAATTATGTTGATTTAGATTTCTCCTATGTAACGAGTATAATAACTTTCTTGTTCTAACGCCTTAGCTCGCATGAAAGTAAAAAATTATCACAAGTGAACTTACCTAAGGCCCATACCATATTTAGCTAAAAACGTATTTAGCAAAATTGATTGGTATATACTCGTATATACGAGTACTATGGGTATACACACACTGGCAAAATTTGCGGAACAAGAAAAAAAATTCGCAAAACCTTTTTTTTTACCTTTGCGGGGTAGTTTTTCTTTTCTTTTATAATAAAACCAATTATTTCTAATTGATAAAACAATTGAACTTCACTTTTCAAGCGATTGTTTAAATTTTATTCGAACTTACATCACTTTGAGAGAATTTTGCTTATTGCCACTACATGGTTATGATTTAAAATTTTGTAATTTTTTTATTAACAACCTGAGTTATTTGTTTCATTTTTAATGATTAGATCTTTTTCGAAATTAATGATATCATTGTGCCCAAACTTAACCTTTACCCTAACTGAGAGGTCCAGGGCACTTGAGATGAGATGAAATGATCAAACCTACAGAATGATGTGCATAATTCATCGTTTATCTGTTTCAAACCATTTATTGCAGTTTTTAATGGTTTAGAGAGACTAATGCTATTGTGAGAGTATCAGAACAAGGCCGAAATCTCAAACTTCTATAAGAAATAATCTTTTTATTTAGTTTCGCTTTCGAAAAATTTGCGTTTAAAGCAAGTGCGAGTTTCAAGCCAGAAATGAGCTGGAGGAAGTTCGAGGTGCAATAGAAACTGGATATAAGGAACGAAAGAGAATGAAAGAAGCTGTTTCTCGTTTGTTCGTCTCCGCCGAAGGTCCAAAACTTGAGGCACATCACCTTTGAAACAGAACAATGTTAGCCCGGGTATATCAACTTTCGTACACAGACTAATGGAGTAAAATATTGTTCAGTGCTGAGTATGGAATTAATTTAAATCGAATTGAGAGACGGCAATGAATGTGTGAACATGAATAAGAATAACATAATCTGTATTTTTTTAAGCTACAGTGGCATATGGCAGAGGAACAATATTAGATTCAGGTAGGATATGTTTGGGAGCTCGTACGGACTTGATGATGATCGATGGAGGGAATCTTATTTTAAACCGCTATAGAAGTGTTATTTAAGAATAAAACGCCGTTTCATTTGCCCCTTGGTCAGTGGATACCACTTTTTCAAATCCAGGTTATCTTAATAATGTCAATATCGCAGTTTTGGCGGCGCCGGCGAGATCACCAGACATGCACCCGATAGAACACGTCTAGGAACTGCTAAAACGAAGAGCCTAATTCATACTCCCTACACCTGTCAATGTGGGTAAACTGCGAAGCGCCATTGTATAGGAATGATAAAAACTACCATAAGATACAATGAATAACATTATTCTCAACATGTCTAGGCGGGAGAAAATTTTATTAAGAGCAAGCGGAGAAAACACGCAATATAATGTGATATTATTTTATTGTAAAAATGTTTATTTAATTAACTTTTTTTAACTTTCCTTGGTAACCTTAAAAAATCAACAATGTCCAGTTTTCCCATTAAGTCATATAACTCACAAAAAATGTACTAAACGCGACCTCATTTTTATTTTAAAAGGTGTATTTTTAAGTAAGGAGAAATGTCTTAATATAAGTTTCTGAAATTAATTATTTTTTAATATAAAATCGTAATTCGTTGTTCCGCTAATTTTGTCGGTGTGTACTATACTTTTGAATTTTCACAGAGAAACATTGGCTACTGCACCATGCTTATTAAAGTTTTTGATGATAATGTTATACCAGCAGAAAATGCTTCTTCCAAATTTTGGCAGTAATCCTTTATTATGTTTTTATCATTCCCAGATATCGTAAACATGTGACCTTTGTTTGTCACGTGGCTGGAGCTATACAAGGCTGCAGAACCTACATCCATAACTTGGTAGTACAGTGTCACAAAGTGCGACACTTTTGTTCAATTTCTCGAGTAATACATTAAGATCGGAGACGGCTGGCTGTCGCACCGTATTGTACGTCTACACTATACGAGTGAGGAATGTACACGTTATTTGAAAAATGGGAGACTTTTTTCGGATCCAACCAGATCCGATAAAAGTTGTTTCACAAATAAGCACGTTTTTCATGAATATAATAAAATGTTATTTGAAAAGTTGAAAGCTACGTGGAAATGTTGTAGCATTCAATATACAAAATCGGAATCAAACTGGAACAATACTGAAATATTACGTCAGAGGACCATTAATTATTTGAATACCTATAGGTATATATTTTTTATCAACCCACATCTTACAATTTACCTTCAAAATCACAAGTTATATATCACATAAAATATTCCCAAACGTCGATGTAACTTCGATAACTCTTCGAACAACTTTCTGTACACTTTTGCAAAAAATGTTGGAGTCCATATGTATACGGCGATAACCTCAACTTCTAACTAAACTGGATGAAGTGCCTCCTTGCTAAAACTTCACTCCACTGCGTTCAGTAATTTTATTTGTTATTTTTTGGTATTTTTAAATTATTTCTTAGAGTTTTATATTCCAAAAATATGACCTGGTTTGTAGAATAGGTATGATTTGTGGTTTTGTTATTTTGTTTGAAACGAGAATTCCTTTTGAATGAGACCGTTGGTTATTAAGATAGCCTTTAGATGATGAAGATGTATGTTGGGATTGAGATGACTTTTGAATGAAGGGTTCTTGTTTCTTTCGTGAAGTTTCCAGCGACGTAAACTAATTCTCCAAAAACCGAAGACATTCTCTAATACTGGCAACTCCTTTGGAGATTTCAACGAATCTATATAGTCATCGTTGGTTTCAGAGTCTAACTTCTCCGCTAAGATTTTTGAGTCTAATGTATCCACATACGAGGAACGGATCCCAAGTAGATACATCAAAGCCGAGATTTTTATAGCGTTCACGCTTTATCGTGGATCCGTTTGAGGTGACTCACAGATTTTTGCTGAGATGTCCCGACATCTATCCGATATCCCGATATTTAGGAGCTTTTTGAGATGAGATATAAGAATACGACGCTTATTGTCATAGCGATGCGTAAGGATATTCCAACAAACGGGGCAGTTGTCTGAACTTATTTGAAGATGTTGGATTAGTTTTTCCGGCTCGCCCTTGGTCTTACTTTTCAGTAACTGCATTTTTTGGGCGTTCGATAACGATGGATTATTGTGTACAGTTTCTGTAAAAAGATCTTTGAAGGATATCCAGGACGTATAACTTCCTTCAAGGGTAGCTATTTCCATTTTTGGGGTCGATTTCCCAATATGAGCCACCGACCACATCTTTCGGTTATTATCCCTTTTCAGAGTTTTATAATATTTCTTGTAGTTCGAAAGTTGCTCGACGTACTGGGCATTGGAGCCGTTGAGCTCGTGGTCCAGTTCCCAATGTAGGGTGTCAATATGAAAGAAATGAAAGCCAGTTTAAGGTTATTAAATGCACTGTATTTTCCACAATATTATATATAATTATATTTTTTTTTTTTTAATAAAACGTTGCCCCACACTAGGAATTTCTTCCTGTATCGTGGGTGCGTTTACAAACATTTAAACTCACATACACAACACCCAGAGCCGGAACAACTATCTGTAGGTCATACAAATATTTGTTCCGTGCGGGAATCGAACCCGCGACACGCAGCGCAGCAGTCAATCGCTCAACCACTGCGCCCAATTATAAAATTAAGATTAATTTATACTATGGTGAACGATGTGGGATTATGAGTCACGCGCACGGTATGCCGCCGAATTACGTACTGAACTATTCAACTATTGTTGTGTAAGTGCAATAAAATAAATGATGGAAACATACTGAGCGGGTGGCGCAATAATGATGACCCAGGTAAACGTTCTGTACGGTGGTAGACCCGTACACATAATGATAATAATTTAGTATAACAATATAAGTAAACTGAAGAAAAAAAATCATAATCAAAACCAAACAACTCATGCTTGAACTAAAAAATTGACTATAGAAAAACTGTTCTCATAACAAAGCATAGGTGGTATCTACTATAGTTTCCGATTTCCCCGTACTGAACCAGAAAAGGAAAACGCTCTTTTGTAGATAACTTTATGGCGGCGTATCAAAATTAACAGATAGGTACCATATTTTAAGTAAGACCAGCAATAATACAACTGTGAAAACTGCATCCAATTTCGAGCACTCCTTATTGAGTCAACAGCGTACAAACATCCTCCATTATAGAAAAACAAAAATGCCAAATATATTATTTTTGGCATCTATTGCTGTTAAAAACACCCCACGTATAAAAAAATCTTTAATATCTTCAAAACATAGACATCGCCGTAATATATGTATAGATATATTCACAAACACATATTCAGCGCCAGCAAAAGTTAGATCTCAAAAGTTGATTCAAACGTATGTTAAACACCCCATAAACACAAAGTGAAAAACTTGATGCAAATCGAATATGGTTCGGTCGTGTATGTTCGTTCGTCGCTCGTCCTGTTCAATATGCACAAACAGTCGCTCGTGAGCTCACTCGATACTCGGATTACTTCTCGCGTACACTCGTACCAACATATCTGTGAAATGGCGAAAATTGGAACTACTGCCGTCATGTTGAAATGTCATTCGACTGTCAGTGTCTACTACATTCGGGTTCTCTGGTTGTTTTGACGTGACATTGCTGAATTTATAAAGTTAAATATGCCGAAAGCTATTAAAAGTGATGCTTGAAACATTATTCTAAAGGTTAAAACTGGGTCTCCGATTATTCCATTTAATCAAATATACAAACGAATTTCGGCAGCGACAGGGTAGTGTTGTCAACTTTCTTGTTATTAATTACCCGATACTTAACTAATTATTTAAGTCCACGAAATATTCGTTTATATTCTTGCTGCAGGTTAGCGTAACGGTAACGTACATTTATTAGGTAACCTGATAAGTGAGTGAGCAAACTAACCTGCCAACAGTGGCGGTAGCTTCATAGAAGCCCAAAAGCCTGGCTTGCCTTACTAAAATGCTCGATAGAGAATCAATATCAAACCTGAACTATTTAAAAGTTCGCGCGCTTAATTCTTATCAAAATAACACAAAGTATCTACCTATGCCACACTACTTCACATAGCGATTGGTCGCGCGCAGAGTTTCGCATTTGCAGTTGTAGCATCTACATATAGCTATCTCGCTTACACGCACCGGCTTTTACCGGGCTTTCAAATACTATATCTGTCTCTTTCGCACTTATAGCGATGTGTCGTATAACGAGTTAGAAACTTGTGCGTCTTTGTAGACGTTCAGTTTGAAGATTTAAGCAGGGCTTTGCATGTGAAGTTGTACGCGTATCCGTGACCTTGTCACCTTGCCAACTCTGCAGTGTTGCCGTTTTAGCGACGTTGTGAGATCTTGGAGATTTTTAACGAGTTTGGTGACTTTTTTAAGATTTAGCAAAAATAAAAACCAGCGACTTTTGAAAATAACGAATATAAATATTCAAGCAATATCTTAAAAATAAAAAATTTGCGACATCTAGCTAGATTTTTCATATAACTGGCGACTTATTTTTGCCAAATGACAACACTGCAATGACCCGAGTGCAACTCACTTCAGTTCATATCTCTTAGTACACGGTTACCAACTTAGGGATTTTGTCCCTAAATTTAGGGACTAGAAGTGTTAAAAGGGAAATTTTTGGGGACTGGAATATTTTGGGGATTTTTTTAGGGATTTCGAACAAAACTTACCAAATCGAAAACAAAGCGTGTGTTTTCTGTTTTGTGCGTAGAAAGGAACGCACGATATGTAATTCATATCCCCTAAAAAGGTACATAGTATCATGATGGTACGATTTTCCTTATAAATCGGGATTATGGATCGTGAGTAAAACTTAATCATACTGTGGACACGATCAAGAACTTCATCGTACATATGTATGACTTCAAAAATGAGACGTCAAATGAAAGGAGCAACAGGATGATGATGTGGTTCTAGAAATAATTAACAAGTTTGCATAGTTGTATTTTTCATTTTTTTTTATCAACTTAATATGTAACGTTATATTTACCTACGAAATAATTTAGGTACTAAATAAGTATGTAGGTATAACACATATAAAATTCTATTTAGGGATTTTTAGGGAAATTCGGAAAAATTGGGGAATATTTTTGTTTATAACACAACAACACAGGTAACACTGTCTTAGTAGTCTGTGCCATTGTCATTGTCAGTTTCATTTGCTTGAGTGGGAAAAGTTAGAGTTTTTTGTGTTTTCTTAGATTTTCTCGGTGATACAATTGTTTTGGTGACTTACCTACAACAATGGAGGTAATTGTACCTTGTGAGGATTTAAAATGCGTTCAAGTTTTGATTGGCGAAGATAAGGTAAAATCTTTAAACTTTGCTCAGAAAAAACAGTTAATTTCTTCATTAAAACCGACGCCTAATCTGTCTATTTCTCAGACTAGTAAATCGCATAAACGAAAATTTAATAGATCAGTGTATAAAACTAGTTGGATTGTTGGCTGTTCGCACACTAATAAGTTGTATTGCTGGTGCTGCATATTTTTTTCGAATGAAGATTCCGTTTGGAATACATCTGGTTATAATGATTTAAATAACATATCTGGCGCCATTAAAAGGCACGCAAATTCCCATAAACACCTGTGTGCAATGGTTTCTTTCGGAAATTTTGGTAAACAACGAATTGAGACATCTATATCACGCCAGATATCTGAGGAAATTTCAAAATATAACACGCGCGTTGATAACAACCGTAGTGTATTTCAAAGATTAGTCGATATTGTTTGTCATTTAGCACAACAAGAACTTCCTTTAAGAGGTCATGATGAGTCCAAAACTTCATTAAATAAAGGCAATTTTTTAGAACTGGTCTCGTTAATTTCAAAATACGATGTCGTTTTAGAAAAGCATATGCAGCATCAGGAAACTGACAAACCGGGGCCGAGTTATTTATCTAACAAAATTCAAAACGATATTATTCATTCCGTAGCCGATGTGATGCAAACTTGCATCGATTACGAAGTTAGGCATACAAAATTTGTTTCAATTATTATTGACGAAACCCCCGATGTTAGTCATAGAGAACAACTGTGCTTGATTCTGAGATATTATTATAAAAATGAAATTCATGACCGTTTTTTGGGCTTTCTTAATGTTTCGGAAAGTCGCACAGCAGACTCACTCTCTAATATTATTTTAGAATTATTGAATAGACATGATTGCATCGCTAAATTAGTAGCGCAAAGCTATGACGGTGCTAGTGTAATGTCTGGTGTAAGAAATGGAGTGCAACAAAAAGTTAAAGATGTTTGTCCACAAGCAATTTACATTTGGTGTAATGCACATATTTTGGCCTTAGTGTTGTCTAAATCATGCAATAGAATTCAGGAGGTTAGTTTATTTTTTTCAGCCCTTCAGGCTTTGTGTAATTTTTTTAGTAATAGTACAAAACGAGCTGCTTTTTACGATACTCATTGCAGCAAAAAATTGCCTAATGCTCCCGCAACTCGTTGGACATACATGTCGCGAGTTGTAAACACGGTTTTTGAACAAAAAATTAAACTTATTGAGTTGTTTTCTGATCTGTGCGACAATCCACAGAACTGGGACGGGGATACGATTTTAGCTGCGGAGAATTTTGAAAACACTTTGCGATCTTTTAATTTCAATTTTTTTCTTTTTATTTTTCATCGGATATTTGAAAAAACTGACTGCTTGTACAATATTCTACAAAAATCACAAGTTGATGTCGGTTATTGTATTAATAAAATAAAGGATTTTCAGGCATGGTTACGTGCTGAATTTCAATCCGAATTTGATCAAATTTATGAGAATACTTTGCAAAATAACTCGGCTCCTCGTTTGAGACGCAACGTACGCTGTGCAAAAACGGAATACAGACGACTTTTTGTAGAAGTAATTGATAACATTAATACCGAAATTACTGACCGATATTCTGAAATTTATAAATTAAAGTTTTTCCAACTGCTCAACAACAAAAAATTTGACAATTATCACTCACATTTTCCTACAGAGGAATTAGATTCATTATTTGACATTTATGCAAACTATTTCGACAAACAAACATTAAAAAGCCAATTGATTTGCTTGTATTCTAGTCCTGATCTGAAAGATCGTAATGTTTTCGAATTAATTGATTTCATTCATGAGAATAACCTCGAAGATGCCTTTCCCGAGCTGTTAAAGTTAGCGTATCTTGTTGTAACTATTCCGGCTACCAGTTCTTCCGCGGAACGTGCTTTTTCGTCTCTTAAACGTATCCATACCTATCTGAGAAATACACAAGGTCAAGAGCGTCTTTCCGAATTATCAATGATAGCTATTGAAAAACAGTTGTTGGTAGAATTAAAACGATCACCAACATTTTACTCTGATGTAATTAAATCATTTCTTAAGAAAGATAGACGATTCCAATTAGAATATAAATAATTTATTTAAATTCCTTTTTACATTCTATCTAGCTATTTTTTAACTTTCGGTTTTGTTTTTTTTTTTCGTCTGTAACCTGTTAGTCCTGTTACGAAGCAAGCAACTACTTACCATTACTTTGTTCCCTCAAGCAATGAAGCAAACCAAACGGCTTTTTTAAAAGCCACCGGAGGTATGCAATTGCTGATATGTTTATTATATTCAATCTAGCACTAGCATGCCTTCAGTGTGCTTTGGTTACCTCATTCACCGCACGATGGCGTAGAGCTAAATTGTATAAATAATGGGTGGCTTGCTGCAAATTTGTCATTCAACATT
Organism: Orthosia cruda; assembly: GCA_964057195.1. Taxonomy (NCBI): domain Eukaryota; kingdom Metazoa; phylum Arthropoda; class Insecta; order Lepidoptera; family Noctuidae; genus Orthosia; species Orthosia cruda. The sequence goes on along the minus strand of OZ059825.1, from coordinate 73,767,284 downwards.
TCGTCACTCAACCATCAGCAGCAAGCCACTCCTGGGAATAAATTAAGAAACAAGAAGCCCGAAGTTTTACTCATCAATCAACAATTCAACATACATACAGTCCACCCTGACCCAGTAGTTTATGAGAAAATTGCGATGATACATATGTAGGTACCTACATACACAGACGAAAAGATTTTTTTTTTTTTTTTTTTTTTTTTTTTTTTTTTTTTTTTTTTGAAATCTTTTTAAATTTTAGTGGGCTTGCCTTATTTTGAAACCCTAGGCACGCCACTGCTGCCAGATTTCAAATTTCTACTAACATTTATTTTATTATCTTATATTTCAGGTGTGAGACAAGGACTAATTTCAAAAATAGTTAAGGAAGGGCACGCAGCAGAAGAAACAAAAATTCGGACACAAGGCAAGGGGAGAAAACGTAAAAGTGGATGGAGTTGATGATTTTGACATGGGAGTTATACGGAGGAAAGTACACGAATTTTATTCTGCTAAAAAAGAGGTCCCTACTGTTAAAAAGCTTCTAGAGGTATTACAGACAGAAATAAATTACACAGGACAGCGAGAGAGTCTGCGAAAGCTGCTTGACAAGGTGGGATTTCGTTTTAAAAAATCTCAATCCAATCGGAAGGCTCTTATGGAGCGTAATGAAATATTAGCTTCGAGAGCTAAGTACTTGCATGCAGTGGATAAAAATAATAAATCTCCCCAGCCCCGGCCCATAATTTATTTAGATGAGACCTATATTCACTCTTCGCATACATCGGGTAAATGTTGGCAAGGAGACGGTGAAGACGGAGTATTGGAGCCTGTATCGAAAGGGCAAAGATATATTATTGTTCATACGGGAGGAGATACTGGATTTGTTACAAATGCACTACTTGTGTTTAAATCAAACACAAAAAGTGGTGATTATCTTGACGAGATGAATAGTACCAACTTTAAAAACTGGGTTATTGAAAAACTTGTGCCTAATTTACGAGAGCCATCCATAATAGTGATGGATAATGCTCCTTATTACCGTATTTGTGTGAATAAAGACCCAAATACGAATTCCTTAAAAAAAGATAACAATTATGGTTGACCCAAAATAAAATTGACTACGGAGAGAATTTGACAAAACCTCAGCTTTTAGAAATAATTAAGAGAAACAAGCCTGGACCTGCCTATGAGATTTAAAAAAAAATAGAAGACAATAGACACAAATGCTTATATTTACCACCTTATCACTGTGATCTCAATCCCATTAAACTCATATGGAGCACAATGTAAATATTGTGCACAAAAATGCTGAATTTCGCCGCCTAGTTAGAGAAGCATTTGACGCTATTACAGTTCATGAGTGGGCACAGCATTGTAAACACGTTCGCAGGTTAGAAGGAGAATACTTAAAACATGATTTGTATTTAGATAAACCTTTTATTATAGAAGTGGTATGTGACACTGAAACCGAGAGCGATAGTGGTATGGCCTCACAACCAGGATGAAGTTGTGTATGCAGGTTCATCTAAAGAACCTGGTTTTCAATAAATCATTGTAAAGCAATTTGTTTTTTTTTTTATTACACTACACTACCACTGCTAATTATAATTAGACAAATCTGGTGTTAGGGGTAAAATGCTAGACATCCAGGTACCTCTTGCAGGGTAGGTACCTACTTAACTTCGGATTAAATTAAAGTTTTATCCGCCCCGTGGAACATTTGATCTGCTGAATTTCCACTTCATTGGATTACTTTTTGCATAAAGCCATTGTTTGTTGCTGAGAGACTAATCTGTGACTGTGACTATACTTTCTGTAACTTATATGGTGTACATAATAAAGAGTATTCTATTATATTCTATTCTACCTACGTAACTGTAAATTATCAAATTCTTTTTATTTATTTTATTATTTTATTTGGGAATCATTGTTTTTAATTTGTAAAAACTGTAATTCTCATTAAACGATTATGTCTAATGTGAAATTTCCTTCTTGAAAACTTACTCAATTTTGGGCACCTTATATTAATTAGCAACACTGAATCGACGGTGCCGTCCTCTTTCAGATCACCGATAATTTGGTAGTACTGTACTTTCATTCGACGCACGGTCCGCAGACAACTTTGTTACAACATTTTTCTGTTCATCCGATTTTATTTTACGTTGAGCAATATATGTTTTATATTAATATAATATAGTAATTTTGGAAAATCGTTTCTATTGGCTTTTTCGTTTCGTCGTTGCAAACATTTTTTGCAATGATAATAAAAATGTAAAATATAATTAATGTTTTAGCACAATATGCACTTGTTCTGATAATTATTTATTACCCGGCTGTAAGGAAAGGGTTATGTTTTTCGCGCGTATCTTGTTATGTATGTATGTTACATACATATATATGTTATATGTGTTTGTATATATATGTTTGTATGTACGTAATATTCTTTATTACCTCATATCTTGCAAACCGCTGGATGGATTTTTCTAATTAATACATCGTTAGATAGGGCTTGGATCCCAAGTGTTCTTAGATAAGTGACGTTAAAAATAAACAAAAATGGCGGCTTTTGTGCGCCATATTGGGGGCGACTCAATATTTTTTTCTTCGAAACCCATCGAGATCAAAATGAAGGATTTTTAAAGGTGATTACAAAAATATATACCACTTATATGTTAAAATGCGATTCGAAAAAAAAACAGGTAACATAAAGTTGTAAATCAAAAAAGTTAATTTAAAAATCAAAAAAACCGACTGCGAACTCAAAAGATGTAAAAAAGTAGAAAATCATGCTGTGCAGTCGGAGGATACATATTCGCGAGCTGGCTGACCACCTGACCCTCCGACTCCGCGTTTTTTTATTTTTAAATTAACTTTTTTTATTTGTCTTACTTTCATTGTTGGCCTCTTCGCCTTCCTTAAATTACTCGTATTAACGCTAATAAGTGACACATCAATAGTCGTAACATGGCATTTGGAAGTAGTTTAATCATTTATGTCGCAATTTCAATAAATAACTTAAATACAGTAATTTAAGGGTACACCCGGGGTGTACCCTTAAATTACTGTATTTAAGTTATAGCAAGCAGCCTGCTCATGTTTAACGATTTATTGTGACGGTGTAAATAGCGCTTTTGAGCCACGCTCCAAGCGGGACTCAGGGGCATTAAGCTGTGTCGAGTTGCGACTCCTATTATACAGCTCTCCCGGGTAAATTCTATTAATTTATTTTTGGCTTTAATCAATTTTCCAATGTCAAATATTGCTGCGAGCAAGGTCAATTATTCTCGTAACTGAAATGATTACATTCCATTAAGTTTTAGAGAGTTTCCTGATATTTTGACTTTTCGACAACCTTTATCCCTGGTAGAATGTTACTCTATCTGGAGCCTCGCCTTTCGTGCTTGTGGACATGGGTTCAAATCCGGGCAAGTATCAATATAACTATTTCAAATTCATATGTCCGTTCTAAGTTTATCTTGGACATCCCTGAGAACGGTGAAGCAAAATTCGTGAGGCAATCTGGACTTATAGTTAATACTAGCTGTGCCCGCGGCTTCGCTCCCGTCAACTGCCTACCTTACCCTACTTACCTACGTCTTACCTAACTTACCCCACCTACCTGCACAGAATATTATTTATTATAGGGAGAGGAATATCGATTCATACAAAAAAAGTAAAGACAGTTTTGCTGCGCGCTATCTAGTAGCACTCCAGAACACCACACCGAAACGAAAACATAAATTAATCTTTTTTATAAAAAAATACTAACGACTTGCAAATAACAAAACTACGAAGTGAAAAGTAACTTTAATTTGAAAGTCGGTGTCTATAACGCAAAAAAATGGTATCTACCAAAGACACCGATTACTATTGTCTGTTGTCTTTGATAGGTACTACCAAGGTGCCGTCCAAATCACGTGATGTTTTTTTAGCATTTTTAAGCCCACTGAGCCCCCTTGGTGATACGTGGTGTGGTTTAAGACTGAACCCCCCCCTCTCCCCCACCCAAAATCCTACAAAGAATCTTATTTTTTTTAGAATATTATCTTTAAATGCAGGTATAAAGTATAATTTAATTTTATTCTGAAATTAAGAACATGACAAAAATGTCTAGACAGAAATGTTGTAGGTTGTTTTTGACGGGCATAATAATTACACGCGCAATAACACTATACGCCGCGTTTCGGTTTAGTAATCGCGCGTTTGACGAATAAATAAATACACGTGATATCTTACTACACCCCCTTGTGAAATTTCATGATTTTTGCTAAACCCCCTCCCACCCTTTCAAGCATCACGTGATTAATGGACGGCCCCCAAGTCAGTAGTATTTTTTCGTAAAAAGTTTTTTTAATTTGGACTTTTTAGTTGTACCTACCTAACAGGCAAGTAGTTTAGTAAGGTACCTATAATAGATTACCCGATTATCATGAAACTGAAACTAACCAGTGAAATGAGATTATACCAAGGTGAACTGTACACATCTGCGTACCCCTTTAAAGCGTAAAGGCGTGATTTATGTTATGAAATAATATAAACAATAAGCAGACATGCGAATGCAGCAATCTCGGGAGATTTGCCGCTATTTATTGAAGAGTTCTATTGTATATCTCCGAAGTTCTTCATCACATCTTCAATCAATTAAAAAAACTTTTTGCAAAAAAAATACTACCGACTTCCAAATACAAAACTACAAAGTGAAAAATAACTTAATTTTTTAAAGTCGGTGTCTTTCGTAGGTACCATTTTATTGCGTTATGGACACCGACTTTAGAAAATTAAGTTATTTTTCACTTTGTAGTTTTGTATTTGGAAGTCGGTAGTATTTTTTTTGCAAAAAGTTTTTTTATTTGTCACTTTTTAGTTGCACGTACCTAATAGGCAAGTTAGTAAGGGAACTATTTCGCCAGAATAGATTTCATGAAACTTGAACATAACCGGTGAAATGAGAGATCTGCTTACCCCTTAAGAGCGAACTGGCGTGCTGTTATGTTATGAAATATTATAAACAACAAACAGACATGCGATTGCAGCAATCCCGAGAGATTTGCCGTTATTTATTGAAGAGTTTTGTTGTATATCTCCGAAGTTCTTCATCAGATCTTCACAAAATTAAAATGGGACCAATTTCGGAAAATACCTTTTCAAACAAAAAAAGAATTTTCAAAATCGATTTACAATTGACGGAGACATCCGGATGAACATAAACAAAAAAAAAAACAAACATGAAGTCGGGGTCGAATTATCCATAGCGGGGTCTCGAACTCGGCACCTTGGGCGCAGTAGGCCACCGCGTTTATTATTAGGCTATTCAGACGTGCAGTAGCAGCGGCAGAATTACGAACCATTAGAGACGTAAAATCTCATACAACGTATTTTTTTTGTCTCATGCATTAGGTCCCGAATTATTATTTTTACTCTAGCCACACTTGAAATAGCCCTTGAACGTATGTCGTTGATTCGACGCATAGAGTTGATACTCCCTGCCTACCTGCCTACCCTACTTGACTTGCTATCTACCCTACCTATCTGCCTACCCTACTTGGCTTGCTACCTACCCTGCCTACCTACCAATTTTTTTTTCTATTGTCATTTTCTGCGTAGAATCTTAAAACCGCCATTCAGAAAATGACGTCAAATGTAAAACGCCATCTATCAAATATAAAGTTCAACTGTCCGAGTATCTGAATTGCGTATTGTGATATTTTTCTTCTTGAACACTTTAAATTCATCTAACTTTTGATAGAGTGAACTAATTGCGATGGAACAAAAACTAAGTATTACTTCAAGTTACAATGTATAATTGTTATATATAAAAGTTATCTACATTGGTTTCCTACATTTTACGTGATGCGTGCACAAATAAACAGGCAAACAGACAAATAGATAAAAAAAACAAAAATGCTGGAAATGAGTTCTGTTGGTTATTCTTTAACAACCTGGCTATTTTTTTATATTTTCAATGTACAAAAACGACTTTTCTACAGATTTATTACATGTATTGTTAAGATTGAAATCGCCAACCCGTCTTGAACAAGCGAGGTGATCAATGCTGCCTTCTCTGTATAAGTGTATAAGACTCTTCTAATGGCTCTTCAAAGGTCTCTGGCTTTGCTCTGCAATGGGACACTATAGGTTGGTATTATTATAATGCTATTTAACTCTCCAATGTGAAATTCTATAGAACGTTATCATTGCCTTCCACGCAAGGATTTCACTATAGAGGGATTTTGAATGCAAAGTGTGGTTGTATGTGCTAAAGGTATGATAATGTGACAATGACAGAGCTAGCTAGCGTAGTGGAATTGCGAATAGGAACGTGTGTAATGAAAATGTACTCATAATTGGATAAATAATTCAATCGCTCTTTTCTGAGTATTAGCTCTTTCATCGCTTGCAAATTAACACCCGGTTGCGTTTTCTTTTATTTCTCTACTTAATTTCTGTTGTGTTCTATTTTGGGCATACTTTCTTCATAACCAACTATTTTTATTTAGAATCTATCCGTTGTCATAATCAACATAATTTGAATGAATTTATGTTTTTTAAAAGTGACTTTTGACAACTGTTTCTTAGCTTAATATTTTGAATCAACATAATTATACCTGAGCTAATTGTATATAGTGAGCTCTTACGAATTCAAGTTGGAATTTAAATTTTCTGATAATTAACTTCAAGCTTTTGAACGTAAAAGGTAAAAACAGAGATCCATTTCGGCTAATTGGATGGGCGGAAATCACGCCATTAGAGCAACGTATTCTGTTTTGAATATAAAAAGGTTATATTATTATTTTTGTCACCCAACCTTTTTTGAATAATGTTTAATGATATGTATTTTTTAAACTAGTTAAAAATAACACTTTCACACTTCAATCTATTTTGTCATTTTAGTTATAGCACGACTACTACTCTGAGAAAAAACACCGAAACAAACTTAGACATCAAAGTCTCTTTTGAAGTCAGAGAGAGTAATCTACGCTGTTATAAAATTACAACTACAGAAAGACACAAAGTAAAACTAACTGCAAACTCTTGGAGGCGAGGGTATAAATTCAGACGTACATAGTAGATAAGTACGCTACAACCAACAATATAATTCATTTGCAAAACTTAGGGGTACCACGTGAGCTCGCTTCAACGCTAACAAATCAGCCTACAACCCGAGCTAACAAAATGGGCGACCACAGACCAGCAAAATTTATCGACGGCTACTGTAAGAGAAGCCATTGCGAAAATTTACAAAGAAACCACCCTACAAAGCCACCCTTGTTGAATTATAACGGGTTTGTAAATTCTGATCGTTATGATAGCCGAAATATGTGTTCTGGACTGGAGAGGGCTAGGCATCAACGTCAATGGCGAGTACATCACTCACCTTCGGTTTGCCGACGATATAGAGGTTATGGCTGAGACCATGGAGGACCTCAGTACAATGCTCGACGACCTCAGTAGAGCTTCCGAAAGAGTGGGTCTTAGGATGAACATGGACAAAACCAAGGTGATGCTGAATGCTTATGTTACACCCAATCCTATCGGTCGGAGACTCTACACTCGAAGTTGTGGGCGACTATGTCTACCTGGGACAAACGATCCAGTTGGGTAGGGCCAACTTCGAGAAAGAGGTCAACCGTCGAATCCAACTCGGCTGGGCAGCGTTCGGGAAGTTGTGCGGTATCTTCTCGTTCAACGTACCACAGTGTCTCAAGACGAAAGTCTATGACCAGTGTGTATTGCCAGTGATGACAAATGGCTCTGAGACGTGGTTGCTTACAATGGGCCTCATCAAAAAGCTTACAGTCACTCAAAGGGCAATGGAGAGGGCTATGCTCGGAGTTTCCTTGCGTGATCGAATGTAGTATGTAGAGATCCGCAAGAGTACCAGGGTAACCGACATAGCCCGAAGAATTGCCAAACTTAAGTGGCAGTGGGCAGGGCACATTGCTCGCAGAACCTGATTCTGGAGTGGCGACCGCGAACCGGAAGACGTTGCGTTGGAAGACCTCCCACCAGGTGGACCAATGACCTGGTGAAGGTTGCAGGGATACACTGGTTGCGAGACGCACGGGACCGGTGAAAGTGGTGACGCTTGGGGAAGGCCTATGTCCAGCAGTGGACGTCTTTCGGCTGATATGATAATATGATGACACGTCACGCGAACACTAATATTTTATGTCACAAGCCCGCACTGCAATATTTAAAAATGGTTGAGACAATGAAGCTTGACGTGTCCCGGAGAAACGATTCAATCGTCTTAGATCCCGCAACAAAATACATCAGAAAATAAGAGCGTAACAATAACAAAACATAACCATTACTTACATTATGAATAATTATCGATTCCATGATCTATGTACATACGCGACCAACAAACCAAGCGACGCAGCCTGTGCGTGAAAACGATCCCCGGAGTTGCCTCCGACAACCACAAAACGTGACGGGACGGTCCCAATCGTAACTTGCAAGTTGCAACCACACTTTTTCTAATATATTACCTACTTACTACTAAACCTTTCCTTTAGCACAACCTTTTCGGCCAAACTACCTTTTGTTCCCAGCCAGGAATATTTGTATAAACTTGCATTTGGTCGTAAAATTTTGTGGAGGTAGAATGGAGACACCCTTTTTCCCTCATTTTATAGGAAAGTGTGTGCCTTATGGCTCAATCGACGCTGCAGTGTCAATACGGCACCATTCAAGAGCGCCAATATTGATACGTTGTCACTCGCATTATAAAGTGTCTCCGCTTTTGTTTTGTCATTCTGCACGCCTTTGTGATTTCAATTTCTGATTCGATCTTTTTGCCTACTGAAAAAAAATATGTTAAACCTCGAGCTTGGAGTTGAATAGAAAAAATGTGTGCTCTTATTTACGCCCTGTTTTCTTCTGAAGGTTAGCAGATTTGAAACAGATAACACATATTTCAGCAGTAAGAAACAATAATGTCATACTAGGTAGAATAACTACATAAAGCGTAAATTAAGTAATAGTTCTATTATTAATATTAATTTAATTATGACCTGCAGCCAAATTAAAATTATTATTAATTTAAGTACTGCTACTTATATTGAAACTACCGTTTATCTACGACTTCGCTCCCGTGGCCACAGAAAACATTCTTGGATAAAAACTAGTGTCACAGCACTCAGCGATATATGTAGCATTGCACCAGTGAAAAAATTGTTTATCATCGGTTCAGTACTTACAGCCTGCCTTCCTACACATTTAGGTACCTGCTACAAACAATATTATTGCCTTTGTGATATTAGTTTCGGTAATATCGTATTCTAGTAAGAATTACTAATCGTAAGAGAAGTATTATTATAGGGTAGGTTTACTAACTATGCAGCTTACTAAGAAGTCGCCGTGCGTGTATGACCAGCAGACCGATTGAGTAAGTGAATTCACTTTCAATAATTAGATTGCCAAAAATTATTGGTCTCTTTCGAAAAGAGCATAGCTGCAAAAATGAAAGCGTTCAATAACTTTTGAGAATATCTAATTATTTAATGTTATTTGTAATGACTCATCATGGGGTCAAACCCTATGTCTTGCCGAATTCACTTACGTAATAATGTTGTTGTCACACCATACCATCAGCCTTATAATGTTCCCACTGCTGGGACACAGGCATCCTCTCTATGAGAGAGGTAATAGGCCTTAATCCCCCACGTAGGCCCAGTGCGGGTGGTTGGATGTCGAATTTTTGGTTATAGGACATGCCAGTTTCTTCACGATGTTTTCCTTCACCGTTTTAATAGCAGAGCTGTTGGTGTATGAACGACAAATTATCATAAAACAAAAATAGTACGTAAGGATCGTAGCAGTTGACATTCTGTAGTTTCTGCAGACCCTTCTAGAAAAAGGCGTGAATTTAATAATGTTATGTCATGTCTTATTAATATTCTCAAGTTGTTAACTACGCAGATACAAGCTCATAACAGTAGCAATAGCAAGCTATTAGTTAATCTGGTACAACGATGAACTAGGCACAAATACGAGTGCAAATTAGGCGGCCACTTAGCGCAACAAACATCAAATCAGCAGGATGGCAAAAGCGAACAATGCAGTAATCCTTACGCACAGCAAGCAAATTCATTTGACTAGACAGATTGCCACGAATTTCCATCGAATATTTCAAATATTGTCCTGGATGAGAGATAAATACAGTGCCTTTGATTGCATTATTCTTGTGGCTTGGTGCGGCAAGTTTCGAATATTTTGGTTCGATTAAACATTACACAATAATTTGCTCTGTGCTTTACAAACATTTAAAAAGAGACAATAATTTTACTCCTGATTATAAGCACACAAATTCTTAAAGGCGATATTTTAAAAACTGTTTAATTATTTGAAGTGTTGGCCATAATCATCTTTACCCAAATAAAAAGTTTATCTAGTGCCTCGTGTAATGTGTGTTTACATTCGTAGAAAGTGTGTTATGGTATTGTTAATAAATTGGTAAACGATAATGACTCCAAAACTATCGACAGTTATAGATTGAGGTAGTACGTTTCTGTTAGAAACCTAAAAATATGAAAGGAAAAAATGGTCACACCACTGAAAGAGCTTACACAATGATTCTACAAACTGTCCCGTATAACCTTCCGTTTGCTGACCTCGAAATTCTCAAAGACATAGTGTTATCGTTCGAATAGTAACTTTCCCGAATCAGTAATGGCTGGGTTTTGTATGCGATCATTGTTTGCCGTCGATATATTACTTATGTAACGACCACCGATACTACGGCTATGAATTAATGGCGTTTGGAAACTGTTCACATCGTATTTTGAAAATGGATTTGCTGGCGTTTATTTTAGAGTAAAGCGTGCGGCAAACGGTGGGTGGGCGGAGGCGAGTAAGTTGGGTAGTTGTGTCGGCCGAGTGGGCAGAGTTTAGTAAGCTGACCTAGAATATTTTTATAAGCGCGCTTTGATGATAAAGTTGTTAAGGATAAAGGATTTTCAGAAAGGAATATACCAATATCTCTAACCCTGTCTTGTGTCGTAGATTTTGTTTAAAATAATGCGGCAGATATTATAATACAAAACGTTTGTTTAATGTAAGGCACATTAGAGGAATGAAAAGAAGGAAGTGAAGATTTTGCTCTTACCTGTGTCTTATACGCTAATATAAAGGCATTATACAGAAATCAAAAATACGCTAAATGAAATTCACAATTTATGGATCTCCATTTTGAATTGAATGAACCTTCTACATTCACCTCTAAGCATACCATCGACAGTTGCTGAGCGTAATTATGCTCCGGAACCTTTGAAGTGGTCTGCAAGCTTCATTTTTGTATCATGGAAGGCCAACAAAGAGACTCTTTTATTTATATCGAAAGAAGGGTTGAGCCTCGCAATCACGTAGAATCGTAACCTCGTAATAGAAAGGAGTATGGTCACTGGATACTGTGCCAAGTAATTAAGGAGGCTGATTTAATAGAATGGGATTAGTGGGCTGTAGTGGACGATAGTAATCTGAAACCTGTGTAATGAGGAGGATTTTGGAGGTCAGCTTCGTTCAACATACCCTATGTTTCAAGGGCAATGAGATTTTGCTCCAGATTGTTTTTGCATTTGGATGTAATAAAAAAAAATAGTAAACTTTATCCCAAATTTGGCAAAATAATGATTTTGTGCGATTTTAACGTTTAAGACAAATTGTGAAACACTTTATTGTAATATTATTTTGTGTTGAGTATTTTTTATTTATTTTAGCAGCCATACTGGATTTTTTGCCACGCCACACGACCTTCACTATGTTACACGAAATTCTCGTACAAAACTTACGACATCTCACTTGCTCAAATCTTATGAGTACTTTCTAAAAACCTGCATCATATATAACTAAAGTGACTATAAAAAGCTACAATAAAAGATGCTTACCGCCGGTTAAAAAGCCAATAATCTTAATTTTCTTATTAGGAGCTTAATCTGCAACAATAGAACGCATGTGAGTTCCACCTTTTTATGTCTTTTACTTAGGCTTGCACTTTGGACCACATAATTGAGTCCTACTGCCATAAAAACCTAATTATGAGAATCTGGTGAATAAATAACCAATATATTATTACCTGTAGCTACTGCTCTTAATATACACACGTACATAATAAATCATTTAAAGTAATCATTAAAATAAAATGTTAAAATAATACGTCCATTTTCGATTATTTTCTTGCAAAACGAAAATATATGGAAACAAATACTATCTGCTTTAAATTAAAAATACCGTATTTTTTTCAGTGGCCTGTCATAATTTTGTAAAGCACAGTTAGAAAACCTTCAAGAAGACCGAATAAATTATGAATGAACTGTGTGAATAATAGCTGATTAACAGAGTCTAATTTCAAATTCTCTAATGAAAAATTAAAAACTGCTTAAATCGCGACAATATAAGAAGTCCGATTACGTTTTTCATTTAACATGCCGCAAAAATTTTGTATGAACATTAACGAAAAATCTAATTGATAATCCTAATTAATTACTATGTTACCCATCCGATAACAACGATTATCACTCGTAAGCATCAAGTATAACTTAACTAACGTATTTTTATATCAAATCATACCGTCAAATCCGACTTCTTAGATTATCACGACTTTAATCATTTCCTAAATAGTGTCAAAATTTGTTTAAAGAAGAATGTATAATATGTCTAGAAATGGGGTGACTCCTGAGATGACAACAAAAAGATAAGTATGGAATAAAAAGAGAATATATGTTGCTTCCACCACAAATACATTGGACTACGAATATGAGAATCATAATGATTTGTTGTAAAACCTGCGATCAGTTGATCAAATATTTTTTGTGTGAAAAAGTAACAAATGTCGTTCCATCCATCCTCACAAACTGTCCCTTTTATAATATTAGTAAGATTAAATAAGTAAATATCAACTTAATTACAAAATAATTGACACGTGGTGTTGCTGTTATGGTTAATCAAACCGAAATAATTTAAACCACGCACTTTGTGTTCATAAATTAGTTGTAAAATAACTAATTACTTTTAACCACTCGTAGATTGAATAATAGTATAATTAATATATGCTTGATAATATAATTGTCATAAATTTGTCTCTATTTATAATAAGTTATTTTTACAAATATATAAAATCGCGTATTGTAGAACGTTAGCCGTGGTCTATATATTGATGGGTGCCCATAATTATACATCGAGAACTCTCTGTGAATGAAAACCTCTGTGAAGGACCTTTACACAGTCGAAAATCTGTCAGTTGGACTAAATTAAGAATACTTATTTATTTATCTATTTAATAAAACTTCATGTAGGTACGTACAAAATGGGCACATAGGTGGACTTAACGCCTCTACGCAATTGCTACCAACCAATCGTAGGGTTTAAATAACTGCATTGCGGGGTAACTAGATGAATAAATAATATAAATAAATATAAAAATACTAATAGAAAATAAAAGTGAAGTAAAGTATTACGCACTATCCACCATTGCGTTGGTCTTCAGGTACTGGTCTGGCTTTGGAAGTCAGTACCTGAAGTTTGTTCACCATTATAAAGTTTGTCGAAATTGACGCAAATACATGGACGCGCCGTCGCCATTTTAATTGATCCATTACAAAAAGGTTTATGATAAAATTCGTCAGCAATTATTAAAATCTTTAATTATGAAATGGGCCTCTGTAAATCATACCTATCCTTCCTGAACATAATCTACTTATAAAATTAATCCGATTAACCTTCGGTCCATCATTTGCTGTTAATTTCAGAGTGCCGCAATGAATATCGGGGAAATAATAGAGTTTGTCACAGTCTATTCTAAAATCGAAATGCTTGATTGGTTTTTATAGTTAATCCTACGGCTTTTAGAAAGCCTGATAAATTGGATGTGTCTGTCTGAAAGCCAATTTATGGTAAAATGTGTTATAGTGCTAACAATTTTTGGACTTTTATGTTTTGTACCACATTTAATACCAGTAAATTTATTTTAAAATGCACGCCACAGTCCCAAACCTTTTCATAAAAAAGGTATCAGTTTAATAAAAGACATTGGTTTTTGGCTGCCATTCTATTGGTAGATGCCAGCAACATCAAGCACAAACAAATACAGCTCGTTATTTTCCATAGCTTTGCTTCCATGGTCTAACCATTTTCTGGGGATACAAAGTTACCAATATTACTGGTGTTTCACCTTCTGGTCCATTAACACTGCCTGACAAGGGGTGGGATGCATTTGCAAACGATAGACCAACGAGGCCGAATCCCATAGGTTGCCTCTTACAAACCAAAAAAAAAATTACGTCTTTATAATATTAATTTAGCTCAAGTGGCTGCCGAAAGACGGATTGCCTTCACCGGAATGCCCACATTTTACCTTTAATCATTAGCTTTGTTTTAAGTTCCTTCATGAAATCATGACACAAATTTTAGATACTTGAACTCATCGGCGAATTTGACACTTCCGATGCCTGTTCATTCTACAAAGTTCTACGTCAAATCGTTCAAGGTCTGTGTGATTGTGGAATGAGTTGCCGGTGTCAGTACGGCAAGCTTTTTAATAACCTAGTTCAAAATCATTTCCTTTCTCTCTAATGCTTTTCTGTTTCTATCTAATTTCTTCCATCATAATTCAACCCTTCTATAAAATTGTGTTACATATAATATTGTGTTTGTATGTTTATGTATATTGTTGACTACAATTTTTTTATTTTAAAGTAGCAGTACACCACTGACCACCCCCTTTTTAGGGTTCCGGAGTCAACAAGGAAGCCTTATAGTTTCGCTATGTCCGTCTGTCCGTCCGCAGTTTAACTCAGAGACTCTTAGTACTAGAAAGCTATAATTTGGCATGGACCATAGTACTCACACACATGTGCTGTGTAGTTATATAATACTAAAAGAAATTGAGTTTATACAATACAAATATATTCATAAAGTCTTCAGCAGGTCCAACAATACTTCAAAACTTTTCTGCTAAGCACTTGTTCTTGCGCCCTAGTGGCTGCGGAGCAGCACCAGCATTGAGCCAAGCATTTTAATCAGCGATGTGATCCCCCAACTTATAATATGCTTGCCTGCATAGTTTGCGTTTTATACAAGTTTTATTTATCCGTAACCTGTATAATATTATTTCCTTGGTATAAATGATGTCATCTGCGCTGCAGTGATTATGTTAAGGCCCCAGTTCTTTCATTAAGACCATAAAATAGAGAGTATACAGAAGGGCCACTCCCGTCGTTTTGAAAATTGACAGCTAAACTTGACATATTCACTAGGGTTGCTACTATATGGATCCTGAATTTAAAAAAAAGAGTAGGTTTTATAAGTTACAAACATAAATACATCGTTCTAAACATACATCATATCATGCTTACATGCCTTAGAGGGTAGACAGAGCATCAAATATACAATAAAGATCACGACTCTACGACGAAGATTGGATGGTAACAAGACGTAACAATGGTGCAATAATGATCCCACCAAAAACATAAAAATGTGGCACGGTATGTAACGGACCCATCCACGGACCAACCTCGGCAGGCGTTGTTGAAACTTGCAGATCGACACATGTGGCTGTTATTGGAACGGAGTTTTTTATCGCACGTTATAGTTCTGATTTGTTTGCGGGCACAGGGGCTAGACCGAAAAAAGCGTATCAATGAAAAAACGACACCTTTTTGCAGTGATTTTTGAGCCACTTTCCGATCACCAAGGCAACTAAAACCATTTTCAATCGATACGGCTTGCCGTCAATTTTGAGAATATGCAGAAATATTTATAATTTTAACGTTTATATACTCTTTTATAAATATAAATAGTCATTTTTGCGTGATAAATCGTGCGACGCACTGCGTTCTGCTTGCAGGAGCGAAGATCTGAACAAAACGCAGACGCTGAGGAGAGAGGCGCACGAAGAAAGCGAAGACGTACGAGCGCGCGCTGACCAGAAACATACAGTTTCTACCCTAGCAGCCGCTATTGCGTGTTTTCACTGAAAATCAGCTGCATTGTAATTTTTCAGTTGCCTTATATTTTATGAAACTGAAAGACAATCAATTCAATTAATCGAGCTCCGTTCCAACTGGGTGTCCATAAGATACCTCTTTCTTTTTGTTTAATTTTACAGGAGCTCCTCTGCGAGCAAGTCTTTGTTAAATAACAAAAAAACAATATTAATAAAGAAACAGTGTAGGCACCTACGTAAAATATTTTATTGAAAGACAAGCATGTAGAATGCCCGGTGAGCTGCCCTATTGGAAAAACTACTAATTATCTTACAAACTTTCATCCCTGTTTAAACTCCTCTGGGGGATAGATTTTCAAGAATCCTTTCTTAGTGTTTTCTTTGGTTAGAAAAGGAACTGTGCGATGAATTATTTAAGAATTTTCATAATATTTGCGTGTCGATAGATCTTGAGTAATCATCATTATTTTCAGGTATATGATTTTAAACAACATGAGGGAAAGCTCTCTTCTCATAGAAGAAACGCACATTATTAACCATGCCAGATGCTAAAGATTGGTGACCTCCTTAATTGTAGTAAATATACTAGGTACGATTAAGATGAAAGACTGCAGTGAACTGCTGTATTCTTGAAGACGTGAAGCTACTTGATGCCAATCTTCGTTTTCTTGTATCCATTCCATATTCAGAATTATATTATAATTCGCGGTAAAATATAAATTCATGAGATCTCAACAGTTGCCTTTGTCTTATCTCTATCATGAGTTTCAAGGTACAGATATCATTGAGGCCTGTAACTGACACCAAACGGTTTCATAGCCGCTAGCAATCCACAATTACGCTTATGATACAAAGCCTAGCCGCCATTGTGTGCGGTTCATACAATCGAATCAACATTGTTAGTTGAACTTAACAAGAGCTGTACCGATGCACTGTAGCCTAGATCAGTGGCGAATTTAGGGTGGGGTAAGTAGGGCACGAGCCCCGGTAGCCTACCGAAAGAGGGCGCAAAATCACCACATTAAATTTAAAAATCAAAGTGAACTAAAGTACACTATTTTATACTGTTATATTTACTTCGTGGCTTGTTAACTTTTTTAAAACTTTTAAAACTTTTTGCTTGTTAATACAAGCAAAAAGTTTAAAAACTGTAACCTGACTACGGTTTTTTTAGCCTATGTTACCCGGGCCATAATGACGAATCCATTGACACCATATTTTAACATACGTAAATACATACAAAGACTGCTAAATCATAACCCTTCCTTTTGGCATCGCTGTAGTCGGGTAATAAAAGGCAACACAATTTTCCATTCGGCCTAAATGGCGTAACGATATCACAAAGCTTTATTTGGCAGCTCAAAGCTATATTCCATTCGTTGACCTAACTGTCAAAAACTCCGTATTTGAAAAGTCAGTTCAGTCAAAATTATTGGATCGTGACAATAAAAGAAGAGGTGGAATAAAAAAGTCCCTGAGGTATTTAGTAGCTGTTCATAAGATTGTCTATAGAAAATTTGAATATAGAATGTGCTAAATAACCGCTAAACAGCCACGAGATTTTTATAAACAAGGGTGTATAGCTATCACAATAAAAAATATTGCTTGTGTATATGTTTCTGGCTGGTAACGTGTTTCCTTTGCCACTAAATCAATGAGGCGGTTAAAAAGTACTGAAACTCGAGCCGTGGCTTTCACGTGATTTAATATAATTGCAATTGTTTTCACACTCTCTCCCACTTTGAGGTAAATTACTCGGAAACGAATTTACCGCTATAGTAATAAATTCAGTACAATCGCTTTACGGTTCTATTTGAAACAGTGACAGAAGCTATTTGCCATTAAAATTCACTGCATTCTTGTGATTGGAGATGAAGTTTTATATTGTGACGTCATAATTTAATAGCATAATATTTCTACATTAATCATAATAGGCTCTAGACAAGTCTTAGGGCCGATTTTTCAATAGTTTGATAACTTTTAACTGAGGAATAAAATGGCGGTGTGACAACTTTTGTATAGAAAATACGTCAAATGGCCATTTTTATTCCTCAAACAAAAGATATCAGACTATTGAAAAATCGGTCCTTAGTGTCATTCGGTGTCAGCAAAGGCGTGGTCAAAATGCCAAAATAACAGTGATTCGTCACGTGACTTTTCGATAGAGCTACATATGCGTTGTCGTAAACCATGGCGTATGCTTACTCTTGTATTTATTAAGTAAAAAAAACACAAAAAGAAAGGATAAAAGGAGAGGATATTCTGCTTACTCCCTTGTTAAAAAGGTGTGAGTTTATATACCTATAAGTTTACATGTAAGAAAAATAAACTACGCTGACTATTAACCTTCTACCCCATATTCACAGCTCTACCTTAGGCAAACCTGCTATGTTCATTTACTTGTTAATTAATGAATAGGAGTTAATTATTTATTCCGCGCCCGGTGTGCTGTGCTAGGAGGCAGGAGTGTGACTACAGAGCCACCGTGCACAGACAAGGAGAGCGGGGATTGTTCGCTCGACCAGGACAATTGGGACATATTCTACGGACGTATTCTTCAATAAATATAATTTATTCATGGGAACATAATTGAGAACAACCTTTGTTGTCTGGTAGACATTACCTATTTACCTAGTAGGTGTGGACCGAATTTCAATTAAGCTTATTTTGAAAGGGTTAAGGCCCTGAATGATATGGGTAGACAGTTGTCCTACTATTAATAGAAACTCACCTTAAGAAAAAGCGCAATATAAACTATTTTAAATATAAGGGTTAACGTTGTGGCTTTATGGTGTAAGTGAGGTGAGTTCCTTATCGCACGTTATAGTTCTGATTTGTTTGCAGGTTGAGGGGCTAGACCGAAAACCGAAAAAAGTGTAACTTGCCGATCACCTAGGCAACAAAAACATTTTTCAATCGATTCAGCTTGCTGTCAATTTTGAGAATATGCATAAATGATTATATTTTCACTGATTAAATATCTTTTTTAGAGTCCCGTACTTCAAAAGGTAAAAAAGGAACCCTTATAAGATCACTTTCTTGTCCGTCTGTCTGTCTGTCCGTGTGTCACCACCGATTTTCTCAGGAACGGGTGGACCTAGCAAGTTGAAATTTACACAGGATACCGAGGTATTGTCCCTATTAGGTGTATAAAAACCAAGGTCCTGAGTCACCACGATAAAAAGATATAAGCAAATTTAATTTTTCGCGAAAACTTGTAAGTACTAAAATTTACCTTAATTTTCACCTTTTTTTATTTCAGGAATTTCCCTTTACTTGTGCTTTAAGACCTTGCTTTTGGGTCGAAAACCTATATGGTAGTTCCCGTTGACCTAGAATCACGATAAACGATAAGGTAAAAAAAAAGGCAAAAAATAAGAAAATTAAGAAAAAAATTGGTACTTTCAAGTTTTCGCGAAAATCAAGATTTGCACATACCTTTAAAACATAGCCACCAATAAAAATGATACCAATTTTATTGTGGCGGTATAATTCAAATTCAGAAACATTGTTTTGAGCGAAGACTCATGTAGGATTAGTAACAATGTGCATTAAAACTAAGTATTAGTAAACAACACGATACGGTGACACATGTTACTGACAGCACTGAACTATATACGGACAGTCCACTCTGCCAGCAATTATTTTCAGAACCCTGTTGGGGCTGTCCATAACTCGGGCCATCATTGATGTTGCGCACTTGCGCATTATCGCGTAAAAACAATCTACACGCGCCGTTGCAAACATCCCTGACGCACTACAACGCCAAGGCAACCCCATCAGTTTTCTGAACGCGTTATTATACTGGACACGAAGGGCTCCATACGACGCCCGCGAATACTTCTCCCTCAGGCTGCAGGTGTAGAAGGTGTTACAGAATGCTCTAAATAGCGTCACTAGCGTAGCTTCTTTAGTACAACTTGCAAACATGCGAGCTATCATATTTGCTCGCACGGAAAGAGCCCTCCGTTCCCTGTCAAAGTCAGCATTGTCCTTTAAAGCTTTTTATTGACACAGACACCGTCATTAAGCTGAGCTGAGCATGATTGAAGCGTTTAGCAGTCAACTGACATGTTGACTGCTAAGCGCTTCAATCATAGCATTCTTATACAAATTGAAGAGGGCAGGGGAGGTCAACCCCCCTGTCTCACTCCAAACTCCAATTGATAAGGGTCCGACAGCACACCCGACCACTGAACACTATTGACCTGGCTTCCATACCAATGCCTTAAGATACTTATAACCTCGATAGGCAAGCTAATAGCTTCAAGTTTCCTCTATAATATATCGTAGGAAACTAGATCAAAAGCCCTAGACAGATCAAGGAAGCAAGCGAAAACAAGTGTTCCTTTTTTTGTGTACCTTACGGCCTGCTTGAGATACAGAACTGCACTCTCTGTAGAAGGTCCTGGCCGAATCCCGAATTGATTGTCGTGCAGCACAAGATGTTCGTTTAGCTGTGTATCAAGCAAACCATCAATCACCTTAGCGATTATGGTTGCTAGAAAAATAGGTCTATAGTTTCTCCTATCCGAAAGATCACCTGTTTTACTTTTAACAATGGGAACCACGATCGTCGTCATTAGGTGGGAGGGCAAGTATGAATTACCAATACATCAATTTTACAGCAGTGTCAAAACCCTCGGTAAGTGAGGACCGGCGTATTGCAAACGTTCGAGCTACTGAGCCCGTGATGTCCTTAGGATAAGTCCTCTGGACATCACGGGCTCAGTAGCTCGAGACGTAGACCTGATGACTCTGGCCATATCTTTGGCTCTGAAACGCTCTCACACCATTCTCACTAACAGATAGGCCTGGCCGAATGCTCAATTTATTAGTGCTCTTCCAGAAACCGCGAAAATCACGCTTTGAATGCTTAGAGGCAATTATGTCCATGTATCTTTGTCTGTATAATGGATAGGTACGGAACCCTCGGCGCACGAATTCAACTCGCTCTTGGCCGGTTTTTTTATTAATATATATAATCATCTATGTGTGAAAAATTGTGCGAGGCATAGCGTGCTAGGATAGTACAAGCGAAGATCCTCACAAAAGGGAAACGCTGAGGTGAGAGCTGTAGGCGTACGAAGAAAGCCGAAGACGTACGCGTTTAAAACTATACCCTGGTGCGGAATAAAAGGTTGTTATTTTCATTTCTCCTATTGCAAAAAAAATAATATAGACAAAATCATAAACATCAAAAAGCATAATTGCACTTTCTTGGGAAAGTGCAATTATGCTTTTTGATGTTTGAACTATCGCCTAATTACTACCGCCACATTTAATGGATGAAGGTTTGCAGTATATAATTAATGATGCTCCTCATGCTCCTATTTTTTTTCAGAAGCAGTGGCTAGAGAAGTCTCATTTTAAGCAAACTTGGTCCGTTTTTGGGCAGAGGCACAGAACTACTAACTGTTTAGAAAGTTGGAAAAAATAACGAAAAAAAAATAACAAAAAAATTACACAGGATAATCAACTTACTGAGAATTTTACTGAAAAGTGATTTTACAAATAAACGGAAAATGTTATGAGAGACGAATTCATAATATATTCACAAATGATGATAACTAATAGAGAATTGAATGTTGGTAATTTTTACAAGATCTTAGATAAAACTGTAAGATACCTATCAAAACGCATTTCTCTGTTGTTTTGTCAAATAAATCTGACCAACGGGATAAAAAAACCAGTTGGAAAAACTAGTCTGACCGTCAATAGGACTACTGGTATAAACCCGAAAAGATGATGATGGATAAAGTAAATCATTTATATGCATCTCTCTGTTCAAGTTAAACATTTTTTCTTTCTTTCTTGTTCCTTGTCTGCATAATAAAACTTCTGTCTTCCAAACTTTCTAGGTCCAAGGATTTGGGCTGGGCGTTAATAAGTCAATCAGTGTGTCAGTCAGGACTTTGATTTAGAATATTTTTGATTCACATATATACGATTGTCACATACAGGGGACTTGAGGCTTTATAACATCCAAACAGGCGGGTCGTTCCGTCAATGGGTCCACCATCCAATTGCATTTTTATTAAATTATCTCATTTTACTTTAAAAATAATTAAAATACCGGTAGAGAATGGTTCTCTAAGTAGGAAGGCGGCCCTGCTCGCTGGCACAGGACAGGATTATATAATCACGTCAGTCAGTAAAAGGACATACTTACTGGAACATAATAATTCCACTTTTCTTATGTACTTTTAAACTTATTTATCTACTCGCAAATTTCACTAAATACGTGATCTTGGCTATACCTAAATCATTAAGATATAGTTAGATAACGGTAAAACGCGGGTTTATCAATAATACCTTCTTAGCTTTTACCATGAAGGAAATCATCAAGTTTTGAAGAATTTGTCTAGGAAAACTTAACAGAAAGAAAAAAGAGAGAGATAGAGAGAACAACTTTATTTTGCGTGATTCTAGATAAGGTACCATAATAATAGGATAGAGTTGATAACCTTGAAGCGCACCCACTTTGAAGTGCAACTAATGAAGCGCACCTACTAAATAAAATATATTCCGTAAACTGAAAAAGAAAGATTATTTTTTATATTTAGGGTTCCGTTTTTACCCAAAGAGTAAAAACGGGACTAAGACTCCGCGGTCGGTCTGTCTGTCTGTCACCAGGCTGTATCTCATGAACCATGATAGCTAGAAAGTTAAAATATTCACAGATGATGTATTGCCGCTATAACAACAAATATTAAAAACAGAAAAATATTTAAGTGGGGCTCCCACATAAATATGATACAACAAACGTGTTTTATAGACGTTTTTTTGCGAATGGTACGGAACCCTTCGTGCGCGAGTCCGACTCGTACTTGGCCGGATTTTCATGATACATTATCTTTAGAAGCACTAGAACCCTCAAAATATGCTCAAAATTACACTATCAACAGAGGCCTAGTGTACAAATATGACAATAACAAATGTAATAAAAAACCTTTTTTGCAAAGAAATACTACCGACTTCCAAATACAAAACTACAAAGAGTAAAATAACTTTATTTTTTGAAGTCGGTGTCTTCCATAGGTACCATTTTTTTGCTTTAGGTATCCCTAAAGCAAAAAAATGGTACCTATGGACTTCAAAAAATAAAGTTATTTTACTCTTTGTAGTTTTGTATTTGGAAGTCGGTAGTATTTTTTTGCAAAAAGTTTTTTTTTATTTTCACTTTTTAGTTGTACCTATCTAATAGGCAATTTAGTAAGATAACTTAAACGCCAAAATAGATTTCATGAAACTTGAACATAACCGGTGAATGAGAGATCTGCGTACCCCTTAAGAGCGTACTGGCGTAATGTTATGTTATGAAATGGTATAAACAATAAACTTATGCGATTGCAACAAACCCGAGAGATTGGTACATAATGGTACATAATGATAATTATGTATTGAAGAGTTCTGTTGTATATCTCCGAAGTTCTTCATCAGATCTTCACCAAAATAAAATGGGACCAATTTCGTAACATACTTTTTCAAACAAAAATAGTAGTTTATGAAACTGTTGCATAATGAGGGGTATTAAAACATGAGTGTGTGTTTAAAAACCGAGCCGTAGGCGAGGCTTTTAATAGTTTTCACACGAATGTTTTAATACCTAGTTATGTGCAGTTTCATACACTACTTTATCTAAACTCTTAAATTGGGATTGAACCTACTAAATACCTCTTTTTGCATTTTCCATGCCATAAAATCGTGATAGCATTTGTCATATACTTTTCTCGACTTTGATGGTAATAAATTAAGAGTAATTTTCCTTCGCTGCATCTAAAATATCGGGCGGAGTCAAATTTTCTTCACATTCACTGATATCAGACATTTTTAAACAATAATTTAAATAACTCATGAAATTCAGTACAGCAAAACTTGCAAAACGTATGAATGCCGCCAAAACTCAGCACATCACCGCATTAACCGCGCATGCGCTAAGGCTTAGTACGCACTGCGATCTTTATGCGCGCGATTTTTTCCGCCCATTCTGCGACCTATGGAATTGTATGAAGTTGTTCGCATTGCGGTAAAGAAATCGTGCGGAAATAATACCGCAAGAAATCCGTGTTTTGCCACAGAATCCACCGCACCACGGCGCGAATTTTATTCGCCCGAATATTTTGAGCTCTATGAACAGGTAGAAGGAAACAAAATTCGCGCGAATAAAAATCGCAGTGCGTGCTAAGTTTAAAGCGGGCATTGTCATAGACAATTTAAAATTGGAATCAAATCTTTTTATAATAGGTACTATAAAATGGCATTACAAAAAAAAATTTGATGGAAACTCCTTAGTGATTATCTTCTTGGATTTGTCCTGTATCGTAATAGAAAAAAAATTGTTTTATAGCATTATTTTGTTAGAAAAATAGTGTTATAATAAGATTCTTTTTTTAAATTTCGGTATTGTGTTTATAAAGTATGCCAATATAAACTCGTTTTGAATTTTATAATTCGAATATTACGATATGAGAGTAGATAAAAGAATTTTCAAAATCGGTCCACAATTGACGGAGACATCGGTGAACAGAAAAAAAAAAAAAAAACAAACCTAATGTCGAACATAGAACCTCCTCCATTTTAGGAAGTCGGTTAAAAAGGAAAACATAGAGGCATAGTATTGTAAGTTTCATGTAAAGTGACGTTAAGAGATTTCAAGAACTTTGTCACGAGAACGCCGTGTTTGAGACAGAATAAGTGTAATAAGGGTTATGATCAATGTTCGTGAGTGTTCGTTGTTCGTTGGCATAGAATGATTAACATGAATAAGTATTTTATTTAAATGTATTATTTGGTGTACAATAAAGAGATGAGAATAAGCTTGACTTAAGAAGGGGACCTTCACTTGTTCTCGTATACCATTCTTTATATCAGAAGACAATATCAAGTCTTACGTTGAATAGTTCAGACATTTCCAGCTTACCAGTATTCTGGGTCACCGTCAAAGTGTTTGGTTCAGAGACTAAACTAACATGTAATCTAATTAGACCCACATGTCGCAGACTTTGTCACAATACTGTGAATAGGAGACACTACGAGGCGGCCATTAGAGTGTATCTCAAGAAAGTTGCCACGCGCCGGCGAATAAGGGCGTGCACACATAACAACGGCGAGGCGTCGTGCCGCGGTACGGTGCCATGTACGGTGCGCCTATTTACCTATAAATCACTCCCATCCACAATGAAGGAATTGATATTTATTGCACGTCACTTCAAAAACTCAAGCGTCAAGTCCACCAAAAACAAATAATCACCATACATTTGTTTTGTTACTACTTTTTGTTTTGTATCTATCTATATAAAATTTATTCGACTGTATTAATTTCTAAAGTTCTTCACTGTTTATGAGTGGTATTTCTGCACTATTATTGTAACTTTCTATTTTGATTTTGTTTTTGCATGCTGTGTCTACCGCATCATATTGTACACTTAGTTTATATTATTGCTTGTATTACAAGGTTATTATTAGTGAATCAATTTTATACAGGCTGTTTTCTGAGTCTAAATATAAAACGTCTGTTCAGGTCGCTGGGCCTTTTCCATGTGTTACTCATATTTATAATATTTTAATTTTATGAACCCTTTTTGAGGTAGTTCAGCATATCCTTTTGTGTGAAGGTACATCTGGCGACTAAGATTATAACTGTAGTAAAGTCTTCAGACAATTAATAACTATAGTTAAACTAAGATGATTCTCTGTGACTTCTAGCTATATGATAGTTTACAATATTGGACATGGATTATTATACTTACCCTGCCCAATTGACAGTATACTTACTTAGCTGTGTTCTGATGGCTTCATAGAATTTAAATTAAATGTAGACGACGGCGTTGAGCTTTCATATTGATATAAATCAGAATTCTAACCTCATTATAACAACAACCACAGAAAAATAACCCACAAAATGTGCGGGAGCAAATGTCCAAACTGTCCGATTTTACTTAAATCCCTGCTCTG
Source organism: Orthosia cruda (assembly GCA_964057195.1). Classification (NCBI taxonomy): domain Eukaryota; kingdom Metazoa; phylum Arthropoda; class Insecta; order Lepidoptera; family Noctuidae; genus Orthosia; species Orthosia cruda. The sequence goes on along the minus strand of OZ059825.1, from coordinate 73,741,405 downwards.
GCAGCCTTAATCCTTGGAAGGATGGGCGGCAATGAATTTACGTAATTAGCTCCCCAGAGACTGACGACGGGCGACCCGTTACAGATGCGCTGAAAAACATCGAAACTGAAGGATCCATGTGTTACCTCTTTGTGTGAGATAGCCGGGAATTCGGGACTCCTCCCCTGGGGGCAGGGGACAATTTCACACTTGGTTTGGAAACGGGGTAAGGAGTTTCTCACACCGGGGACATCATTGTTACCATTGTGCATTTATTTAATTTTCCCTGGGACGTTGCGCATTTATTTAGTTTTCCCTGGGACAGTAGCCCACCCACTGGGCTTTATACTTATAGGTACACACTATACTTTATAGGTTTTTTTTTTTAACTTTCTGCCTTAAGTGGCAAGGCCATAGACAATGTGCCAATCCGTACATCAAATTAAATGTTTATATTCAGAATAAAAATCATACAAAACACATTGGCGTTGTATGGAGCTCCTATCAACGAGAATTGGAGCGGCAATTAACACGTTAACTTTAATATTTGCTAGACTATTAACAGCCAAATTTTTTTTTTATTGTGTCGTTCATCTTTTTCAAGTGATTAGGTGTGATAATCAAATACAAGTATTCTATTTGCAATATATATGTAAACAATAGATACAAATGTCAAAACAAGACAATTTATACAGTTTCAAGATACTGAAAATTGTCTTTTACTTTCACCTTTAATCACAACTCTACTTTTCCATTATATATTTTAACCCTTTTGTTGTATTTATTCTTAGAATAACCTTTCTTAGTCACAGTAGACTCGAAAGCTTTTTCGTATTTGACTCTTTACAAACACTTGCAATGTGCCGATTGAAAGAGACCGAATCAAAGCTACGCCGTAGCTCGTAGTACCGTAGCATCGTGGCCGTAGCTCGTAGCACTCAAAGATGTAAATTGTTTAGATTCACCCCAACGCGTCAAAAGATGACACAATATCTACAAATGAATATGACGTCAGAATTGATGTGAAAATTAGCAATTTTTTTTAGTTTCTTATATAGTTCTAGAAATTTATATAGTTCTTCTCTTCTTATTCGTGTCCCTCATTGCTGAAGGTAGTGCCCGTCCTGGTAAGCTTTGACGGATTCACAGACGAAGTGCTTCCAGGCCACTCTATCTTTGGCTCTATTCAGAGCAGTTGTTATTATTATAGTTTCTGCAATTTCTTGACAAAATTTGAAAAGCCCCTTGCAACAGTTGATTTGCGTTTAATTGTTGTTGAAGAAGAAAGAGTTATGCGTCGAAAATTTATTCTTAGAAACCAGGTGTCTAAAAATAGATTCATTTTATGAGTTTCACTCTTCTTAGTATAGACAATTTCGCGCAACTCTGCATAGCGCGGTGGTGAGGGCAATTCCAATGATTTAAATCTTTGAAACATAAGCAACATACGCAGAGACTGATATTGCCAGAGTTTTTTCTATATAGGTAAAGTCTGTTTTATTATACATAAATGCTTGTTGAACCAATTTTATGGTTTTGATTAATGAACAAACAAAAAACATTTTTACAAAAAAGTATAACCGACTTCCAAAAAAAACACTTCTATGTGAAAAATATTTCGTTTTCTGAAGACGTTGGTCCTGTTTTAGTTGCTTCGTTTTTTGACACCGCCAACCGCACTAAGAAAGTAATTTTTCACTTTGTAGTGTTTTTATTTGGAAGTTGGTTGTATTTTATACCAGGGTAACCTGACACATCTGCGTACCCGTTTAGAGCATACTGGTGTGACCAGTATGTTCAGAACAATAAACAGACATGCGATTTCAGCAATCCGGAAAGATTTGCCGTCATTTATTGATGATTTCTGTTGTATATCTCCGAAATTCTCCATCAGATCTTTACCAAATTTAAATGGGACTATTTCGAAATAAACTTCTTTCGAACATAAAAATAATTTTGCGAATCCCTTTATATATGACGAGTCATGCCCCAAAATTCATACATAAACATCCGAATTGAGAACCTCATCCTTTTTGGGCAAGTCGATTAAAACAGCTAGATGACAATGTCTGTAAAGTGTTAATAACAAGCAAAATTTAAAATTCCTCCGATACATTTTTATTGCAAATCCCCGATTCAAACAGTAAAACGCCCATAACTTTTGAAAGGCTGAACCGATATTTATTAAATTATTGTTATATTATTTTATTGAATTCGTTTGGCTTCGCATTGGAACGCCTTGTAGCAATTACACCAATGGGGCACAAACTTATGATAAACATACTAAAAGTACAGATTTCCTCACGATGCTTACCATTGTCAGCGATGTCCAAGATAAACTTAGAAAGTACATATGAATTGACAAGTCACATTGGAAGCTGTCCATTTTTGAACCCAAGACCTCGTACGAGAGGCGAGGTCTTGGCCATTGGGACGATAAAGTCACTTTTCAAACATAAAAAAACATAGTCAAAATCAGTTCATACATTTAGGAGCTATGATGCCACAGACAGATACACAAAAACACAAAGACATAAAGACACGAAACCATGAAGACACGCAGACACGAAGACACGAAGAAACGAAGACACAAAAACACGAAATCACGAAGACACGTAGACACGAAATCACGAAGACACGAATACACATATACACGAAATCTCGAAGACACGAAGACATGAAGACACGAAGACACGATGACACGAAGACAAAAATACACGAAGACACGGAGACACAAAGACACGAAACCACAAAGACACGAAGACACGAAATCACGAAGACACGAAGACACGAAGACACGAAGGCACGAAGACACGAATACACGAAGACACAAAGACACGAAATCACGAAGACACAATGACATAAAGAAACAAAGACATAAAGAAACAAAGACAAATATAGACTTATATATATATACTTATAACACCCCTATTTTACCGTCGTGGGGTAAAACAAACATAAAAACAAGCAGCCTTAGGCTCTAGTCAAGTGTCATTCGATGTCAGCAATGGCGTGGGTCGAAATGCCGAAATGTATGGTACTGATCACGTGACATTTCGATGGTGTTTGTCATTCGCCTAAATTTGTAATTTTTCTGATCACTATCACCACGCTTTTGATAATAAAATGTCACTTGTCTGGGGCCTATAACCGAGTTCTGCGATCTATTCCAGGCAGCGATTCCAGGTAACCCAGAATTTAGAGAGATAGCATGGACACGACATGGGGTTACACTAAGTGCAAATGATGATGATATTGTTTAGTTTACTTTAAGAACAAGCAGAAGACAATAGTACATTATGGTACAAGTGTGTAATGTTGGTGATTACCGCCGAGACGCCATTGCGCTTAAGAGAGCCGAGGACGGTAATCATCAATACACACGTGTATCATATGACGTTTTTCAACACAATTGTAAAGAAAATAAACTAAAAACCATTTTCAACAGTGAAAACGAGTTGTGAATTTTTTTTCGCAATGGCGGGCAAAATTAATCAGTTTTCCTATGCGCGCGCATCTAACAATGGCGATCGGCCATAGACTAAAAATAATGAATTATTTTTTGGCATTTCGCGGATTGTGGTTTAGCCACGTACAAAATGGGGAATTACAAGTTTACTTTATTACAGACAAAAACAAAATGTATATTTGAGTGAAAGTTTTATTTATTAAACATGTACAAGTTAAAATTATATATTTAAATACGAAGTTTTATGAAATGTGTTGCATTTGTATTATTGAGCATGAGCTTTTTTGTATCGAAACTTTTTTAAGAACAAAGCAACTCAACCAATAACAAAAAAAAAAACTCTTTATCTCACTTGTGAATAATAGTAATGAAAAAGTCACAGTTTGATAACAGGTGTCATTATGTGCCTAATTGCGGTGAAATTAGAGCCACTTTATGAGCAAATGTGTTGAAAAAGATTGTTTTTATCAGTTTAACTCATCTTCAGGTTATGATTATCGTCTAAATGTTTTCTTATCAAATTATCCTAGATATTCACAAAATAGAAGAAGAACGTAAAAAATCAAACCAAAAACACATTTTAAAGAGTGAATATCCTTTAGAAAGTGAAATTAGCTGTTGCCTATGATTACTGTGAGCACGTAAGTTGCAGAAAATGAGTAGACACAATTTTGTTCGAATATAAATGAATACGGTAAAAGGTAAAAGAGTGGACGTATGCTCTTACAAGCATTATGAATTAATTGCCTAAGGAAATAGCCAATAAAATTGAAAACAAAAAACCTCGACAAATGAAAAAAAACTCGAAAATATACTTTACTGTTGAAAATTCTAGAATCGATAGCGCACATAATCTTTCCTCAAAAAGATTTAACCGTTATGTTCATGTAAGAATTTTGTGAATGCCTGGAAATAAAAAGATTGATGAAAAAGTCGAAGAGTCGGGACCGTCCCGGACAGGCCCGGACAGTCACGGCGCGGAACAGACTGTGCTGGATTACCCGGACGGTGGCATAAAGCCGCCTATTGGATATAAAGAAATGTATTGAAGGATTTAAAGCTATGTAAAGAAGGGAGCACAGGGCGACCATTTCTTTTATCACGGTTGAGTTTTTAAATTTGCTGCAAAAATTGTTCTCAAGTAATCACTTGTTAACATACGAAAGTAAAGTAATTTACATTTTACTAAAGTGGTCACTTTAGTAAAATGCTATGTATGTTATCATGATCTTTTTTTATAAATAAGTCATGACAAAACAGATTGAGGCTGTGCGAAGACAATTATAAACATTTTGCCGCGGCTTTACTCAAACCTATCCTACAAAAATTATGCCTTTATTTTAGGATTAAAATAGCCTTTGATAACTCAGACGATTGTGTATAATATAGATAGAATTTCTATAAATGATATAATTTTCGTAATCGGACCGGTAATTTTGGAGATTAACTCCTTTAAAATCTATCCAAGAGTGTTTAATTAACTTTTTTTGACACCTTAGATAAGCAAATACTACATTTGGACAATGTCCAAAATAAAAAATCGACTATTATAATTGCTTGACTATAGCTAAACATATTTCTTATAAAAACCTCGCTCGAAGATACGACCTTACAAGACCTACATTATGCTGAAAGCGTAGTGTCACATAAAATACACATCAATGTAAAAAGAAGACAAGTTACAAATTACATTCGTCATACAACTGCTACGAGTATCACTCGCTGAATGTCTAATAAAAATATATAAATCCTTCGCTCACAAAGGGAGAAACTTTTGTATTGTAACATATAAACCGTAAAACGCTGAGAGAAGTAATTTCAGTAGAAAAGAATAAATTATATTTTCGCTGAAGACGAATCTGTGAGGTCGGTGAGTGGTACAAGTTATGAGAGTAAGCAGGCAATTAACACTTAAATTAGACTAATCATAAGCTTCAAAAATTTATAAATGTACCTACCCAAATTAAATATAGTATCGATTTCAATTTCGTCATATATAAATAAAGAACGCTTGAGTACCAGCTGTTTATTCATACGTGGGTAAATGTTCACTTTTTCGGATAGTGTTTGTTTGCACATGATCATAAATCATATTATGAAATCTTCCGAAATGTAATTTCGATACGTGAAGAGGGACTTTCGTTGGATATGTAAACACACCGTAAAGCTTAATTTATCGTCCACACTATACAGATTTTTATTTAGTTCTTTAGAATTTTTCAACATAGCAGTATCTACAGACAAATGTCGGTATATAAGAAAAGAAGTCTGTGTAAAAGTCTGTGTAGCATAGACGCACTATTACACGTTAAAACATTCGTATCGTGAACATTGAAGTAACATAGTATTACTTGCATCATTTAAACACTGTTCTCAATGCTCACCGCTGACTTCATGTCATTTCATTGACGTTCTTTCTTCGTTCAGTCTATTTCTCTGTGGAATGCGCTCCCCAAAGAAATCTGGATGTCAACCAACCGATTGGCATTCAAAGTGAATGCTCGCGAGCATGTTCGTAAGAAGTTGGCAGTAGTATCATCACAGCGATAATGTTTTCCAATTATCTGCTACCACTAACTGTTTAAGTATATTCGTGTATTTAGTTTATTTGTTTGAGTATAATATATTGTATGTAATTACAGTACCTATGTATGTATAGCTTTATATTTGAATAAACCTACGACGTATCGTTATTTACTTTCAATATTGTACCTACCACTATTTGTCTCTGCAGCACCCAAAGGTCAGCTGTTATAAAATGCCTAAGGCAGTCCGCCTCTGTACGTTTATGTGCATGAAGTATTAAATAAATAAATAAATATTGCTTCAACTTAGTACCTATTCCACATGCAATTAAATTACACAAACCTTTTTCGCGTCCGCTCATCACTCATAACAAAGCTTGCAAGACAAGCGCTGAAATACGCTTCGGCCACCGACGATAAATCTACACGCTTACTTCTACGCCTGGCGTCGATTTCCTGCTGAACAAACGCACGTTTCTCTAAACTAAACACGAATTTCCTGGTTTATTAACCAACTTCGAAAAGGTTGGATGTGTATCTATGTTGACAGTTCTAGTGAAAGTAACTGTGCGTCTGAATCTTCAAAAAGAAGAATGTAAGTGAAACTGTTCAGTTTGTTGGGTAAGGTCTCTGGAGACTGGTAAAAATGCCAAAAGGAAAGCCTGTCTTGGAGACTTGAAGTAGTCGTATTTGTAGGCTGAAATTTTATATCTTACCTCATGGTTCACATAAAAAGCTCCGGTTAATAATTTTTATCGATCGTACCCTATCGTCCAATTACTCACAGTTTTTTGAAAGATTAATAATATATTTACATTATTATACAGCTCTGGAGTCTACAATAAAATCATTGCTAAATTAATCTCACAACACTGGAATCGATCATAAAAATTATAGGTACACTCTTTGAAATGCGAAATGCATCTAAACCACTTAACGGTTGTGAAGACCAGTGCCAATGGCAGCGTCGCCAGATTGACCCAGTGCTGCAACACTATGAATTACAGCCATCTTTAATACAGACGCCATGTTCGGACGTGGGCCGAGGAAAGCCACTATTTAGGTCTTGAATAAAGTGGTTTAGTATTGTGCTGCGATATTGTAGAACTTCTATAGCAGCCGTTACAGTGGCCAATCATGATAACAATCCGTGGTCAAAATCAATGATTGCCTTCCAGATTTATAATATAAAAATTTTGTTGGTGAGTGTTGTGATAGTCCAGTGGTTAAGGTTTTGCCTCTCTTGCTTGGCGCATGGTTTCAAGAAAACGTAATTACTAATGTAACATTTTCGAACATATGACCTTCTTTCTGCATAATATATAGACATGTTTATTTTTGTGACAATAAATTTTAACTGATATCACACAGCAAAAATCTGCAGGTATTTTGTTTTTGTTGAAACTTTATTTTATGAATGATTCTTTACCGTAGAATAGATTACTGCCATGTTGCCTGGCCACTGGCCACATCTGCCGCAACAAGATATTCGTTTTTTTTTGTCTCTGCCTTACTCCAGGCATTTCTGTATCGTGTGTGGTACGTACACATAAAATAACTCTTAGTTAGCTGCCCTTTATGGCTTGCCTGGGTTTGCAGGTAAACTGGCAACCCACAGCTTGTGGCTAACTGAGAGCTAGCAACCTTATTTTTTTCCTATTTTTCACACCAGTTTCTTTGAAATGACGAAGGATTCACTTGAAAAACAATTGTTGATTAATTATCAAACATAAATTTCAATCAATTTAATTAAGATTTGGCGGCCATATATGTATTTCCAGGCAACCATGCAGCAATCTGTTCTACCATGAATTATCATTCTTGAAAATTAAGTTTAATCAAAAATCCTGATTCCTGCAGACTTCTGTTGTTAGATCTTAGACTAATACTTTTCTTTCTTCGTAAGTTGGCTTTTGATTGAAGTTTATGATTTATTCAAAAACGATTTAAGAATAGCTCATCACCAGGGTATTATAATAACCACTTAGCAAGGTGGACAGTCCAGAGTAATTATTATAGTCTTACGTTTAGGCCATAATAGAACCATTGTGTGACTGGAGTGGTTAAATGGATACTTGGTCATAATTGCGGTCAGCTTTTGTACAAAATCGGCACGTTTATGAAAGTGCTCGTAATAATCAATCATGCTAGTTAGACGTAGTTTGTAAGTATTAGTACGTACAAGAAGATGCAGCATCTCATCATTCTTATAAATATGATCCCCACTGTGACTCAATGAGTCGCCTTTTCTTTGCTTGTGATTACACAGTTCTAGGTGAGTGTTATTTACTTCGACTACTTCGTGATAGTAAGATTTCAATCATAAAAATCTATTTTGCTGTTTAAAACATTGGATATTATTATCAAGCCTCAAAAATCATTCATTTTATATTACAGGTATGCAAAACCCGGTGAAAGACCATGTCAATACTCAAACAGCACGAACATTTTTATTAGTTCACAAATTCACAAAAATATTCAATCATTTTACCGGCGGAACATGAGAGAAACTATTTTTTAGTCTGTGTTTATACGTGACCGGAATAGAGAAGTGCGTGGAGTCCTTTATTGAATTGTTCACTTCACGGTGTAGTGGCAGTCCGATACACGTGCTCGTCTGATAACTGTCTTTTACCGTGTTTTAAGGTTAATATGTATATATTTTTATAATTTTAAGGGTTCCGTATCTCAAAAGGTAAAAAAGGAACCCTTATAAGATCACTTTCTTGTCCGTCTGTCTGTCTGTCCGTGTGTCACCACCGATTTTCTCAGGAACGGGTGGACCTAGCAAGTTGAAATTTACACAGAATACCGAGGTATAGTCACCAAGATAAAAACATATAAGCAAATTTAATTTTTCGCGAAAACTTGTAAGTACTAAAATTTACCTTAATTTTCACCTTTTTTTATTTTAGGAATTTCCCTTTACTTGTGCTTTAAGACCTTGCTTTTAACCAAAATTGACAATTCTATGTCAACCGAAAGTAACCTATAGGTTTTGGGTCGAAAACCTATATGGTAGTTCCCGTTGACCTAGAATCACGAAATTTGGCAAAAAGTAAGATCTTACAGCAGAAATAAAGGAAAAATTCAAAAAAAAACAAAAAGTTGAAAATTAAGGTAAATTATGGTACTTTTAAGTTTTCGCGAAAATCTAGATTTGCCTTTATCTTTAAAACTTAGCCACCAATAACCAATTTTATTATAAATCTTTATTTCGAGCGAAGACTCTTAAAGGGTTAGTAACAATGCGCATTAAAACTAAGTATAGGAAACAACACGATACGGTGACATATGTAACTGAAAGCAGTGAACTACGTATATATACGAACAGTCCACTATGTCAGCAATCATTTTCAGAACCCTGTTAGAACTGTCCATAACTCGGACCACCATTGATGTTGCGCGCTTGAGCATTATCGCGTAAAAACAAATATGCCGCCGCAAACATCCCTGACGCACTACAACGCAAAGGCAACCCCATCAATTTTCTGAACGAGTTATTATACTGGACACGAAGGGTTCCATACGATGCCAGTGAATACTTATCCCACAGGCTGCAAGTGTAGTACGTGGTAAAGAATGCTCTAAAGAGCGTCACCTTTATTTCTGCAGTACAATGTGCAAACCTGCGAGCTATCATATTCGCACGCTCGGATAGAGCCCTCCGTTCCCTTTCAATATCAGCATTGTCCTTTAAAGCTTATTATTGACACAGACACCGTCAATATGACAACCGAAACGTTGAATGATAGGCGCCTGAATCAGGGCATTCATATACAAATTGAAGAGGGCTTGATAAGGCTCCGACAGCACACCCGCCCACCGAACTCTGTTGATCTGGCTTCCATACCAATGCCTGAAGATACTTATAAGCTCGATAGGCTTATTATATATATACGATACTTATATAGCTTATAGGTTCAAGTTTCCTCCATAATATATCTTACGAAACCAGATAAAAAGCCCTAAACCGATCGAGGAAACAAGAGAAAACAGGTGTTCCTCTTTTTGTGTAGAACCTGAACGCCTGCTTGCGACACAGAACTGCACTCTCTGTAGAAATAGAAAGTCCTGGCCGAAAGCCGAACTGATTGTCGTGCAGCACAAGATGTTTGTTTAGCTGTGTATCAAGCAGACCATCATGCACCTTAGCGACTATGGTTGTTAGAGAAATAGGTCTATAGTTTCCCATATCCGAAAGATCACCTGTTTTACTTTTGATAATGGGAACCTCGATCGTCCTCATTAGGCAAGTATGAATGACCAATACATCAATTGTACAGCAGTGCCAAAACCCTCGGTAAGTGAGGACCGGCGTATTGCAAACGCTCGAGCTACTGAGCTCATCATGTCCAGGGGACTTACCTCTAGCCGTGGACCTGATGACCCTGGTCACATATTTGGCACTGAATCGTGTGCTCAACTTGCCACAACGGGGCTCAGCATCCAGCACCTCACAAGAGCTCCCTAGCGATGACTTTAAAACAAACCGATTTCTAAAAATGTTTGCAATGTCCTTCACATCACTCACACCACAGACAGGCCTGCCTGTCGGCACTAACAGGCAGGCCTGGCCGAATGCTCAATTTATTAGTGTTCTTCCAGAAACCGCGAAAATCAAGCTATCAATGCTTAGAGGCATTTATGTCCATTTTTATCTGTATCTTTGTCTGAATAATGGGTACGTACGGAACCCTCGGCGCACGAGTTTAACTCGCACTTGGCCGGTTTTATTTTATTATGTAATGATTTTTGACTTGGGTTCGAAACGGCAAAATGCGTAATCTTTCTCTTTTGTTTTTTTTTTGTACTTGGCGAAATAAGTTCCACTAAGCGTGGTATTTCCCATAGGTGTGTTCTACATCAGATTTACTAACGTCAGAACGAATCCACCTCGAATCGTCAAATTGTCAGTTATAACTTGTTGGCTGGCATTCGTCAAGGGTTTATTGGTCTCAAGTGAGGATCTTTCATGCTGACTTGGAATATGAGCCTAAAGCCCAAAAAACATATTTGACAGAATTTGTCTATCTTATTTTAAATAAAAATGTCTTTTAAATAAAGCCACTTTGGTGAAATCTTGATCTAAACACGAATTTCTCAATCGGTCGATCTCTTAGGATCGCCTCGTGGAATCTCTGTCAAAATAACACGTTCCCACCCCCATGTACCTTCGGAGACATAATCCTTAGCGACAAATATAAGGGCATTAACCGCTTTCAATATTAAGCAGGAAAATACTGTGCCTATACGCAAGAAAAAGCCTTACATTCCAACCCAGAATTAATTCTTAAGCATTAATCAATTATCTTACCAAACTGAGTCAACAGATTTAAAACCGAAACGTAATGCGGTTTTGTATAATTTACGTACTAAATGTCTATTTTCTCCGCGCATAATATAACCTAACCAAACAGAGAGACATTTTTCAGCGAAGCGAGCTTCAAAAATCCAAAATATTTGGGCTTGGCTAAATTTGGACTTTTTGACATTCATTATGATCGCTAATAGAATGTCTCTTCATCAAGTTTTTCACCATCAATTGTCTCGCAGACGATTATGGTAAACCCTGTTCAGATTTCGGCCTTTTGAAGCAGTTAGCGTTCTGTAGTTTCTGCCTACTCCCATGGAATAAAGGCATATGTATATTCAAAATCGTTTACTTCGAGCGTTAAGGGCAATATCCTTTTAGGAAAGTCGGACCTCTAACTTATCAAGTGTATGGAAGTACCAGAATATTAAGAATATTAATACGCAACCAATATTACCGTTGTCAGATGTCAATCGCAGAACAAAGTCGGACAAAACGCGTTCACCTTAAGATCGCAAAAATCTGTACTTATCCGCAGAGCGGTGTGGCTTTATCTAACGGTAAAAGTATTACTATTTATATAAAATATTCAGAACAGAAAAATAGAGATAAAACTTGTCTGCCAAAGGACTTTCTTTTTGTATAGACTGCTCACTATTGCTCTGGGGGAATGAGGGTTTGTGATTTTTCCTAGATACTTTTTAGTCACATTGTGTTTCGAGACCGTGTTGATTTCTTTTGTTTATTTAATGCTAGAATACAGCTATTATAATATAACAATATAAGCTCGTAAACGTTGGTTAGTTAAAATAGAGCCGTTTATTAATTAATAAAAGACCGAGGAAATGGGAGATGAAAAGTAAAATAATTGCGTTAAAAAAGTTCGTAACCTTGTCAGAAGTAATTACAACAGATTTCTTGCATTATTAGCATACAGATTGTCTACACATTATTTACAATATCAATAATTTATCGACACATATTTTAAAACCGTTTTTACCCTTTGGGTACGGACCCCTAATAACGCATTTTTCTGTAAAATATCTGACATAAATATTAAACTTAGGTTAAACTTTAAATATTTTATAAATGTAATCACGAGTTTTCCACTTAATACCGATGGTGATGTTTTAAAACCAATTAAAACAGGATTGTTGTTCTAAAGGGCTTAACGTAACAAACAAAAATAAAAACTTTCGTAAATGTCGGCGAGTGTTCGAAAACAATTGTCCACTGTTTCCAATTAAGTGTACCTGATATGTATATTACTAATAAATAGATGATAGGTCTTTAGTTTATAATAGGTATTCTACTTTTAGTGCGGTATATACAAAATAGTTATATCAGACGGCCCTGAGCATGTTGCTCAATTACACTTGGCAGGCGGTTGCAATTCAACCTAATAAAATAATACACTAACATTTTTACAGCTTCCTTCCCCGTATTTTATTTCGGTTAATGTTCACGGAGAATAACCCTCAATCGTTCAAACAAAGGATTTGAATTTGAAAAAGATCGGCTGCTGACCCAAAAAATGGACCTAGAGGAAGGATTCATACAAGCCCGCTTCGCAAAGAATTCTTCTTTTAAAACTGAACTGGCCGGGATCGTCCAGCAATTTTATTTCTGCCAGTATCTCGACGCTAATGTACAGCAAGTAATGGGTGATTTTGGATTTTTATTTCAAAGATTTTACGTACTTGAACGGATTTTAAGTGTCCATTATAGAAAAATAAGTTGTGCTCATGCTTCATTTTAAATTTTAAAATAAAGCACTGTTTTTATTTTGCTGGAGGGTATAATAATGTGGATCGCATTAAACGATAATGTAACAGTAATGGTGGCAATAACTGCTGGCTATTTGACGTCATTTGATGCCAAATCGGGCACAAACATGGCCGGACTTCAGATAATGTCCCTGGAATGGTACCTCTATAAATATTATTACGATCATATTAATTATCTACCTTACATATTCTTGTACATACTCCAATGGTTTGTTGTTTACTTTTATAGGTTTTTCTAGGTTGTTGGTCATAATCTTTGTTTTCTCTGCGTTTAGTTCCAAACTAATAGTGAGACTTACAGAGTTAAGTTCATTTATCATTTCCTCGAGTTGTGAAGCTGTTTCTGAGAACAAAACTATATCATCAGCAAATCTTAAATTACTTAGATAGTTTCCCTTTATATTAATGCCTTTTTAGACCAGTTGAGCTTCTTCATTACACTTTGGAGTACGGATATAAATATTGTTGGAGATAAGGGGTCGCCTTGTCTTACTCCTCTACATATGTTGAACTCCGGAACTGTCTTGTCTAGTTTAACTCGACTTACGCTTTTCTTATACATATCTTTCAGGAGTTCAATCGTTTTTGTTGGTATTTAGAAATCTTCCAAAGCTTTCCACATACTGCTGTGAGAAATTGAGTCGAAAGCCTTTGCATAATCGATGAAAGCCAAAAGAGAAAGCGAAATTCGAAGAGCACATAAGTCCACGAAAAGAGTTGACGTCTGTGCTCTTTGAGTTTCCCTATCACTTATTCCAGAGTTTATATGTGGTCTGTGGTTGAGAAACACTTTCTGAAGCCAGCTTGTTCGACTGTTTGATAATCTTCTGTAAATGCAGGGATGCGTTGTTCTAAGCATGAGGCAAATAGTTTGTAGAGGCACGATTGTAAGCTGATAGGACGATAGTAGGAGATATTAGATGGATCGCCTTTTTTATAAATTATAATTATATCAGAATTTGCCCATTCACTTGGTATCTTTCGAGAGTCTAATATTTTATTGAAAAGTGACGTCAAAATGGGTGCTAGTATGTATCTGCCTAATATAATTATTTCGTTGGGGATGTTATCTGGTCCTTTCTTTAGAGTCTCTATTGGTAATTCAGGGATGATAGAATATCAGCCTTTTCTTTTGAGTTTTTTGCTTCGCGTGAAGGATTTTGTAAAAATTTGTTGCTATTTTATTTATTCTAGATCTTGAGAATATTTCTTTTCCAAATTACTTTTCTTTTAGGTTAGGAATCCAAGTTTTGGTGGCATTTAGGTCTTTGAATCCCTTTTTTAGACTTCCGGTTGACTTAAGATGACGCTCTATTGTCCTTAGTCTTTGCTCTTTGTAATATTTTTTAATTTTCTTGTGAACGGTTTTGAACAAGCAACAGAGTTCTTTTTTTTTCTTCCTTTAAGAGTGGTTTTTTATGTAGAAGTTCATTTCTTCTATCCAAGATTGATTTTGTTTCTTCAGAGATAACATATATATGTTGGTTCTTTGTTTTTTTTTTGTGAAAATCAGCCCATTGGTAATAATTTTCTTTATTCTTGAATAGTAATACTCTACATCTGTGCATGTGTCCAACTGAAAGCTTTTTATGCTTTGTTTAATTCTATCTATAAAGAGTTTATCTACCTGTATTACTTTGTTATCGTAAGTTGGAGCTCCACGGTGATGCGAAATCAAATCAGATATATTAATCTGTGTAATAGGAGTTTAATTCTCTGTCATCTGTGTAATAAGAGCTTCAGTCTTAATAACGATATTATAGGGAAAACATTTAAGCTACTAAGTAAATTCTTTGATGTTATTTTTAATAAAACTGAGCCCCTCCAATTTTTTGAATATTTTCCCTATAACCCACGACGTAAAATGGCCAAGCCTCACATACTATGCAGTGTTTATGTAAGACTGTGGTCAGCGATATACTAAGTAGATTGATTCATTTCTTATGTGGTCCAATTTATTAGTATATAAATTAGGCGTTAGATTCGTGACTGCGAACCACACTTGGACGCTAATCCTATACCAACAATATTTGACTTGCCAAGACACACACACCTTATCTCGAGTGTACTCTAGAACTACTTAACTTCGCAATCACTCCACTGCTGCAGTAATCTGAAAATTTTTCATAGAAACTGTTTTATATTGTTTTTTTATAACGGACTAAGTCCAGTTTCGTTGTGCAAACCAACAAAGTTGAGGTGTAACTTAGAAGCACTTAATTAAAGCGAGTGCTAAATACTTAAAAATGAAGAAGTTTAGAGTATACTATGGCGTGGCATTCAGCCAAGGAAGCTGCAGATTTCAGGGTCCAGTTAGCATGATTTCAATAAGAAGTGGCCGGTAAACGGGTTCCGGCAAAAAATATTGGCTGGTCTTTCGGCTCTGGTGAGTTTTGACTCAGGTCATTACTTTAAATACTAATAATAATAATAATTTATTCATTCAAAGCCTAATACACAATGAGAGAATTGACAAGAAGAAATACAATGATTGGCTACATTAGTACATGCAAAAAGCTAGAAACTTATGACACCCAAACTAGGACATGTCCTGTATCTCAGGTGTCAGGGTTCCTTCCTGGCTGGTCACAATATGTATATAAATTATTTATTCGTAATTTAATTTATCAGTGAATTGTGGTGATTAATAAAATTAAAATTAATATTTACAATTTTAAAATTATTTGAGTTAATATTCTAATAACAAATAATATTATATTGCCGCTAACAGAAAAGTTTAATAAATAAAAATAAATAAATAGTATGTAGTTATGTAATAATAATAGTGTGTAGTTATGTTTGAGTTCTCTGCATTATTTCATATGTGTGTGAAATGTAGTAGGGTGTTTATGTGTGTGTTTTATGGCGTCTGAATATGTAGTGTGTAGGGTATTGAAGAATGTAATTTCAATCGGGATTTACCGAGCGATGTCTGCCAACAAGTCCTCTGTTTCCTGATAGGTAAGATGGACAAGCCAATCCCTCACCTTCATCTTACAATTTATTCTGCCAAGGTGAAATAAGTTTAAATGTTTATTTGCCTTGTTGTACAGTTTTATACTAAGGATAAAGTAGTGTGTAATTATTTGGCGTAGATTGTTTTTGCTTATTGTATTTCTGCCACTATTCTGAATAATGTCGTACATAAATAGTACTAGATGTATGAGTGTAAACGAAGCAGAAGGGGTAAGTAAGGGTCGAAGTGGGTGGCGTACTGAAATGTCTGCCTACCGCCATAGGAAAAAGGCGTGAGTTTTACGTATGAATTAACTTCAAAAAAAGGAGGAGGTTCTCAATTTTTTTCCCCGATTACTCAAAGACGCCTGGACTGAATTTTTTATATTTCCCAGATCGTCCCATGGTCATCAGGTCAGGATCTGATGATGGGATCCCAAGGAAAACAAGGAAACTCCTCAAATATTATAGACATACATATAGCGACTTTAGTGAAGTGGAACTGATGAAGAAGACCGCAGACGGCCACTGGAACTCCTTAATGATAAGTATGTCACGGGTATAAGATATCTCAAATAGTTACTATGATGAAGCAAATATCTTTAAATAAATGGTACTGATGAAAATGGTACTATCGAATTGACCTTATAATGAAGCCGGAAGTGCCTACCTTCTGGAACGCCCAAATAAAACAATGCATCCTAGTCGTATTTGGACTTATCGAAATCGCCATGTTTATTGTGGCTATTAAAGATTTTCATGGTAATTTGAGGTACCTACCAAAAAAAAAGTATTTTTTTCAAATCTTTCTGAAAACTAGTTTACTCTCACTCAAAATAATAGTAGATTGTTACACTAGGGTCGAAAGGAATCAATTCCCATACGAGGTATTTAGCGTCCGAAAAGGAATTGATGTCTTTCACCCGTGTTCTGCACTCTACTTTTCATTTCGAATATAAGGAACGTATTTTTTTTTTGTTTTTGTAAATATTTATTGATAATAGTAACATGAGTAGTACCTATTTAAAATCAATTGAGAAATTAGAACAATTTGTGAAATATAGAGCTAAATTTTTGTACGGAATATTTACGCTGTTTGATATGTTATGACAAATTTGGCTGTGTTGAATTTCTGTAAAAGTAGGAGACGCCAGTATTTGATTATACGGTGGAGTCTATGGTGCAGACTCCCTTGAAGTAGTTGGTAGGAGAGGAAGTGGGGCGTAAATTAATAATCTCAGTTAATTTATTTGGAATTTTTGTTTTATTTTGGACAGAATCCTCAATGTAGCCTTCGGCAACTGTGCTGGATTTCCATCCTCCATGTCTTTTTAACATTGTCAAGTTCGCCCCAGACTCTGCTAACAGTGTCGCTGATGTTCTTCTATAACAATGCCCAGTATACTGTTCACAGTTTGGTACATTGAAATATGTTGCTATTTGCTTCGGCATACCTGAGATTTTATTTTTACCGATCACTTGTTTCTAGCATTTTCCCTTTTGAGAAAAAAGCGATTCGTTTTTATGTCATTAGGTCTGATTTTATTTATATTTTTTTACTATTTGTGTAAACTCTACTATTACAACAAACGTGCGCTCAATATTTGTTTTTGTCTTAGTCAATTTTACGAGTTATAACTGGCCTTGATTTTCAATGTCGTTAATTGTTAAATTTATGACTTCACTGCCCCTGCAGGCGCCCCTTATACCGAGTATCAACACCATCTGTGAAAAACATGATTTCTTCATTACTATTAATTTTTTAGGTACCTATGTAGATAGAATAACAAGCAGAGATCTTTTACTCCAGAAATGCACGCCTATCCGACGTCTTTACTCTTAATTAACGCAATCTGGTCAGTGTTTTTGATTGATATGATTGCCTCTTTTTATGGAAACTTTACTCTGATATGTATTATAGATAGTTATAATACTTATCAGAGTAAAGTCGTTAGAATCTACGTTTATTTTTATAGAAAAATACCTTTTCCTACCTAGATAAACATTTATAGCTTACCTTCACTATCAAATATATCTCGTCAGGGGCTTCATTTAAAAATGTTTTCACTTCGTAAGAGTTGAAAGCCTTAGATTTTTTGCTTTTGAACCGCTGATGACAGTATCAGCGGTTCAAAAGCAAAAAATCTAAGGTTTTATCTCACAGGCTGCAAGTGTAGAAGGTGGTCCAGAATGCTCTAAAGAGCGTCATCTTTATTTCTGCAGTACAATGTGCAAACCTGCGAGCTATCATATTCGCACGCTCGGTAAGAGCCCTCCGTTCCCTTTCAATGTCAGCATTGTCGTTTAAAGCTTATTATTGACACAGACACCGTCAATATGACAACCAAAATGTTCAATCATAGCATTCATATTCTCAATCAGGGCATTCATATACAAATTGAAGAGGGCAGGGGAGGTCAATCCAATCAAATTATAAGGCTCCGAGAGCACACTAACCCATCGAACTCTGTTGATATGGCTTCCATATATTGGTATTTGCCTGCTTTGCTTTTGCTTATAAGTATCTTCAGGCATTGGCCTGAAGATACCGACCGTGTATGGTGAATGACCTCTGTATTTTATTTTTCGTGATAGGTATCTTCACTAAAAGCATCTAGCCGTGGTTCTCTATGCCTTTTACAATTATATTTGTTAATTATTGTATGCTACAAGCACCAGTTACGCCAAATATTAAACCAACCTGGAAAAATAAACAATAATCAAGTTCAACACACAACACAGGCTGAAGTCGCGCAGATATTTATAATTATTTTGACTTACCTTAGTAGCCAGATATTAGTTATCTGGAGCATCTTTTATAATTTTTCAATATCGTCCGACGATAAAAACTTTGATTTCTTGCTTCTAAATCCATCGGATAGTCTCTCTAGATAAGCTGACAAATTAGAGTATGTTTTTAAGTCCACTCCATTCTTTGTACTTTTTAACATTGATTATATATACCGTGATGAGCTAGGTTTGCACTTAGAAGATAATTCTTTAAAGTACGCTATGAACACATTTTCTGAAAAAGACTGCGTAGTCTTGTTGTTTTGCCATTGTATGAAATTTTGGTACGCTTATAGATATTTTTCCTTGGAGTTTTCAGATGGTTAACTTTCCATAACGTTAAGGGCTTCACATCTTATATCGGGCGGTATACAACATAAATCATTTTTTTCATAATTACTCCCTGAGACATTTTGATTAATAAATAACTGTAATTTTAACAGTGAAAACGAGTTGTGATTTTTCTTTGCAATGTCCACTTTATGAGCAAGTGTGTTGAAAACATTATTATTAAACGTCTAAAATCTTCGGGTGCCATTTCGGTAGCGCATGTCAAATAAAATAGGCTTACAAATTATGGACTTCTGACTATTGTTATCGTTGATTTGTATGTTAGTTTTTGTCTCATCCCTTTTGTAGCGTATAGATTATATAACAATAGGAACTAATATATCTTTACAACCGTTGGTTGGAAGTTCATGATGCCACTAAACTTGAGGGGGGACGTTACTGGCACAGATTTAATACCACACTAACCCATTTGGCAAGGCTAGGCATTTGTATATATAGCAATATTATAAAGAGGAAAGATTTTTTTGTTTGTTTGTTTGTTTGTACGAATAGGCTCCAAAACTACTGGACCGATTTAAAAAATTCTTTCACCGTTGGGAAGCTACTCTATCCCCGGGTGACATAGGCTACTTTTTATCCCTGTATTCTCACGGGAACGGGAACTACGCGGGTGAAACCGCGAGGCGTCCTCTAGTATATTATAAACTGACGACATATTGATATGCGCCAGAATTTGTAAGAAAACTGGGCTGTAATATAAGCTGTAGGCCAGTTATTAAGTGTCAGTATGATAGACTAGAACTTAGTTTAATATGCCTATAAAGTTATTAGTGTAGCGGATAATACTTTGTGAAAATTTACTAGAGAGACTTGCAGGCATGATTCCGGGCCAAGTGCATTAGACCTCGATACTATAGGTCTGTCTTACTGCGATGGCCACACACTAAACAGACGCGTTTCCATTGAGAGCTATTAGCTAGTAGATTTGTAGTTCAGGAATAGCTACCCTGCATGCGTAGTGTTTGAGCGATTGACTGCTGCGCTGGGTGTCGCGGGTTCGGTTCCCGCACGGAACAAATATTTGTATGACCTACAGATAATTGTTCCGGCTCTAATTGTTGTGTATGTGAGTTTATGTGTTTGTAAACGCACCTACGATACAGGAAGAAATCCTTAGTGTAGGGAAAAGATAAAAAAAAAAGGTCTAATACCGTTAGACAGAAATTGCAATAATTCCACTAGTTTGGAATTAAAGTCAACCAGCGACGATGATAGCTCTCGATGGGTCCGTACCCTTACGACAGACCTATAGTATAGCGAAGTCCGGAATAGCCAAGGATGGGGACATGGCCCGCAGGCAAGTTAAATTACTAGTTTTAAAAACTTCAGCTCTTCCTGACCTATCGGCCGCACACCGGATTCTAATGAGTATAAGACATTAATTGATTGTTACTACTTTAATCATATATTTTTATCTACTCTCATATCGTAATATTCGAATTATAAACTTCAAAACGAGTTTATATTGGTATACTATATAAACATATATAAACACAATACCGCAATTTAAAATACAATCTTATTATAACACTTTTTCTCTAACAAAATAACGCTATTTGTTTTTATCTATTACTATACATGGCAAATCCAAGAAGTTAATATCGCCAAGGAGTTTCCATCAATTATTATTTTGTAATGGAAAGCCTACGCGGGGCACTCGATTTTTATAGTACCTGTTGTAAAAAGTTTTAATTCTAATTTTTTGTTGTCTGTGGAAACGCCCGCTTTAGCGCATGCGTGGTTAATGCGGTAATGTGGTGGGTTTTGGCGCCATTCATACATTTTGCTGTACTGATTTTTTCTTAGCCTTTTGTCATTTTTCTTTTATTAAGTATGAGTGTAGATAAAGTAGGGTATGAAACTGCACGTAACAAAAATATTCGTGTGATACTTTTGTGATTCGTGTGAACACTCACTCGTGTTTTAGTACCCCTTATTATGCAACAGTTTCATAAACTACTATTATAAGTCTATCCTCTGTGGTTTATAGATATGATCGTCTCTTGTAATCCAATTGGCCGGAATACTTTAACTATCTCCGACATTCGACATAATGTGAACGAAAATAAAACAGTCAATAAAAATTCTATGTGACACGGCGCGATGCTACCCAGGAACCGTCAACCTTCGAAACTAAACATACGACTTTCTTTTTACTGAGAGGAAGTTTACCAAGTTGAAATTACTTGGTATTCTCAAATATTCAGTATCCATTGCTTTAGTTCGCCCGTTTCTGTCTATTGTTTGCGTGGATAGTGCGCAGCGCATTCCGATTCGGGATTTGTGTCTTTAATTTTTATATGGTAGTAGAACTTCAATCTTTATGTTTGAATCTATACATTTTCTGGCCTAAAGTTATTTAGCTGGCTAGTGGTACATGCAATACCGAACTGGGTTTATCTCGTGGCTTCGCTTGCGTTGTCTATCTCACAGAAACCGTGTATTAAATCTAGTCTATGGTACTCAGCAATATTGTAGCTTTTTATTCATCATCGTTATCATCAGAGATAGGACTGAGTAGAGTATATTTACTTAAAGTTCCAGGAAGTTAGTAACAGAGTTGATAATACAGCTTTTAAAATCCCAAAGAAATTGCAAATTACTTATTGGATTTTGAATACATTAAAACTAAATTATTATATATATAGTCTGATCATCATCATCATTTCAGCCGAAGGCAGCCTATGTCCAGTTTTATATTAGTGAAAGAATTTTCGTAATCGCATCAGGACTATAAC
The DNA here is from genome assembly GCA_964057195.1 of Orthosia cruda. Classification (NCBI taxonomy): domain Eukaryota; kingdom Metazoa; phylum Arthropoda; class Insecta; order Lepidoptera; family Noctuidae; genus Orthosia; species Orthosia cruda. The sequence goes on along the minus strand of OZ059825.1, from coordinate 73,719,497 downwards.
TATCTACACCGATTAACTCCTACAAATTAAGTATTCTACCTCTGTACATCAGTTTGGGCAAAAGTTCCGCAAACCCAGACGTTCATTACCGTCAAATAACTATTTTAACGAAAGCTAATGGCTCTGATAATGGACGCCTGTGAGCGGGGATGAATGGAGCCATCAGTATTCATTCGTGATCGCATTGTTTGATTTATATTAAAACTATGGGTGTCAGGTAGATAACTGCCAACGCAGGATTATGTGAATGAAGGCTGTAGTATCCTTTTTAAACTGACTTTCCAAAAAGTAGGAGGTTCTATGTTTGGCATATGGTTATTTCATTTTCTGTATCATCATCGATTCATCCGTAAATTGTGGACCGCTTTTGAATATTTATTTGAGAGAGTATGTTTCCGAATTGGCCCCAATTCAATTTGGTGAAGAACTTCGGAGATATACAACAGAACTCTTCAATAAACAATGGAATCTCTCGGGATTGCTGCAATCGCATATATGTTTATTGTTTACGCCATTTCATAACATATCATCACGCCGCGCCGGTACGGTCTAAAGAGGTACGCAGATATGTACAGTACACTCTGATACACTCTCATTTTACCGGTTATGTTCAAGTTTTATATTTTTCGGGTAATCTACTCTGACAAATATGTCTCTAACTATTCTCAATTTCATTTTACTCTTTTTTTGTCGTCCTTCTTTTAATTAGACTTTATACAATGGTTTTCAATCATCTTTATAGCCCTTTGCTAAGAATAGTTACAGCACTGACAACAACATTTGTGCCACATGTTAAATTTAATATTGTTTTATTTTTTAACCTTTGTATAGATTATCTTACCGATTGTTTTGTGAATGTGTAAAAATTGTAGTCCTTCTAGATGCTAGTTAACACTTGTTAACTTTTTTATACAATATATATTCTTTTTTTTTTCTTACTACTTATTGTCGGGCCTACGTTGTTCCCCCATATCTAAGTACTAATGCTGTAACATGGAAATATTGTAATACCAAACCATTTAAAAAAAAAGTAAACATGGAGTTTCTTGCCAGTTCTTCTCCATAGGAAACGACCAACCCCAACCGTGCACGTTTTGTCGACGTTTTATAAGTGCCCATGTATGAAAATTGTCATCGATTTCATGGTCAAATTATTTTGTAGTAAAACTTTTATATAATTACAAGTATGATTTCGTTTAATCGCAAGCATGGCATAGCGACTGATTTATAAAAGGGCAAGTTTGTGTGGATGGATACATGTTTGTTATTCCTTCAAGCAAAAACTACCGAACGGATTTTAACGAAACTTTACAGTAGGCAATATAGTTTATGCATCAGAATTACACATAATTTAGGCCATAATTTATAAAAATATAAGGAGAACTACTTCACGCGGGTGGCAACTGCTTTTTAATAAAACTAAGCAAAAAATCTTACTTATTAAAGTTTTATTTAGTCACCAATAAATTAGACCGAGCTAGTTGTGTTCCCAATACAACTATGATGGTTCTTGGCCACGCGTGCAATGTGTCGTAGGCAATATTTTGAGGAATTGCCTTCAGTTGCTTCGACAAATATTCTTATTTACCATCTGACTTCAATAATTGAGTTAAAACCATAACCATAACCACCACGTTACCTGGTGTAGATAGCCTACACAGTTGAAATAAGAACTAACCCTTTTATTTAGCAAGGATAGTGGGGCTGCGATCGCAATCGCGTGTAGTAGGTATTTAGCATTTCTAGATATACCTTCGAGCAAAAAGGGTTTGTAACAATAATAATAAATTAAAAGTCTTCCAGATGCTGAGTTGCACGGCATTTCTCCAGAGTTGTGCCGCCCGCATTCCTGACCACCTTTGTTGGTCCACCGTTATATATCTGAATATCGACACTTGCTGAATACGTAGTACTACAAAACAATTCATTTGCTTTGCTTCTTCTGGGTTTTGAATGCGCGATGCATGATATTATATTAGTGAATTAAATATTCAAAATTTATAAGCATACTCGGCTGTTCAAATATCGCCAATAACAACTTGAATCCTTCGTGTCACGTAATACTCTTCATTCATATATTTTTATCAGATCACTAACCCAATCAAGGTACATGTCAACCGGAGTAAACGCAGGCCACAAAATAGATGCTTTACTAGAGAAATTCATTGAAACAATTCCAACTATTTGGTTTTCAACAAAAAGTGGTTCGCCGCCAGATCCAGCATAACTAATTGTTTGACTTTCTTTTTGACAGGACGGTATGACACATAGCAAATTGTGGGACCACCCTCTTTCTGGAGGACCACATCTCGTAACCATCCCGTGCCCAAGTTCCAATTTAAGATTAACATCATCTCCTGATTTCTTAGTGTCGGCAAAACCGACGTACATCGTGGTCAGCCCCAGCAGAGAGGCGTGGTTGACAGACGACAGTCTGCCGTAGGTCGCCACGGAAATCTTGCTGATGATCATGAGAGCCACGTCATTTATGCTAAAGAACAAGTCTTCGGAAATTAATGGCATTGCTTGAAAGCCAGGATGACTATAAATGTTAAACACTTCAGTATACATACCAGTATCGAAAGGCGACCGTGTGAAGTCACCATACCACACACATAGTTTATCACGAACCTCTGGGTCTATATTGTCAAAAATATGAGCGGCAGTCAGCACCCAGGTTCCAGTTAACAGTACACCTGTACCAACTCTAAAAACTTCTTTAACCTTTCCCTTTATTACAAGACCTGCTACTGCAACTAAGAATGGAAAATCCTTTGCTTCTACGTCAGAACCTTCGTCAGATCTTAAGGTTTTTGTTGCTTCGATCTTGTTTATGAAACTGGAGACTGTAATTGTTATCAAAAACAACGTTATTAAGGATCGGAACATTTTTCAAGAAACGTCAAATGATAAATGGCCGATTCATTCCAAATGTTATGTTCATCGTATTTTAGTGCCTACAAATACGATGAACATACATATTCATTAGGTTGTATTTTTTACAAATAGCACGTGAACAAATCATGATATATTATAGTGATGCATCTTAGATCGGGACGGCGGGTGATAGATGCGGCAGACAAACCACACTGGTACAAAGTGGTGTCCGTTGAACCACGCCTCCACTGCACTTTTATGAAGGCACTGCTTTCTGAGGCCGCGGATAGAAGCTCGATCGATCAAACAACAAATATCAATGTTGGTACTTATACGAATAACTCGAGAAAGTCGGCTAGTATACAATGTAGAATTCAATTTCTTATCTTTATATTCCATATTATATTAAAAAACCCATGGGAATAAATTGTTTTTTTACGAGTTGTGTGATTTGATTTAAAATAACGGTTTTCACAGTTATGTTCTTTTATTTATATTGTTACCAAAGCTTCGTTACTTTGGTAACGGTAGTATTTATCAAAACCAGATCATGTTAGACTCAGTTTGTATCCCTGATTATTAAGAGACTGTCATAGACCCTGATCTTAAATATGTAGTATCTTTATTTATTTGTTAAAACTTACTACTCTCTGTGTCTCACATTTTTCCTATATCTCAAGTTTGACAGCTACATAACAACCCAAGACACTATTAAAATAAAACAAAGTAATAGAACGCTGGTAGGTAATGTTAGAAAACATGTACAGAGTATAATTATCCATTTTACGACCAACTACAATTGCATAGTCATAAAAAAACACCGTTACCGACACTTTTTATACATTTTATTATTACACTTGCCAAGTTCTTTTTCACATATCTCAATTTCCACTTATAGTTATCACATTTTTGACCTTGACTGGTCTGGTAACATGGTTTATCCAATCTGTATAAGGGCTTATTGGCGTTAATCCATTCGAAGACAGAAAGGTTTTCGGTAATTTAAAACTTAAGGACATCACTCCAACTATTTTACCTTCATATATAAAGGGTCCACCGAAGTCACCGTGCAGCGGCTGATGCAACTTGTCTGTACACTTGGGAACAATACATAGCATGTGTTTGGACCATATTGTCAGTTCCATTCCACAGTTGATGACGGTGCCTTCACCGACCTGCAGCGGTTTGAACTGCTCTCCCATACTCTTGTTCTTGGCGAGACCTATAGTCTTCTTCCTCAGACTTCCGACGTACTTTGAGGTACTTCCGGAGTACCTCGCAGCTCCTCCAATGTACTTTACAGTGAGCCCATTCATCTTTGAATGATCAATATTTGACAACCTTCCATAGGATGGCAAAATAATTTTCCCGGTTTTTAACAGGCTTATGTCGTTATCACCAAAGAAGAAACCACGTTCTGTAAATTTTGTGTTGTGAAAACCTGGATGTATGTGTATTTTTAAGACTGTAGAATATAGTTTCGATATCATGGGTGACACAGTGAAGTTTCCGTACCAGACATAGAATTTCCTGTCGAGTAAGTCATAGAAACAGTGCGCAGATGAGAGGAGCCATGACTTATTTATAAGTGACCCGGTGCAGTGCCTGGTCACCACCAGCGCCTCAATGAATGCCACCGATACGATGAAGGAATACTCTCCGTCAGCTACATCATGGTTATGCCACAAGTCATTGTACTTTATATCAGTATTTATTGCGTTCGTTAATACTTCATTGTTACTGATGATGAAGGTAAAAAAGCATAATATTGACAACAATTGGTCCATGATTGTTTCAGCAATTCACGAAATAATAAAGCCTATCGATACCAAAGGTGATACGTGAATCAGAAACGGTTTCAATCGCATTTATTGTTTATGGTCTTCCGATTTATGGCTATATTTTGTACTTCCTTTTGTTTCTACTTGCACAAACTGAAACATATTTTACGACTTTCAATATCACATTTCGACAATCATTTCCGACACCAGCTCAGGTGGTTTACTGTAGTTTGAAATAATTTATTCTTTATCGCGTTAGTTCTTGCACAGATAATATTTATAATATTACAGTTCTTGTTTTGAGAATTGACTATGACTATCTTAGAGAAAGTTGTGCATATACCTACATGGGCAAAAGAGTATTTAAAATATGATTGCATTGCACCCATCTTTACAGCCTGTCAGTTATATCTAGCTTTAGAACTTTGTCGAAGGTGTTTTCATCTAATCATGTTTGCGGGTCAAACATGGCCAGAGATCGTCTGCAAGACAGAGAGGTTTGGAATGAGTAACGGTAGGCCTTTACCCAGCAGTAGGGCATAATGTAGGTTTACAAAAATAAAGTGTTTTCGGATATACTTTTCTCTAAAAAATTCCTCAACCATAACATTTACGAAGTAACAGGAACTATAACAAAAGTGGTTGCTGGATGTGATGATGAAACTAACGGTTTAGCTCTCTTTTATTTTACTTTTGTTGTTTTTTTAGTGGTTACGTTTAGAAAACTAATAACAGTATTGTTTTTTATTATCAAGAACACCTTTTTTGAAACTTGTGACAGATGAGATGTAGACAAAGTGACAATTTACCGCCAACAGAGGCCACATGAACGTTTGCTTGCGCTTTTTGTAAAGCCCATAAATTTTACTCATCCACATTCATTATTGCTGATAGAATGTGTCTAGAGAGGCTAAACGGATTACCACCTAGCCTGTTTCATATCAGACTACAAGACTTACGGCGATGTGCGCCATCGGCACATGGTGGATATCCTACCCATACGCTCTAAACGATTTAATAATTTTTTCAATATGCGTTCAGCTAAGAAGTGGATTTTAGTGCCAGAGTCTGTGTTGCCCGATAGCTACAACCCTCTCTTTTAATTTATCATGGAGAAATGCTCATGCATACTGAGCTACTACGGGGAGATAGCGCAGTTATGTGGGATTCCAACTCACTAAAACTGCACGGTGTCCTCCTGTGCTGCTTATGGCGGGTCAACGGGCACTCATTAGCACACACCGCCGTGCTCCGCCGTGGCTGTCCGTCACCAGACCCTCTTCTGGGGTGTACCCCCTATCACCGTCGCACCAGAACACATTGCACGCCGTGATCACCCCAGGGACCAAACCAGCACATGGGCGCCAGCCAACCCCGTGTATTGCTTGATCGGCTATTGGCCATTTACCTCAGTTAAATGGCTCTACCACCTACCACGTTTTGGCCACAGGGGATAGGGACCTCCCCTGTGGATCCACCGCGTCCGCCATCAGACGATGGCGGCCCCGTCCAGGCTGCGGGAGGTAGGGCGACCGGCACACGCAATACCGGCACTGATTTCCAGCCGCGGCCTCCAACCCTCAGCCGCGACATCATATGAGACCTGCCCGCCTCAGTTGCCATGTCGCCCCTGTTACTAAGCGGCACCGCAATCTACTTGTTGGCTGCTACGTCGTCGGCTTAATCGGCAAAAGCCCTGACGAGCGGCCTCTCCTCGGGTTCCTCTTCACTTCACCATTGGTAACCAAGCCAAGGCTACTGAGTCCCCCCGCCTCGACAATGCGGGATCCCACCGGGGGGCCGATAGCTATAACCTGGGGTTTTTATGTCAAGAGTGAACTGGTTACTTTTAGGCAAGCGTTCTTCACCATCGTCCGTTCCGTACCGTTGTTTTCCTCCTCCGCAAACTATTTGCTAAGTATCTGCATGTACTCATCCTACCCGCTGTTCTTCGGAATCCTTCACCTTGCGCAAAATGAGTCGTGAAACTCGCACTAAAGGCATCAGGAGAAACAACGATCCGAATAATTTTGAGCAATAAGTGTATTTTGAAACTTGGTAAAATATTACATTTACAAAATTCATTTAAATTAATAGAATATTAACAACAGACATACAATACAAAATTCCAAAGTTTTTTTTTTACAAAATATGTTACATAAGGAATTCGATAGGAAATCGAACGACACACCGTTAGACAATCTAGCACAAGTATTGGAACCACGTTGATGCATCATTTAATACAAACACGTTGGTATTTGTGTCAGTTTTACACAGAAAAGCCACAGAAAAACTGCGTATTTCAGTTCAAAATAATACTACAAGTTACGTGCCGTTGATACATTCGTCGTGTTTGAACATAAACGACGATTTGCGTGATCTTGGAGATACGTAAGATTACAATTTCCACATTGCCAACTTTATTATTATAAGAAAACACACGGCAACTATAGACGTTTTCACACAAACTTTCGTCAACCGCGGTAATGTGACCCTTGCGGTTCTTCAGAAAACAAATAAAATTGTATTTATTTCATCCCACTATTGGTTTAGGAGCTAAAAAAATAGAGATTCCATAAAAATTATTAAAATAACACCTTGAAGCCAGAGGGTCTAACTTTGAGAAGGGTCCGTCTGAGTCAATTTGCGAAATAATTTCACGTTGAACTCGCTCGATGTTATTTTAATTGCTAACTGGTTATAAAAGGTAATAAAACCTTTCTGAACATTTTATGTGTTTTAATTTAACTTATACTTATAACGATCAAAATGATATTGTTCGTTTCTGTTGGTGAAATTATTAATGGCTGAAATGAGGAAGATTTTGAATTTATAATACTATTACCTTATATTGTTCCATATTTCAGTGGCATTTAGGGAACCTACCCATTCTAAAGGTTTACAGAGTATTTTTTTGATTAATTAGATTAATGTTAGCTCTTAAATCTACATTATAGTCTATAAATAATAGACCTGTGATTATGGTTGGCGGTTTTGAGGCCTGTAGGCTCAAGGCAAAGAAATATTATGTCAGCGAAGACGATTGTCAAAAGGGACTGACCATGTAACATTTCGTTAGATCGCATTTCATCCTTTAACAATCTTAAACACTGATAGAATATTACTTGGTCTAGTCACCCATGACTTTTATGCCACACCCAATACAATTATATAAATAAATATATTCAACGTGAGTGCAAGCACCAGAAGGTCCTTCGCAGTAAAGTACATCGCAGTTAAGAAGTTTTACGACAGCGTACGTCGCAAAGTTAAAATTTCGCAGTAACGTACATCGCAGTTAAGTACTTTTGCGACAGCGTACGTCGCAAAGTTAAACTTTCGCAGTAACGTACATCGCAGTAAAGAACTTACGTGACAACAAACGTCGCGATAGTAAACTTTCGCATTACCGTACATCGCGGTAATGAACTTCGCAACAATGGGGTACACTCGTAAAAAAAACGAGTAATTATGGAATATGAGTACCGTCATGGCAGCAACGTGGCACAAGCGGCACGCAACTTCAACGACGTTTACGGAGCGAACACTACAAACGAAGGCACCACCTGTTATTGGTTTGTCCGCTTCCGTTCTGGAAATTTCGGCATGAAAAATCAACCCCGAGGTCGTCCGAAAACTTTGGTTGACAATGACGAATTGAAGGTGATTGTGGAAGCTGATAATACTTAATCTACGGCTGGATTAGCAGTAGCTTTCGAGGTTAGCATCAAAACAATATTGGTCCATTTGCTTCAAATTGGCAAGGGAAAACAGCTTGACAAATGGATGCCACATGAACTCAATGATTGTAAGCGCGAAGTTCGCGTCAAAACGTGCCTTGCACTGCTCAACAGGCACACAAGCGAAGGAATTTTGAGCAAGTGCTCAGCAAGTTGGTTGGATCCTGGTTCAGCACTAAACAATGCTATAAACGTAAAACTTACCCCTAGAAAAGTGATGGTCACTGTTTGGTGGTCTAGGACCTTACCAAACGGGAAGAGCATTACTGCAGATGTTTACTGCTATGTACTGAACACAATGATGGAGAAGTTCGTACATTTCCAACCAGCTTTGGTAAATTGCTCATCTCCGTTGCTCCTGCAGGATAACGCGCGACCTCATACAGCAGACGGTCTCCAAGTTACAAGGGCTGTGGTTGGAAGCTCTCCGTCATCTGCCATACTCACCAGACCTTGCGCCTACAGACTTCTACTTTTACCAGAATTTGGATAACTTCTTGGTGGACAAATAAATTCAATACCCGAGAGGCAGTACAAAATGCCTTTGAATTTGTTACCTCCCATCTATCTGATTTCTTCAAGAAGGGTCTATAAACAGCCACTGCGTTGGCAAAGATGCATCGATTGCATGGATGATTACTTTGATTAAAAGCATAAAAAATTAAAATAAAATAAAGTAACTCATTAAAAAAACGCCAGTTTCTTAGGTTATTATATAATTTTACTAAAAAGATGAATTTCTATACCACTGAACGCAGTGAGCCTGAAATATCTGAAAATCTATTTATTTTCAGATATTTCAGTACCGACGTATGCGTACCCTGAAGTAGTGTGACTCACCCGAAACAAACAAAACGAATGCTTTAAAACTTGAGAAGAAGATAAGACATATATGAAATATAATATGAGGTTATAGTTTTATATTGTAAAAGCATGTAATGTAACAATTAAATGATTGCCTTGAAACGTTAGCACCTTCTTTAAATCGTTTAAAACAAAGTTGTTGTCCGCGTCTGTCGACGTCATTTCTGTTTCTCCGCTAACTCCTTTTAAACCACGCAAGAACTTTTTGTTACGGTTTTCACTAATAGAAAGAGTGATAAAGGAGGAAGGTTTTAGTAAATCATATTTTTCGTGTGAAACCGGAGCGGAACGCTGGTTATTTGCGTATTATAAACATCTTTGAATTCTGATTAGCAATAATTCTCTATAGGGAATTAATTTAAAATCTGTTTTATTGAATTTGAATTTAAAATAACTTTTAGCGCATGTTGTGGTGGAAAAGTTCAGACATTTTTATGAATAAGCAATAATAATAAGGTTTTGTTCAAGCGCATTTATTTTATTGTGCATTGATTAATCGTAGTCTAAATGAACACAAATGAAATCATGTTTCTTCACAAAAGACATGCTAATATCGTGTTACAGGAATTCAGTCAATACATTTAATAAATCTATAGCGAAGTCGTTTTTGTACATAGAAAATATTTCCAAAAAAAATAGCCAGGGTGTTAAAGGAGAACCAACAAAACCCATTTCCAGCAATTATGGATTTTTTGTCTGTTTATCTGTTTATTTGTGCACACATCACGTAAAATGTACGAAACCAAGGTAGATAACTTGTATACATTAAAATTATGCGTAAGTTGAAGTATTACTTAGTTTTTGTTTCATCGCAATCGGTTCTCTCTATCAAAAGTTAGATGAATTTAAAATTTAGTGTTCAAGAAGTAAAATATCGCAAAACGCAATTCAGATACTCGGACTGTTGAACTCCAAATTCGATAGATGGCGTTGTGCATTTGACTGAATGGCGGTGTAAAGGAGAGACCGCATTAGGCGTAACTGCGCGTCAGCGGAGCGACAAAGTATATTTGGTCATGTCGCATCGAGTCGCTCCGCTGACGCGTAGTGCGGTTTGAGCTTTATGATTCTCCACACTCCGCAGTTGGACTCGCGCACGAACGGTTCCGTACCATTATCGCAAAAATGGCAAAAAATCACGTTGGATGTATGGGAGCCCCACTTAAATATTTATTTTAGTCTGTTTTTAGGGTTCCGTACCTCAAAAGGTAAAAAAGGAACCCTTATAAGATCACTTTCTTGTCCGTCTGTCTGTCTGTCCGTGTGTCACCACCGATTTTCTCAGGAACGGTTAGACCTAGCAAGTTGAACTTTATACCAGATACTGAATGCTATAGTCCCTATTAGGTGTATAAAAACCAAGGTCCTGAGTCACCACGATAAAAGGATATAAGCAAATTTTGTTTTTCGCGAAAACTTGTAAGTACCATAATTTACCTCAATTTTCAACTTTTTTGGAATTTTCCCTTTACTTGTGCTGTAAGACCTTGCTTTTAAGCAAAATTGACAATTCTAGGTCAACCGGCAGTAACTTATAGGTTTTGGGTCGAAAACCTATATGGTAGTTCCCGTTGACCTAGAATCACGAAATTTGGCAAAAACCTTACGTCTTACAGCACAAATAAAGGAAAAATTCCAAAAAAATTAAAAATTGTTAATTAACGTAAATAATAGTACTTTCAAGTTTTCGTAAAATCTTGATTTGCCTATATCTTTAAAACTTAGCCACCAATAACTAATTTTATTATGGCGGTAAAATTCAAATTCTAAATCTTTATTATTATAGATTGATTGATTATTTCGAGCGAAGACTCTTAAAGGGTTAGTAACAATGTGCATTAAAACTAAGTACTAGTAAACAACACGATACGGTGACATATGTAACTGAAAGCAGTGAACTACGTTTATATACGAACAGTCCAACCCAGTCAGCAAGCATTTTCAGAACCCTGTTAGGGCTGTCCATAACTCGGGCCACCATTGTTGTTGCGCGCTGGCGCATTATCGCGTAAAAACAAACGCGCCACCGCAAACATCCCTGACGCACTACAACGCCAAGGCAACAAGGTTTTCTGAACGCGTTATTATACTGGACACGAGGGACTCCATACGACGCCCGTGAATACTTATCCCACAGGCTGCATGTGTAGAAGGTACAGAATGCTCTAAAGAGCGTCATCTTTATTTCTGCAGTACAATGTGCAAACCTGCGAGCTGTTATATTCGCACGCTCGGAAAGAGCCCTCCGTTCCCTTTCAATGTCAGCATTGTCCTTTAAAGCTTTTTATTGACACAGACACCGTCAATATGACAACCTGGCCACATATTTGGCACTGAAAAGTGAGCCCACCTTGCCAGAACGGGGCTCAGCATCCAGCATCTCACAAAACCTCCCTAGCGATGACTTTAAAACAAACCGATTTCTAAAAAGATTTGCAATATCCTTCACATCACTCACACCATTAACACTAACAGGCAGGCCTGGCCGAATGCTCAATTTCTTAGCGCTCTTCCAGGAACCGCGATAATCACGCTTTGAATGCTTAGAGGCAATTATGTCCATCTTTATCTGTATCTTCGTCTGTATAATGGGTAGGTACGGAACCCTCGGCGCACGAGTTTGACTCGCACTTGGCCGGTTTTAATTTCAATGTTATGCCAGTTTTTCTTACGTTTCAGTAGGAACAGTAAAAAGTTATACCAATCAAACACTGCGGGGTAATTATGTTACACACAAATTCACACAATCAATCGCAATGCTTTTCTTTTGATAACTTTAAGAGTATGTTACATTATCGAGCAGACAAATTTTAAACAAATGAAGCAATCGATCAAGTATTTCCTAAGTGTTGGGATGAGGGTGCTGCTCTAGATGCTGAAATAAGGATAATATACCAAACTCTTTTGAAAAGAAAAGTCGTTACAAAACTGATTAACATTGTTCTTGACGACGGTTATTGTTGGACTGTTGTATGTCTTTAAATCGCGCCGAAAACTTTGTTTGCGCGATGCAGGATTTGTGTGACGTCATGTCATTAGTTTGTAAGTGGCGCAATTATATTAAGACAGATATTGAGACTCATTGGGAAGTCTGAAATGTTTCTTTGTGTAACGGCAGTATTTTCAAAGGGTGAACTACAGTATAGGCTTGACAAACAAACATGACAAAACTACTAGACAAAAAAAAAGAGTTACCGTTATAGTTTACAAGCTACATTTCCTCATAAAAAGTCGATATTGATGCAAGTGCCTAGAGCAGCACCCTAATCCCAACACTTTGGAAATACCTGATCGATTGCTTCATTTGTTTAAAATTTGTCTGCTTGATAATGTAACATGCTCTTAAAGTTATCAAAAGAAAAGCATTGCGATTGATTTTGTTAATTTGTGTGTTACATAATTACCCCGCAGTGTTTGATTGGTAAAACTTTTTACTGTTCCTACTGAAAACTAAAGAAAAACTGGCGTAAGATTAAAAAAACAATAATAACATCACTTTTTAAAACCCACATCGTTCCATCATTCAGATTGCCAAACTTCATTCATCGCGCATTCTTCAAGTTGTTGAGCTCAACTCACACAGCTGCGATAATCATCTTTATGACAAGGGGCACAGGATACAATCTTATATGGCACTCGGTAGGCTGCCGGCGTTTCGTCTGATTGTGCCTTTTATACTAGAGTTTCCTGCGGGTGAGAGGCAGATAGGTTCAACTGGCTGCGTTGTTAAAACTGTGTCTTGCTTTGTACCTATGCGGCGTTGATTTGTAGGAAAATCTCAAGAAAGAAATCTACATAACAACACGCCTGTATTTCTATAGCGGACAGACAGAAGTGTACACTATCATTTCTTAGCCAGATATTTTTAAGTCCCATGTACAGCGTTGTCCGTAATCGGCGACGATCACGGTGACGTCACGCAGGGGGCGTGACGAGGCAGGAAAGCGGGGGCGGACACGGAGCGGAGAGCGCGCACCGCAGCGACCGTCCTCATCAAGTGCCGGCATTAGAATTAGTGGTGGTTAATATAACGTAAAGCAACTTAAAGCAGCGTGCTTATTATAAATAGCATAAAGCAAACGCTAATGTGGAACTCACTCGGCGCTATGCGCTATTTGCTTAATTCGTTATAACGCAGTATCGCGCGAATCGCGCGCATCGCAATAACGTAGATAAAGCAATAAGCTTTGGGCGCCGGGCCAGTCGTTGCATGCTAGCGATTGTTATCGGTCGCGCGCGTAATTTTAGATCCCGCGCGGCTCACGTAATATACCTACGCTATTTTGCTTCGTGATTTTTATTGTAAAAGGTAAAGTAGTAATATTGACTAAGTATAATATTGTGTAAGTAAGGACGATTTATTGAGAGATTGTGTTGTTGTTTAAACTTTTTGTTTTTGTGTGTGTATAGTAGACAAAAATGTCTAAAAGAAATATTGATTTACCAATATGGAATTTAAATTAGTGAAGTAGAACTGAAAGTATGAAGGAAAGTTCATTGTTTATTTTTTACTGCTTCATTTTATCGTAATAAATTCATAAAGGCGATGTTATATTTTAAGCATGCTGTCTGTCCAACGAGTCCAACGCTATGGTAGGAGCTGCGAGTTACCAGTTACCGCGCTTGCTTTATTCGTGTCCGCCCCGCGCCCGTGCGTTATAAAAAGCGCGTAATAATTAAGCGTGTAAAATAACGCGCTTAAAATATAAAGCATAAGCAAGTTATTGTTATATAGCTACTTTGAACACTACTAATTAGAATGTGAACGTCACAGACAGAGATCACTTTAGGACCTATATCAAAGCGAAGCTACCTATATGAAAATTTAAATTCAATCAATCTGCTTAGCCTTTTCCCCAACTTTGTTAGGGTTGGCTTCTTGTGTAACCAGTTGCTGATGGATACCAGTCTTTTTCAGTGGTGTTCAGTCGTCTGTCCTGAAAATGTAAAGTGCCTTTGAGGTTGTGCCGAATAAACGTATTTTCTTTTTTACATATCTGAAAATTGAAGTTGGTTGCTTAAAATTCCGTAAAAAAATAAAACATTGCTCGACCTAGGTATCGAAACCTAAGACCACAAAAAAGTAGCCGCTACTTACGACTACTGTATCTACGAGACAGAGACGTGCAAGTTTTCGAAATTCGACGATCCCTCTTGGCGTCACACAGCTATTCATTATTTCCAACAAAATGTGTAACATCAGTTGCCAAGGGATTACGTACGGCGTGTTACACCACAATCGGATTAATTTCTGTTAACTGATTTAGCTGATCAATGCAAATTTTATTTCCTTTATTCTGGTAAATAGGGTCTTTTAAGTAGATCTTCGACAGTCGTAACGGTAGACAGACGACAGAAAATCTGATATTTAGTTTTGGCATCGAGTATCTTGTTGCCCAGTTAACTAATTGTGGAGGACATTCACTAAATGTGAAATACTGGTTCCTCCTCAGGTTCATTCAGTTAAACTGGAATCCGACCCCAGCATAAGTGGGCCAATCGACCCGCTTAGACTCGACCCGAAGAAATATACCAGATGATTTATTACCAATTCAGTGCCTTTTATATAGTCAGGCAATGTTCTTCTCTCTTTTATTTCTAAATAACTTATTAAGTTCAGAATATTTAATGTTTTGTACCGAAACCTGTATTCTTTTAATTGTTATGATAATATATAAGATTGTTATGATAATTAAAAATAATTTGTATTTTTACTACAATGTACAAAGCGTATACTATATTCAAAAATTATAAGTACTTACTCGTTTAATTATTTATCCAAACACTGTTGTGCAAGCGTTAAATCGACACTTTTCTGACTATACATTGACGTTTTTACGCCTACCAAAAAAAAATATCCAGGTATTATTCTTCGGGTCGAGTCTAAGCGGGTTGAGTCGGCGCGGACCCGCATAAGTAGAAAGGGCTACCCAGATTTATAGAGCCTTACAGTATAATTACTAAAAGTCGAAACTGAAATACACATGATATACGATAATTGAATTAAAACATACATTCAGTTAAATGGTTTAAAATACGAATGCCTGCTAGAAAGGCCCATTAAGGTAATTTTTTTGCAACATAGTAAACGTATAACGTACAGAGTAAACGTATCGGTCCCCGGAGGTCAGTTTAGCGAAGGAGCAACCGCGGGGTAAAGTTAGCATTTTATATCAAAATGTGGATCTAAGTTCTATCTTTATAATAATTATTTTGCTCTTTAATAAATACCATGAAACCTTTTGACATTATTTTCAACAGATAATTAAAAGAAAATATTAAATTCCTTTAGTCTACAGCAATTTCCTCAGAGTAGCTTATCACAAGCTTTAAAAAGTACAGTAATTTCATGTTATTTTAATAACGTTCCATATTCCCTGCATGTAAGAGATAGTTCCATATTGTTATTTGTATTTTTAAAATAGAAAAAATTGCTTGTCATTTTCTCTCGTCCCACCTCGAGGCATTCTCGATTCGTAAATGAATTCCATTTTATATAAAATTGAGAACCGTACCGTAATATGATGTTGATTAGGATTAATATTAGTAAAGATTTGTTATTGGATGCCCCTAACTCGTATAAATAATCTTAGGCAAGGAGGGTACCTACTAAATAATGTAGGAGATGACATCACCAATAAAGGTATTCTCATAAGTCAGTCGATAGCTTGAGGAACCCCTTTTTTGCCCTGTCAATATAGATAGGAAAGAAACAAAAGAAAAGAGTGAGATTTTGATAGCTTTGTTGAAAGATAAGCTCAAACATTAACTACTTAAAAGAACTACTTGAGATCACTCAAGCAGCGAACTAAGCTGTTCCTAATTGGAAGACCCAACTGGCACTCTAATTCAACCATGAATTAATAATGTATTCTATGATCGTGATTTTTGTTTCCATGATTCGAGAATATACCACCGAATTGTCTCTCAAGATCCATTGCATATATGTAGCCTGGAAAGTACTTAGATCAGGGAAGATCGAAATACTCTTTGAAAAAGCCTTAGTGTTTTTGTCACCAGAGAAACTCGAGTATTATGACTTGAGGAGGTTCTTTTTTTAATGAATTCGTTTGAGGGCATTCAATGAAAGGCTTAATATTAGCCTATTTGGGGTACATTTCGATTCAAACTTAGTGGTGGCTCAAAATACAATGCAAAACGCGGCGCAGCACCAAATTTATGTGACAAAATAAACTCTTTATCTTTCTTTCTTTGAACTGCGGTGGTGAGGGGTTAGGTTCTGAGCAGCAATTGGCGGACTTCACAATTGCCATAAGGTTAAAATGGACATGTACCCAAGACACATTGAAATCATATTTAACTAGTGTTAAATCCTGCTGGTCCTGGCGATGAGCGACCAAATTTGATCGGCATCGGGCAACTATTGCGGGTCGGATATAGCCGTGTTTGTGACGGGATGTCCGGATGGCTGGCCGAGATTAAACTAGGAACATCCGGGGTTGCCTCCGGTCAATGTTTACCTTTCTTCTTTATCAGTTTTACAAACGAGAAACCCCCCAATGAGGTTTTCCATCGAAAAACACAAATCTTTCATCGCTATAAATGGGATGGATTTTTGAAAATTATTCTATTGTGCTTTTTCCCTTTCGTTATAATATGGATAAACCTTATATAAAATATCATACTTCTAAACCCAAAGATGTCTTAGAACTTTAAAAGAAGCTATGTAAAAAAAAGAAAAATATATTAAATAACTAGCGACCCGCCCCGGCTTCGCACGGGTGCAATGCTGATACTAAATACACTACAGAAAAACTGTGAACGTTGTATATAAAAACATAGCGGCCCGCTCCGGCTTCGCACGGGTATAAAATATATAGCCTATGTGATTAAAATCGATTCAGTAGTTTTGATTTATTCATTACTGCCCGTGGCCCGCACGCGTTAAATTTGGAGTAAAACAATCCCCCTTTCCCTATACCATGAAGATTTCCTGCTATCTTTGGAATATCTAAATTCATACACTACATTTTTACTTATTTACTTTTTACATTTTTAACTATTTATTTTATTTTTACAACATATTACAGAATGTCTTTATAAACAACGTTCACAGCTTTCTTGTCATTAGACAATACAAACATGTTTTCTCTGGAGGTCACTCTTGAAAGAGCGACATACAGTTGTCCATGTGAAAAACAGTCAACGCTCAAATCTAAGCCTGCAACGTTGAAGGTTTGACCCTGCGATTTATTAATGGTCATTGCAAAAGATGTCTTTACCGGAAACTGTAAACGTTTAAATTGGAAGGGTAAATCCGATGGTATCAGAGGGATTCGGGGAATCAATACATCTTCTCCGGTACCACATCCTGTGAGTATTGTGCACTCTATTATGAAAGTTTTCAATGATTTTACCAGCAAACGTGTGCCATTGCAAAGTTTAGGTGGATTCAGGTTTCTTAATAAAATAACAGGACAACCTACTTTCAACACCATTTTGTGAGGAGGGAGTCCAGACGGGTTCAAATAATTTAGAAATTTTGTAGGAAAATGAACAGCTTCTTCCAAATCGAGAACAGTATCGACCGAGTAGTATATTTTCGTCGGCGCATCAATCTTTGAAAGAATCAAGTTATTTACTTTATCTACTTGTTCGTTAGTTGGTGACAGAATCGCTCTTTCTTTAAACCAAGATATTGTCTTATAACTTATGTTATCAATGTCAGGATAGACATTGTTGACTAACTCTTGGATGTTGTCTATCAAAACGCAAAGGTTTTCTAGGTCAATCCTTCCCTCACTTTGTGTTAACTCTCCATTGCCAACTTTTAGCAGCATCTCTGGAAATAGCCTGTTCTCACCTGAAGATGACGAAACCCTCATATTAGTTTTAAGCTCTAATTTATTGACATGTGGCCAAAGGTTGGATCTTTTTAGGCAAGCATTTATTTCGTCAGCACGTGTTCCTCGAGTCACAACTGGTAGGATTTGACGGAAATCTCCTGAGAACAGAATTGTACATCCACCCATAGGTGAATTTTTGTTGCGCAAATCGCGCATTGCCCTATCCAGTGCTTCCACAGACGTCTTGTTTGACATGGTAGCTTCATCCCAGACTATTAATGAGCAGTCACGCATCAATTTTCCTGTATTGCTCTGTTTAGAAACACTACAGACGCTGTTATTATCATCGGTGGCGATTTTCAGCGGGAGCTTGAATGTGGAGTGTGCGGTTCGGCCTCTTTCCAAAAGCGTAGCGGCAATGCCGGATGACGCAACAGCTAACGCAATTTTTCCGATAGATCTCACTTTTTTTAAAAGCAGATTGATTAAAAAAGTTTTTCCTGTACCTCCTGGGGCATCAAGGAAAAACAATTTCCCTTCATTGTTATCACTTGTTGATAGTAATGCAGTGAATACTTTTTTCTGATCGATGTTTAATCGTGGCTCATCTTGAGCTATATTTTGTAAAAGTCTCGTTTGATCGTATGATGTTTCTCTTGTGTATTCGGCACTGTTAGTTAAATCTGAGTTAGTAGTATTAGCTGGCATCGGCAGCCCAAAATCCTTGATCGATTTACCCGAAAGTAATTGCACTACTTTGTTCAATTCCAATAATGCTTCGTCAAATATGTTTTGATCATATTGAACATCATCTGAGTTTAACTCTCGCCGTCGCCGAATCAGAATATCACTGGCCATATTTTCTTGAAATTTATTCCATAGATTAACAGAATCAGTTACTTGACAAAACACTACTATGACGGCAAATAAATATCTTAATGATGTAGCTGAACTACAAACAGCAGCTTCTGATAATGTGTTTTCCCAGTGAGAATCGTCTTCCAAGAGCCCCATAGCTTTGCATGCTGCTTGATAAGTATTGTAAACAACACCTTGTACAGTTCTTAGGTGTGCAAAGGATGTCGGGCCTTTTACAATATGCAGTAACATTCTCAGATAAAAGCATTCGCTGTTGTTGGGATGAACCACGTAGAATCTGCCAAGAGCATCCGTTTTTTTTACTCCGGGGAAACCATCAACCGCAGTACCTTGTTTTCGCCGTTGAAAAGTTTTAGAACTCTGGTTCCATGTATAGTAACCTGGAACTCTGTCATATGTCAGTGTTTTCGCGAAATCATCTTGAGCACATAACTTGAAGAATGCTGTCAATGTTGTATCCCGCGGGTTATTAACAACTTCTTGTATATTGTTCTCTGTGAAATATACTCTTTGTCCATTTTCTAAATGAACTGCAAGGTGGACAATTGTGGGAGCCCGGTCGTGCACTTCGAATGATAAAATCCTCCATACAGCTTCAGAGCTGCAGATGTAACGTCCAGACTGATATTTTTCCACTTCATTTGGTGGTTGTATGCTGAAAGTGGCTTGATCACTGCCTTTATTAATGTACTTAGTAACATATTGAATTGACTTTATTGAATTGCACAACTCTACGTTGATGTGGGCATTGAAAATTTTCAAAAGGAGCGGCTTATAGGGAACGATCCATCGGTTATCAATATCATGGTTTCGGACGGTAGCATTTTGCCCACCCTGTTCTGGCGATCGTCGACGATATTTGGGATATCCGTCATCGCTAGTACTTGTTTGAGTTTGGAACGACTTCGGAATACCGCCGCAAACGCTACGTCCCGCAATTTTTAAATCTGTAATATCTTCGAAAATATTCACTTAAATCATACGGTGTAACCCTTTACACCGTATAGATCTATATTAAATGAACAATGTATTCAAGGTATTTAATTGGTTAAGGATTAATGCTGTATTGGTTAAAATCGCTTCGAAAATTAGCCAAAATTTGTCGTAAAAAGTAAATGACAAAAAAAAGTTATTGTGGGTTATCCATAAGAGATAGACATATACCATCACGGACTTTTCTGTAGACCTTTTCAATGTGTACAATACTTAGTACATTATTTTGATAAAACTCGTAGGGTTCAGCCTGCGTTTGCAATGTAAGCGGAAAAAATGTAATTATTTACGACATCACATTAGAAACCTCAAAAATAACAGTACTTCTCCACTATTTAATTGATGTTATTATACACATAAACCTTCCTTTTGTATCACTCTATCTATTAAAAAAAACCGCATCAAAATCCGTTGCGTAGTTTCAAAGATTTAAGCATACAAAGGGACATAGGGACAGAGAAAGCGACTTTGTTTTATACTATGTAGTGATTACGTGAAACATTTTCTTTGTAGTCGTCGCCAACTGTTTATATTCGAAGGGAGTTAAAGAATAATGCAATTTTCCTGTAAGTTTTGTAATATGATCTAGTAATCTTTTTTTAATCTTACCGATTGTTGAGAACTAATAAGCGTTATGTTTCTTTTAAATAAATAAAACTAAGAATCATTTTAAAACGAGCTTTTATTTAACCCTTAAACCCTACCCATCCCTGGAGGATCACTATTACTACCCTGGGGACCGGGAGGACCCCAATATATTTTTAGGTTTATATAATATTTAAGTATTAAAACAATATTTTAATAACTTCTACTTGGAGACCGGGGGGACCACAATATATTTTGGTTTATATAATATTTAAGTATTAAAACAATATTTTATTAGCTTCTACTTGGGGACCGGGAGAAACCCAATATATTTTGGTTTATATAATATTTAAGTATTAAAACAATATTTTAATAGCTTCTACTTGGGGACCGGGAGGACCCCAATATATTTTGGTTTATATAATATTTTAGTATTAAAACAATATTTTAATAGCTTCTACTTGGGGACCGGGTGGACCCCAATATATTTCGGTTTATATAATATTTAAGTATTAAAACAATATTTTAATAGCTTCTACTTGGGGACCGGGAGGAACCCAATATATTTTGGTTTATATAATATTTAAGTATTAAAATAATATTTTGATAGCTTCTACTCGTACTTGTGGACCAGAAGGATCCCAATATATTTTAGTTTATATAATATTTTAGTATTAAAACAATATTTTAATAGCATCAAATTTTTATAGAAATCAGTAGTTAATCAGCCTTATTTTAGCACAAAACACAAATTAAACTTTCTTTGTCAGACTTTCCTGGCATATATCCTGGGTTCCCTACACAAGGGGCTTCGGCACATACCACAACTGATTTTGGATTTCCGGTCCGTTATACCTTGGACCGACCACACATCTTTTTTTGTGAGCAGAATATAGGGTTTTATTCTATCAAAGGACGTTTCTTTTTTCAATATACCTCACATTAGAACCTGGAGATAGGTGGCCAAAGTTGGCCACTCAAACGATTCCCGTGAAATTTTGTATGCAATTTTTTTTTTGATTCCATTCGAATTTTCGCTCTCGATTCGATATTTGAATCGTGAGCCATTTAGAAAAAATAAAAAAAACTGAATCGACGATAAATCAAAAAGACAGACTCACGAGGACTACCTATTTATCATGGCGTCTCTGGGAACCCCACAGGCCTCTGACTACTGACTACTTCAGACTTACATTAATTATATAAGTCCAGGGCCCAGGGTTCAATTGAATGGCTTAAAACGGAGTTGCCAACATTTTTGTTGGCCTTTTGTGTAGTTATCGCTTTAAACATTTTAAAAGTCACAAGAACTGTATTTTTAAGGAAGCTTGGTTAATAAAGTTAGAATAAATTAATTCTAGAGTAACCGTTTTTGACATTTTTTTCGATAGTTTATCTAGGGGTGTTAACATCATCCTCCCCGGTGGGTACCCGGTATCCGCATTGTCGAGGCAGGGAGGCTCAATAGCCGTGGTTTGGTCACCCATGGTGAAGTAAAGAGGAATCCGAGGAGTGGCCGCTCGTCAGGGCTTTTGCCGATTAAGCCAACGACATAGTAGCCAACAAGTAGGTTCGGGTGCTGCTTGGGTGACAATACAACTGAGGCGGGCCACGATGTCGTATGGAAGGCATTACGGCTGAAGGTTGGAGGCCGCGGTGGGAGAGGAGTGCTGGTACTGTTGTGAGCCGCTTTCCCTACCTCCCGCTGTCTGGTCGGGGTTACGACCGTCTGATGTCGGACGCGGTGGGACCGCAGGGGAGGAGGAGTGTCGGTATAGCACGGGTTTGCCACCGTTTGATAGCAGACGTGGTCAGGCCACAGGATAAGAGGAGTGTCGGTACAGCGTTGGCCGCTCTCCCTATCCTCTGCGGCCGAAAAGTGTTAGGTGGCGGGGTCACTGACCTGACCCGTCACAGGGGGACCAAGGGTGCCATACACGGGGTGGTTTGGCGCCCATGTGCTTGTTTGGTCCGAGGGGTGGTCACGGCGTGCAATGTTATCTGTTGCGCCGGTGGGATGGAGGAGACTACGGTGACTGACAGCCGCGTGCCCGTATTCCCGCCATAAGTGGTACAGGTGGAGAACACTGTGGAGTTTTAGTGGGTTGGAGTCCCACATAACTGCGCTATCTCTCCGTTGCAGCGCAGTATGCATGAGCATTACAGCAACCAAAAATAATAATAATAGGGTTGTTAACAACCTCAGTGCCCCCAGCAGACGCAACGCGAATCTCGTCCATGGTACAGCCGGTTTACTGCGTATTATTAGATAAATTATTTTAGTACAAAAGTTGAGGAATCCTTGTTATTTCAACCTACCTATAATATTTAAGTAGTTGTAACTGGGCAGTTTTGTTAGTTCTACGAGTAGTTAACAAGTAATTAAATCTGGAACGCCATCCCATGGGCAGCTCATATCCATCATCAACATTTTAACTTTCTCACAGCTGGGACACAGGCCACCTCTCTGTGTAGGGGGTGTAAGGGGCACGGGAGCCCAGTGCGGGTTGGTGGATGTCACATGTCTTCGAAATTTTGGTTCTAGAACATGCCGGTTTCCTCACGATGTTTTCCTTCACCGGTTTTAGAGCGGAGATGATATAATTTACACAAAGTAAAGCAACTGCCTGGGTTCCAACTCACGACCTATGATACGTAAGTAAGAGCCGTTACTATTGGGCCACCACTGCTATACTACTGGCAGCTCAAGATTTATACATTACACTTCAAGTACCAACTAAAATGTCTTCTACAAATGCCTCACTAATATTAATGCTAAAGTGATTTTGTCTACGTGCAACAAACTCCTTAACGCATTTTGATTAAACATGGCAGACGGATAGACTATGACTTGGATGAGGATATGGAATTAAAATTCCCAGGGTCGATGCCGGGTAGGAAGGAATCATGACGTATGAGTTTTCAAAGGTATTCCCAGCAGAGGTTCTGCCCACAAAACTAAAGTTAACAAAGCTTCCACTTGTTTCTAAACTATGATTTACCGCAACCCCAAAAAGGTGGCGGTACTCACGTCCCGATACTTTTAGAGAATTTTAATTTTGTATATCATTCTGTTTTGGAACATGTAAAGACGAGAGATGAAACGCAAGCGACTAAAATTTCATCATCATCATTATCTTGCGCTTTAAGCATTACTGAAAAAAATAATTGGTTATTTTTTTATTCCACCCAACATAAGGATATTGTAATATTTCCAGAAAGTAACGTCTTATTCTATGCCTTAAATGTTAACAGACCAGTGGCGTGTAAGTCGATCAATCAATTGTCCGAGTTGTCTGGAATGTTATAAGAATGGATTCCAAAAGACGTTTGAAGTTATTGACGAGTAGATTAGGTCCACCAAGCAACAAATTATATCGACATCCTAAAGACAACTCTTCAGTAACCCCTTCTTTATTGTTTTAATCAGTTTCAGTAAAGGTACTTAATTAATTTCCTCTCTGAAACCTAATACGCAAACGGAAGCCTCGATACTTGTGTCGGTGTGTTTGTTGAAGAGTTATGCTACCGTTACATAAAGTTAGATTGAGTTAAGTCAAACGATGCCGTCGATGATATGAAGTACTGATTTCATAAATAAATTTTCTATAGATCACTCTTTAGACTCCTACATAAAGGCGCGATGCGACAGTGTAACACGATTAAGTGATATATGGACATCCGGAAAACAATTTGAATGAAAACGTGGCAGTCGCAGTTTCCGGGATCAGAATTATCGCAAAATTAAACTGACAAATTGTCAAACGCGTGTTAGCTGCTGTGATTGATTGAATGAGATTTCAACAGCCAATTGCATCATTATGATGTGTCGATAATTTCGTTCCAGAAACTGGGGGTGAGTGTTGTATTGCCGCGTCGCGCCTGTCCGTCGGAGTATTTCAAATATGATGACCACTTCAATTTTATGGACTTACATAATCATGTTTGGCCTACAATGTCTCTTCACTTTAGAGTTTTGATACGTTTGATCGTGAACAAAACGTACGGACCGAGTTTTGCAAATGGCTCTATGAAAATGCCTTCCAATGAGAAATAGACGAAAGCCGTCAATAAAGTGTAAGCTCGGTTGCAGATGCAACAAAAACTAGGCCTATTTTTATTGGAAGGCAGGCAATTTGTTGGCTTAGGCACTAACTGGAGCAGAGTTTTTACGATCAAATACAGACCTGTATTATTTAAACTTCGTCCATCGTAGTTGGCGGTATTAAGATACCTTTACGGTTTCCACCTATTTTTATCGAGGTCTCTGCTTTTCGGCAGGCACATTAATCCATCAATATGACAGTCGTAACAAACGGCTGAAAAGAAGAGATCAAGACTAATCAATTTATTATAATGGTGTTAAAGTAGCTTTAAAATTAACAAGGTTTTATGTATGACATCTAATGTCATCGTATCCTCCTGACCAAATTTTAGAAACGGTGGCGGAGTACGCAAGTGGATTTATAGAGTCTAAGTATATGCGCAAATACTGCGGCATTATCTGTTCCTTTGCTCTTGTAGTCGGATGAAACGTCTATCCGACAACACCAGGACGCACTTTATAAATAAAACTGCACCATCCCTCTTCGCGCATTAGTCCGCTAGATACGAGAAGCACATGACCGGTCGATGTCGCGTTGTGGAAGGCCTATGCTTAGTAGGGTTCATGGGTTCATGTTACTTCCGAATGAAATGATAATGGTGATAATGACCATCCTTTCATCGCTCAGAGTAAGTAAGCACAGAGTAAGCTGTGATGGTAGCTGGAAAACGTTCATCGATCAAACATTTTAAGGCTATCCACATCGACTGGTTGTCGTCGACCAACCGCAGTCTGGTAGAACCTTTAAGCAGTCTAGTTGCTGTTAATCCTAGTTTTAATACGTGTCAGCAAATCAAGTTAACTATTTGAAGCATAAAACTTAAGACGATCATATTATTGTAAGTTAGTAAGAACATAAACTCTTATAAACATACTTTAGAAACCTTTATAGCTAGGTAACAAAAATACGACGACTGCGAACGATCAAAACACTTGAAGCATCAATCGCTTTCCAGCACCGTATCCGCAATTTCAGCGAATTTACTAGGGATCAGCAAAATATTTATTGACTTAACAAAAGGGAAAGAGAATGAAAACAATCGGATTTGAATAAATAACGCTTGGGTCCATTTTATATACATTTGCCAGCCGGAGTTTAGAATCAACGTTTTAGTAAAGGGTTTTTCAAAGGGGCAAATTGGATATTGTATTTCAGGGAATAGGAAACACAGCTGTCAACCCATAAAATGTTTTTTCGAACACTGTTTTGAACAAAACACTGGATTTATTTATCTGTTAAAAATGCGCGCCCTCCGGCTACAACAAATGGTTTAATGATCTGAATGTCTACACCGCTCGCTGTTAGCTGCGCTTGTTCTCTGGTTGCCCTATTTTATATTTCCAGCCGTTGTTGCCTCCCTTTGTAAAACAACAAACTTGCCATAGGTACTGAAAATAATGTCAATCATCATCTTATTATATAAATATGTACTCAAAAGTTTTTGAGGATCGATGGATGTAAGAATGGGCGGATGACTTTAATGCTTTTTTGAATTTTTTTAAGCCACCTGAAACTCTTTTCCCTTACTTACAGACGCGCATAATATTTCAAATTCTCAAAGCGACACAATTTATCAGAAGGCGAACGTTCCTCGATACAAACAGAGTAAAAAGGCGGCGATCAGCAAATATTCACAAATTGACACAAGCAAATTGAAAACGAGTGGCAACGTGAAGATTTGGGTAGATATTACTCGTAAAGAATATACGATACGTACAACGGTACATCGTGTTTTGTCGTGTCAAAAATATGTAGATTTAGTATCCCTAGTAATAGTATTAGCACATTGACAGGATATACTATATGTTGTGTCGACAATTCTAATATTTACATGTGGGTTTCCAAATTTAGAATTAAATAAGTATTTTGTTAGGTACTAATATCTCAAGTTTGGAGAACTGTGTCAAAAATATATCTTAAGCAAATATCTTAGTCGAGTCAGCAAAAAGTAAAAAAATCAGAAAGTGCCAAAATGTGAGAAATGAATTCTGGCACTATCGTTGCCAGAATTTTCAGTTTTTATTCGTAATGAAAGAATAACTTTGCAGAAAGCATAGAAATAGTAAACAGTACTTGACAACTTAAACAGTGAGCCGGTGTACAGATATGTATGTATACGGAAAGGTATGTACTTATAGAACAGGCGAGAGGAAATATTTCAAACAATGGAGTCGTTTAGCTCTGTAATTAGCGATTAGGTTTCCCCTACCAAGCGTTTATTTGTTTCAGTTCACACTTCTTCAATCATGTTCGAGTCAAACTGCCTTTAGCCTCATCTTCACTCACTTTGTTTCAGGAACATATTACATTCGTTGAATGCTAATTAACTGTGGACTATGGGTAGGGCAATTCTAAAGGTGCTTGGCTTAATATTCTATCTGTAAGCTTTTCCCTTGCATTAGAATTTCACAGGTGGCATCTTACAGTAACTTTTTAATAAGACTTTTAAAACAAAACAAAATTAACAAAGCTTACTTTTGGACATTATGTTGTTACAAAACATTATTATAAAATTAAGCATTGTAAAAACGACATTTGAAAGATACTTATTGATTAAATAAGTATCTTTCAAATGTCGTTTTTACAACCTTTATAATATTACTTACATCACATACTGCAGAAACTGCATATTATGCAATACTTTATAGGTACTTATATGGTTATATTTTTCAAAGCAACAGGTTCATAAATTCAATTGGTAACCAAATCCTCTTAGAAATAAGTCCTAGATGAGAGAATTAGCATGAAATAATTTTACCTTTGAGCGTTGGCGACCGTAATAAGAAAACCCTACTTAGTACATAACTGGCCACGGGTTGTTATAAACTCTTTTCTGATTAAATTTTACTTGACTGGTTATTACTTACAGGAAACGCTGTAAAATATATTAACTGAATATGTTTAGTAACAGGATTATTTTTCATAAATAACTAAAGTAAAGAGCGCTTACCCATTTCATCGTATGCGCTTTTGAGTAGTTAGCAACTTAATGCAATTAAAATGTCTCTAAGTAAAACCCAAATTCTATGTCACTTTATTTACTCGACACCTTGACTCAGCATCTCTCAACCAAATTGACAGATGGCAAATATTATAAGAATTAATATTTGTTTCGGAATATTTACCATGTATATTTTGTTTTTAGTGTATATAGCCCGAAAGAAATATTAATTCTAATGATTGTGACCATGTCAGCTTAAAAACTTATATGGCACATATTATAGCTTATCATTTAGATAAATTGACGTGGAGACTGAGTTGAGTGGAGTTTAGAAAAACCTTTGAATGAAAACATTTTTTAAATTAGAATAAGGATAAAAGTACATATGCGTAACGTAGCCGTGAGCTGCTAAGGAGCGGTTCCTTAAATTTTTGAGCCAGTCAAAATTTACGAAAATCTCTTTGAGTCCATTCCACACCAAGTAAGGGCAACAATTACCATTCGACGGTAAAACGGTTCGTTAAGGCGCACATGAAATTAATTTTTGAACTCGCTTTTACTACATTGTTTTCAAACGATTTATGATAGTTCAAACTCTGTATAAACTGGCTGTTGTTTGCTCCAACAATATTTGTTCACCATTTGTTTTGGCTATAACTTAATTGAATGTTTGTTTGTTGGTCTGAACTCTGACTGCTGCGAAAGGGAGAGGATTTATTTTGTGACAGTCTTGTGTAAGATAACGGTTAAAATGAAGATTAGTCAGAATGGGTTTCTCAATTACAGTAGATGGTAAGATATAGCGCGAGGTTCGGAAAATCTTCGAGTTTAGATGAAACGATTGACAGAGGAATGAGGCAATGCCGTTAGAAGAGTTTCGAGTATGAATATGACTGGCTGTAAAAATAAAGAGAAGATCAAAGTAATGTAGATATGATGTAGTTTTATTTATTTATTTTCACACCACAATAAACATTACAGACATTGTTACAATAAGGTACATGAAATAGTTAAGTTTACTGTGGTAGACTGGTGCCTAAGCTAGGCTTTAAGGGCCTGTGTTTCAGGTCACCAGGTCTCCACCCTCTAGCAGTTAGATACATCTCTTAATATTTAGAAAAAAATAATTGATTTAACAATTTGTTTTTTTTTTTTTTTTATTGTAATTCACAAAACTGATGTACAATCACACGAGCAAAAAAAAAAAGGTCAACAGAAAAATTCTGATTGACATCTACTAGATGTGAATCTTACATGCATATATTCACTTAATAGTAAAAACACTTAAAATATAGGAATTGTATAAAAGTAAAATCAATCCAATTATTAAAAAAAAATAAACATTAAATCGAATCACAAATAAAATAAAGTCAAGTTAAAATTAAATTATTCCCAATTAAAGTAAAATTAAATTGGATTAAATATAAATTAAAATAAAATCAATTAAAAAATAAAACAAACCAAATAACAAATCTATCAAAATTAAAACAGATTAAAACAAACATTTTATCATAAATTGAATTACAGGTTGTATAATATTAATAGGTTTTAAAAGTCTGTAGCTCAAATAGGAGTGTTCAAAAAGAAAATACGGGAACAAAAAAACAGAACAATATTGTGGTTTGGTGTAGTGTTAGTATTGTTAGTAAACAATTTAGCGAGAGCGTGAGTAGGTAGATGTGTTTGGTGTGTGTATATATATCTGAGAGTGAGTGTGTGGGTGAGGATTTATCAGATAGCATTCGGTATACATTAGGTCACGGTGGTAAGTAGTTTTTCGGTGTCATCATAGTTGAGTCCCAGTAGCCACATGGTAAGCTTTCTTTTGCATTGTTCCTTATTGAGTTTAAATATGGGTTGAATTGAATTGATTTTGTTGTACAAAAATCTTCCCAAAAAGCAAAAGAAGCGGTTAGAAAAAACAGTCGAAAGGTGAGAGTGAGTGCGACTTACGGGATTATATCGTCTCTTACCGTGTGTCATTGATGAGTGAAAGGTGAGTAATGAATGTTGTTTTAGTAGAGTGTTCAGTATAAAAAGTTGTCGTACTGTAAGGGTTTCAGATTGCTTGTATAGAAGATCTGTAGGATAACGGTATGGAAAAAAATTAGAGACTTTTAACATAACTCTCTGGGCTCTCTCGAGTTCAAGCACAGTGGTTTTGGGTGCACCACCCCAAATAACAGCAGTAACTTATCAATGACTGAACGAGAGCGAAATAAACTGATCTCTTTAGTTTGTCGTCCGCCACTGATCTCAGGGTAGGATATGACTAGAAAGGAGTGCCTATTGAGATAACGAATAAAATAGAAGAATAAAATTTACTCCAATGAGCAACAATAACATTGCGGAGTAACGTCCCGAAATGTATTTCCACTGTGCAACTCTTGCGCTCTAATATACCTTGAGAGGGACAGAGAGACATCAGACAAATAGACGCTGTTATGTGGCTGAAGGCTTCTTTTCTTATCTTGTGGAGGGCCGAGAAATAACTCAGACACTTCCACCCATTAGGATATTTTGTGGTCCCCCAGATAACTTACTCCTCCCCAATCTCGTTGAAAACCTTTTTCATGAGTTTTACAACGAGATTAGGAGATATGATAACTATATTAGCCAGTGCATCGCATGTGCACAGAAGGTGCTCCATGCGTTCCGTTTGTTCCCCGCACAACCTGTACATGGGTGTCGTGGTTAGACCCTTCTTCATGAGCATGTCGTTGGTTCCAAAGTGGTCAGTGAAGGATCCAAGCAGGTAACGGATTTGCGCCCTGCTCATATTCCAAATGCATTCCCGTGCATCACTAACTTGCGATATATTAAAGTGGCTACAGGATAGCTTCAGGCACGGGTAGTGTACCAAATGCCTCAATCCGTCCAACAAGGCGTCTATCCAAACAGTTCCGTTCGGCAGCCCACGCAAACTAACAACAGGAATTAGTTTGACTCCCAGCTTCGTCACAGATCGCCCTACCGTTCCTACGTCACTGTTTGTGTTTGTGATGTCAGCCACATCACAGGGATTTCTAGCCCTGAGCTATGTAAGAGGTTAATTTGTTAGCTGCCGAAATTCACCATTTGAGTTTGCATGTATTCAGTGATAGAGTGTGAGGCCCTGGGTTACATTATGAATTAGGGATGATACATGATTTTATTTCTGTATGTTGATTTGTACAAACCCTTTTACATGTCGAACATATTTTTTTAAATTAGATGAGGTCGGCGTTTCCTATCTGACTACTCTGAGAAGAAAGGCCGAAACAAACTCAGAGGTCACAGTCTCTTTTAAAGTCCAGACAAAATCTTGGTTAGATCAACGATTTGACGAACAATACCAAAGAAAGAACATTCGGGTAGGCCGCATAAACTACTAAAACTGCCAGACCATGATTAAAAACTAAGATAAATTTAAATTAAAACAAAGAAAAGAATGATCCACATAGTCTTCACATTCACAAGAATAAAAAAAAAAAAATACTTAAAAAGTAAATATTCTTGTCATTGCAAGAAAACCAAAAAAAAAAAAAAAATTGTATTAACAAAATTCACGGTGCAAAATATAATAAAAAAACAAAATTAATTGGAACAGCTCAATCCCAAGCCTTTTTGTCCTCAAGGTAATCTTTAATTGTAAAAAAAGCTTTCTGGTACAACTTACGTTTAATGAAAGATTTGAATTTATTAAGACTCAGATCTTGTACGTGGCTTGAAAGCTTATTATAAAAGCACACACATTGGCATCTAAACGAGCCACCTATTTTCTTGAGCCTTGTTGTAAGTACTACAAATTTGTGTTTGTTCCTAGTATTTATGTTATGGATATCACTGTATTTTTTAAACAATTTTATATTTTTATGGGCATATAAAAGATTTTCATAAATATACTGATAAGGCACAGTCATTACATTAATCTCCTTAAATCTCTCTCTGAGAGAGTGTCTCGGGCTTAATTTATAAATTGAACTAACAGCTCTTTTCTGCAAAACAAACATAGTCTGGATGTCGGCGGCATTTCCCCACAACAGAATACCGTACGGCATTACACTATGAAAAAGTGAAAATAAAAAAACTTTTTGCAACAAAATACTACCGACTTCCAAATACAAAACTACAAAGTGAAAAATAACTTTATTTTTTGAAGTCAGTGTCTTTCGAAGGTACCAATTTTTTTGCGTTCTGGACACCGACTTCAAAAATTTAAGTTATTTTTCACTTTGTAGTTTTGTATTTGGAAGTCTAGTCGGTAGTATTTTTTTGCAAAAAGTTTTTTTATTTTTCACTTTTTTGTTGTACCTACCTAATAGGCAAGTCAGTAAGGTAACTATAACGCCAGAATAGTGTTACAAGATAGGCCAACGCCATCTAGTAACGAGAGGAATAACTAGGTAGTAACTAGTGGCGCCATCTAGTATCGAATAGCGGAACTAATGTTCTCGAAAGCTCGTGTCGAATGGAATTTTCCAGAAGGTTCGAACCGAACATTCTGGAAGTTTCTAGTCGCTTCGGGAACAATTAGTTCGAAAGTCGATTGTTCTGGAAGTTTCTCGGATTATCTGGAACAGTGTGGAACGTTCTAGAAACTTCCTCCGTGCTTTATAAAGAGCGGTCGGGTTCGTCGTGAGTCAGTTTCGATTGAGAAGCGATACAGAGCGATCAAAGCGGAAAATAGTGCGAAGTAATAGAATTGTTTAAGAAGTGTTTTTGTAATAAACAGTGATTAATTGAAGTCGGCTGTTTAAATAATTTATCCCTGAACCCCAGCTCGTAACAAATTGGTGTCAGAAGTACGGGATAAATTATGCCGGTTCTACCGAAGGAAGAAACGGAAGGGATGCGTACCAGGAGTCAGCGCCAGCAAGACGTAGACCAGAGGCGCTTTGGAGACGCTCCCTCACCGTCATCAAGTGGACATCGAGACTCCGCGGTTGCAGCGGAATCAGCTCAATCGTCGGCGTCGCCTGACCTAGCCGCCCTTATGGCATTCATGCAAGAGCAGGCTCGCCGTCAGGAGGAGCAAGCTCGCCGCATGGAGGAGCAGGCTAGCCGCATGGAGGAGCAGATGCAGCGCGACAAGGAGGAGCAGGCTCGCCGTCAAGAGGAGCAGGCTCGCCGTCAGGAGGAGCAGGCTCGCCGCTTGGAAGAGCAGCTGCAGCGCGACAAGGAGAAGCAGGTTCGCCGCTTGGAAGAGCAGCTGCAGCGCGACAAGGAAGAACAGGCTCGCCGTCAGGAGGAGCAGGCTCGCCGCTTGGAAGAGCAGCTGCAGCGTGACAAGGAGGAGCAGGCCCGTCGTCAAGAGGAGCAGGCTCGCCGTCAGGAGGAGCAGGCGCGCCGCTTAGAGGAGCAGCTACAGCGTGACAAGGAAGAGCAAGCTCGCCGTCAGGAGGAGCAGCTTTTGGTAATTAAGGACCTCCGCGGAGCCATTGGTAAGGAGATGAAAGAGGTAAAGGACCAGATCCAGCAGCAGGAGATCCGCATTGCCGAATTGGAAAGTGTAATGTATTTAGGGAGATGGAATAAAACCAGGCGCTCTACGACACAACTATAATTGAACTGCCGTTACATACAGGACCTTAACCTACCTACATATTCTAAATATTACTAAAACATTATATACAACTACCTACAGTACACT
Organism: Orthosia cruda; assembly: GCA_964057195.1. Taxonomy (NCBI): domain Eukaryota; kingdom Metazoa; phylum Arthropoda; class Insecta; order Lepidoptera; family Noctuidae; genus Orthosia; species Orthosia cruda. Next base: position 73,686,292 of record OZ059825.1, on the reverse strand, counting down.
CCTTCCTGTTAAATTAAAAGCTACATTATACAAACTTAACTTACATAGGTACATAACAATCTAAACCTTATAATTAATATTCTTAAGTCTACATTGTCTAAGCGCGCGCTGTGGAGAAAGTATCACTTGAGGCAAGGCGACGGGAGCTTCTGTTGCAGCTTGTGTATTGATTGCAGTATCATTTAAAGACTGGGTCGGCGCCGCTGGCAGCTCGCTCGACTCCCGTTCCGGTGACCCATCCAACTGAGGTGGTTTACCACTTCCACTAGTGTCCTTTGCCGCTGACCCCTGAGAATCTGTGTCTGACCGCTCTATAGTGCTAGGACCACTGGATACCATTGATGGCCTTCCTCCTGTTCTCCTACGTAACTGATCAATGTGCCTGTGCACCGTTTCCCCACTTTGACCTTTGACCCGGTAGTTGCTAGGTCCTAGACATTCCACGATTTGACCAGGAACCCATCTCTCGCCTTTTAGGAATTGTCGATACCATATATCCGTTCCCTCTCCCCCTATACTCCTGTGCGCCCCACCTACCGCTTCCACCTGTCGCTGTTGAGCTAGGAGCACCTTGTTTTGTCTATCTGGTTTGATAATGTCTAGCTTCGTTCGTAGGCGCCTACCTAAAAATATAGTAGCTGGGCTTTCCCCTGTTGTAGAATGTTCTACGTTTCTATAATACATTAGAAATGTCCATATTGCCCTATCTATGTTTTGTTTTTCTAATATTGCCTTTTTTATTACCCTTTTTACAAGCCTAACGGCATTTTCCGCTAATCCATTTGATGAAGGATGGTAAGGGGCTGTAAAAATGTGTTCAATTCCGTTTGCTTTAGTAAAATCCTGAAACTCCCTTGATGTAAACTGAGTACCGTTATCGCTAACTATCTGTTTGGGTAGCCCCCATCTACTAAATAGGTCTGCTAATCTATTTATCAAACTAAACGCGGTTGTGCTTGATACATTAAATACTTCCAACCATTTAGAGGTGGCATCCACTACCACTAGATATGTTCTTCCGCTAATGGGTCCCAAGTAGTCGATATGGATCCGGCTCCAAGGCCGACTAGGCCAGGCCCACATGCGCGGCGACTGTTGGGGTGGTGCATCCACCTGGGCTGCACACACCCCGCATCCGCGGCACATATGCTCCACTGCCTCATCGACCCCGGGCCACCATACGTAGCTTCGGGCTAAAGATTTAGACTTCACTATGCCCATGTGTGGTTCATGCAACATCGATAACACCCTATCCCTACACGCTTGCGGCACCACCAGCCTATGACCCCACATTACGCATCCTAGTTCTTCATAAAGTTCTGTCTTCCTATTAAAATATGGTTTTAAGTTTTGAAGCTCACATTCATTTGGCCAACCATCTCTCAAATAACTTAGTATTTTTGATAGTTCTATGTCCCGCCCTGTTTTACGTTTTATATCATTATAATCTAGCAATAATGATTGTTGTACAAAGTGTAAATGCGTTTGCTCCGGCTGCCCGGTCGCAATTGTTTGTTTACTCGTTAGCGGTAACCTTGAAAAACCATCCGCTCCGTTGTGATCGGTGCGAACGTACTCAATAGTAAATGTATAAGCCGATAAAATAATTGCCCATCTCTGCATACGACTCGCGATCATTGTCGGTATACCCGTATGCGGACCAAATATTGATACCAGTGGTTTATGATCTGTGCGCAAAGTGAAATTCCGGCCATATAAATATTGATGAAATTTACTAACACAGAATATTATTGCTAATGCTTCACGATGTATTTGTGAGTAGTTCTTTTCTGCATCGGTAAGCGTGCGAGACGCGTAGGCCACCGGCCGCTCGCCGCCGCCGCCGGGCTGCGACAGTACCCCCCCTATACCTCTTGCGCTCGCGTCACAGGTCAATATTAACGGCTTATCAGAAGGGCGGCTAGGTGTCGTAATAAAACGATTACAGTTCATGCCACGATAAAACACTTTTAATACACAACACTTTGTACACAAATGTTCTTACGAGCTAACCACAGAACAACACACTACCAGGTTCGTAATGCGCTAATACTTCCGTGCCGGCTAATACATTTTTAATTTCTATAAATGATTTTTCACATTCCGTGGTCCAACCCCATTGTTTACCTTTCTTTAATAACTCGTAAAGCGGTACTAATCTACTACTCATGTTCTTAACAAATTTTCCATAGAAATTTATGATTCCTAGGAATGATCTTAACTCCGATACATTCGCTGGTCGCGGAATCTTAACTATAGCTTCGACCTTCGCCGGATCTGTTTTAATTCCCTCTTGATTAATGATATATCCCAAATATTTTACCTCTTTTACTAAAAATACACACTTTTCCTTTTTTAGTTTCAGACCAGATTGACGTAATCTACTAAAAACTTCTTCTAATGCTTGTAAGTGTTCTCGTTTGTTTCTACCCCCTATAATAACGTCATCAAGGAATATTTCTACATTTGGAATACCTTTCAATAAATTGCACATAATTCGTTGAAATATCCCTGGGCTTGAAGATAATCCATAAACTAATCTATTATACCTGTACAGACCCCTATGTGTATTTATGACTGTATATTCCTTTGTATCATCTAGCTCAATCTGATTATAGGCCTGCGATAAATCTATTTTGGAGAAATACGTAGCTCCACTGAGGTTAACCATTATGTCCTCTATTCTCGGTAATGGATAGCGGTCAGTAAGTAATACAGGATTCACTGTCGCTTTGTAATCAGCACAGATTCTCAGTGAGCCGTCAGGTTTATTTACCGGCACCAGCGGCGAGGCCCAGTCGGAGCAGTCCACCGGCTCGATGATACCGTCGCGCAGCATGGCGTCGAGCGCGTCGTCGAGCCGGCCCAGCAGTGCGTACGGCACGGGCCGCGCGCGGTGGAACACCGGCCTTACACCGTCGCGCACGCGCAGCGTCGCCTTTATTTAAATTTTTACACCTAATATTGTAACAGTTATTAAATACTGGTATTTTAATTTTTAACTCTGTTAACCATTGACGGCCGAGCAGAGATGTGGTACCCCCCCCTATGACAAATAATTCTAACTGTTTCTTATAGCTTTCATACTTTACTATGGGCTTAAACATTCCAAGGGGTTTAATTTTTGTGCCGTCATAAAAATTCAATATGATATCACTGGTTTCTAATTCATGATTCCTAAAAAACCTTCTGTACGTTTCTTCACTGATACACGATATCGCTGAACCCGTATCAACTTCCATAGGTATTTTAAAATTATCTATATATATAGGTAAGCTTACCGCTCTATAGTCGTTTAAGCATAGATGATGGAAATCTTGTTCCGATGGCACCTCAATATCGTGGGAACTTGCAGTCGCCTCCCCGAAATACATAGGTGAACGCTGGAAACTCGACCCGCCAAGCGCGTTGGCCTCCCTCTCTGGACATACCCGCCGCAAGTGTCCTGGGCGTCTGCAATTACTACATACGTAGTTACGGAACCGACAAACTGCATGTGTATGCTCCGTGGCTCCGCAACCCGCACAATTTGTTTTGCGATCCGGCTTGATACCGCCCGTGCCGCCGCTCCCGCCAGCATGCTGTCTCGTGGCGCCAGCCATGCGCGGCCGCCCCGCCGACGCTGCTCCCCGCGGTCCTCCGCGTGCCGTGCGCGCTTCCCTCTGCGCCCGTGGCTGCGCGCCGCCGCCGTCCCGTCCGCTGAACAGCGCGTGCACCGCTTGTTCCGGTCCCCCGCTCCCCGCTGCGTCACCCCTGCTGCCCATCGTCGCCATCGACTCCACCGCGGCTGCGTCCCGCTCCGCCGCTTCCAGTGAACTTGCTAGCTTCACAGCATCCGTGAACGATATAGTGTCGGCCTCCGCAAACAATCGTTGCCGAATTATGTCGCTCCGCAGACCGCAGACGAATTGATCGCGTAAATTCTCGTTCAAGTTTTCTTTGAACTTGCAATGTCGGGCAAGTTTCTTGAGATCGGCTACATACGCTGCTACCTTCTCATCGCCGTTCTGTCTCCGCTGTCTGAACCGGTAACGTTCGGCGAGCACCGAGGGCGTTGGTTCTAAATGTTGATGTAGCAATTCAACCACTTTGACGTATGTTAGCTCCGCTGGCTTGTGGGGACTTGCTAGATTACACAATAGTTCGTACGCCTCATCTCCCATAACGGCTATAAGCGTCGGCAATTTAGTGTCGTCGTCTATTTTATTTGCTTTGAAGTACATTTCTACGCGGTCCACGTATACTGACCACGTGCCGGATATTACATCGAACTCCTTTATTTTTCCGATCGACATAATTTTCGAGTTTTTTTTTTTTATTCACTCGACAGTCACAAACACCCAACAACACGTATTATCACACGCGAAATTGTCCGGATTTTGTCCAACTCGTCGCCACTGTAATGTATTTAGGGAGATGGAATAAAACCAGGCGCTCTACGACACAACTATAATTGAACTGCCGTTACATACAGGACCTTAACCTACCTACATATTCTAAATATTACTAAAACATTATATACAACTACCTACAGTACAGAAAGGATTGTTAGTGGGCTCAAATCTGGAGGAGAGGCCGTGGCACCTGCAGTTGTGCCCTCGCCAGGTGGTTTTAAAGTGCCACCATTCGACGGATCTTCGTCATGGTCTGCCTACAAGATACAGTTCGAGGCCGTCATGAAATCGAATAGGTGGACCAAAGAACAGGCTTTGACTGCTCTAACCTTGGGTCTTCGCGACCAGGCCTTGATTGTGTTAGAGGCACTTGGACAGGACGTTACTTTCGAAAAGCTTCTGGAAGCATTGGAAGCTAGATACGGCGACGCGCATCTGGAACATGTGTTTCGCGCCCAGCTAAAGGACCGATCGCAACATGTTGGTGAAACCTTACAGCAATGGGCTCTGGAGGTAGAAAGGCTGGTCCGGAAGGCTTACAAGTCTTCACCTGTGCTGATCGACGGGAATCTCGTACAGGTTTTCACGGATGGGATCCGTGACCTGGAGGTTAGGGCTGCCGTAAGGCTAGGCCATTTTAAGAACCTTAAGAACGCCCTAGCCTACGCTTTGGAGGTGGAAGCTGTACGACGGGACGACCGAGCTCATCGCATAAGGCAGGTTGTGACTTCACCCCGGTGCTATAGCTGTGGAGAGAGAGGCCACATCCGGTTGAGCTGCCCAAAGCAAAGGAGTCCCCATTGCGGAAGTCAGTCACCAACAGCAGGAAAACCAGTAGACGCCAGGAGTAAGTGGCAGTTAGTGGCTGGTGATGAAAGAGCCCCAAGGAACTCGATTTCACAAATTGTGTGTGAGTCACAATCATGGGACGGGAACAGAACACCACACAGTAATGCAGATGCTCTCTTGCGTAGGTCATGTTCCGATCAATGTAAGCCCTGTGCCAGGCTAAAGGCTAAGCAGACGACATTTGTGAGAATGTTGAGGACGGATCTTAGCGAAGATTGGAAGGGAATCTTGCAGAGAGCTCAGCAAGATGACGAAGACATAAACCCGATCCTCGAATGGAAGAAATCAGGAGCTCCGAGGCCTCAGTGGAGTGATGTTGCAGCACTGAGTTCTATCACTAAGAGTTATTGGGCACAGTGGGAAAGCTTGGTTATCCAGGATGGAGTTCTGTGCCGGAAGTGGGTGAATGCTCGCGGTGACCAGTGTCATCTACAAATGGTCGTACCTAAAGTTAAGGTGCCTGAGGTCCTACAGCTCTATCACACTGGAAGTGCAGGAGGTCACATGGGAGTTAAGAGGACTCTGATCAAGATCCGAGAACGATTTTACTGGATCCATTGTCGAGAAGACGTTAAGGAATGGTGCCGCAAATGCGCAAGTTGTGTGGGTGCGGCGGTAAAAGGACCACACATTCGTAGTAGAGGTGCATCAAAGATGTATGAGCACATCAGAGAGACCGGTCAACAGATGTCTGAGAGGATGAAGACTCGCTACGATCGGAAGGCGAACAATAAGGGCTTCGATGAAGGATCTCTTGTATGGTTACATAACCCGGCACGGAGTAAAGGAAAACCGCCTAAATTACAAGCAAAATGGGATGGACCTTATCGCGTAGTTACCAAGATCAATGACGTCACCTACCGAATTCAAAAGGGACCCCGAGGTGCATCAAAGGTCGTTCATGTGGATCGGTTGGCCCGTTATCATGGGTCTAACAATGCTCGGGACGAGCATGTCTAAGAGGGAGGCAATGTTACAAGATAGGCCAACGCCATCTAGTAACGAGAGGAATAACTAGGTAGTAACTAGTGGCGCCATCTAGTATCGAATAGCGGAACTAATGTTCTCGAAAGCTCGTGTCGAATGGAATTTTCCAGAAGGTTCGAACCGAACATTCTGGAAGTTTCTAGTCGCTTCGGGAACAATTAGTTCGAAAGTCGATTGTTCTGGAAGTTTCTCGGATTATCTGGAACAGTGTGGAACGTTCTAGAAACTTCCTCCGTGCTTTATAAAGAGCGGTCGGGTTCGTCGTGAGTCAGTTTCGATTGAGAAGCGATACAGAGCGATCAAAGCGGAAAATAGTGCGAAGTAATAGAATTGTTTAAGAAGTGTTTTTGTAATAAACAGTGATTAATTGAAGTCTGCTGTTTAAATAATTTATCCCTGAACCCCAGCTCGTAACAATAGAATTCATGAAACTTGAACATAACCAGTGAAATGAGAGATCTGCGTACCCCTTAAGAGCGTACTGGCATGATGTTATGTTATGAAATGTTATAAACAATAAACAGACATGCGATTGCAGAAATCCCGAGAGATTTGCCGTAATTTATTGAAGAGTTCTGTTGCATATCTTCGAAGTTCTTCGTCAGATCTTCACCAAATTAAAATGGGACTAATTTCGAAACATACTCTTTTAAACAAAAAAATCGGTCCATAATTGACAGAGATATGCGTGAACATACACAAAAAAAACAAACATAATGTCGAACATAGAACCTCCTCCTTTTTGGGAAGTCGGTTAAAAATAGCTAAAGTATTTGATTTGATTGATTACTGCAATATATATTGTAGCTATCACATTTTTGGATATAAAAGGTTTTGAATTGATTTGTCATTTTTTTTTAATATCTAATATAGGCTGACCACTATCTCACCTGATATTAAGCGATGATGTGGTCGACGGTGGAGCATGCTTGCCTAGAAGTAACCTATTCACTCTTGACTTAAAGACCCCTAGATTGTAGCTATCGGGAAACACAGACTCCGGCAGGGAATGCCACTCCTTAGCTGTACGCATAATATAATATAATACAAAATGTTATTGATTTATTTTCTTACGAATCTACTTTTGCAAATGGCAGTTAACTCTAAATCTTTACATACAAAGGTGAATTTATGGTCTGATCAAAATAAATTATATCAATTTCGACTTTTCCATTTTTTTTTCATTCCCAGTTCTAATAATATTAGTTTAATATTCAGTTATAAGAATAATTTTATTAAAAAAATAAGTACGTTCACAAAAATGTACATTAGGTGCAGTAGTTTAATTTCTAAAACAATGGTATAAATAGAGCTTATATGTAAACTATTACTAAAATATTTTATTACAACTACAAAATTATTAAAAAAAAAAAAAATTCTACTACTATTTCTAGGGTTCCGTACCTCAAAAGGTAAAAAAAGGAACCCTTATAAGATCACTTTCTTGTTTGTCTGTCTGTCCGTGTGTCACCACCGATTTTCTCAGGAACGGGTGGACCTAGCATGCTGATTTATACCAGATACTGGGATCTATAGTCCCTATTAGGTGTATAAAATCCAAGGTCCTGAGCCAGGACGATAAAAAGTTATAAGCAAATTTAGTTTTTCGCGAAAACTTGTAAGTACGAGTTCCAAAATTTACCTTAATTTAAAACATTTTTTATGTTTCGGAATTTTCCCTTTACTTGTGCCCTAAGACCTTGCTTTTAACCAAAATTTAGGTCAACCGGAAGTAACCTATAGGTTTTGGGTCGAAAACCTATATGGTAGTAACCGTTGACTTTTTTTTTTTTTGTTGGGTGCAAAATCATCCAATGACTTCTCCCGCTCTGGGTGAAGCGGGAGGGCGTGTCAGACTTTTACTGACTAAAACCCACCCGTGTTCCTTCATTTGCTTGTGCCAGGGCCGCGGTAACTCTTTTTCAAATTTATCCGCGACCCAGACAGGCATCGGCTCTAGCGGACCCCGTCAGTTATTGCTGGCTTCCCTTTGAGGCGCGCGTGGAACACTACGCGCCGTCGACTCGGACCTGGTCCTTATCGAACGGCGAGCTACCCATTACTCACCGTCCGCAAGCCCGCGCCTATGGTGGCCGGGAATCGGCTTGCGACTCCCAACGCCCAGGGCGTCTCCTGCGGTGGCTTGGGGCGTGAGGGCGTCTCAGTTGCGTCTCCCTCACGCGTTCTGCCTCCTCCTTCGCGAGCATTACTGCTTCGCAGAAGGAGGTGACAGCTTCCCATGCTCTCTCGCTCCTTACTGAACCAGGGCCGGACGCGAGAGCTCGCCACCGCCGATCGCCTCCACGAGGACACGGTGTTGTTCCGCCCAAGCGGGGAAAACCTCCATCGTTAATCTACCGTGTCCTCCGGGAGTTCCCGTTGACCTAGAATCACGAAATTTGGCAAAAAGTAAGGTCTTATAGCACAAATAAAGGAAAAAAGCCAAAAAAATTAAAATGTTAAATATTAAGGTTCCTGTTTTCGTGAAAATCTAGATTTGCCTATATCTTTAAAATTTAGCCATCAATAACCAATTTTATTATGGCGGTATAATTCAAATTCTGAATCTTTATTTCGAGCGAAGACTCTTAAAGGGTTAGTAACAATGTGCGTTAAAACTAAGTATTAGTAAACAACACGATACGATGACATATGTAACTGAAAGCAGTGAACTACGTATATATACGAACAGTCCACTCTGTCAGCAATCATTTTCAGAACCCTGTTAGGGCTGTCCATAACTCGGGCCACCATTGATGTTGCGCGCTTGCGCATTATCGCGTAACAACAAACGAGCCGCCGCAAACATCCCTCACGCATTACAACGCCAAGGCAACCCCAACAGTTTTCTGAACGCGTTAATATACTGGACACGAAGGGCTCCACATGACGCCCGTGAATACTTATCCCACAGGCTGCAAGTGTAGAAGGTAGCACAGAATGCTCAAAAGAGCGTCACCTTTATTTCTGCAGTACAATGTGCAAACCTGCGAGCTATCATCACGCTCGGAAAGAGCCCTCCGTTCCCTTTCCATGTCAGCATTGTCCTTTAAAGCTTATTATTGACACAGACACCGTCAATATGACAACCGAAGTGTTGACTGCTAAGCGCCTCAATCAGGGCATTCATATATAAACACCGAACTCTGTTGATCTGGCTTCCATACCAATGAAGATACTTATAAGCTCGATAGGCAAGTTTGTAGGTTCAAGTTTCCTCCATAATATACCTTAGAAAACCAGATCACAAGCTCTAAACCGATCGAGGAAGCAAGCGAAAACAGGTTTTCCTCTTTTTGTGTAGTACCTGTCGGCCTGCTTGAGACAAAGAACTGCACTCTCTGTAGAAAGTCCTGACCGAAACCCGAACTGATTGTCGTGCAGCACAAGATGTTCGTTTAGCTGTGTGTCAAGCAGACTATCATGCACCTTAGCGACTATGGTTGCTAGAAAAATAGGTCTATAGTTTCCCCTATCCGAAAGATCACCTGTTTTACTTTTAAAAATGGTAACCACGATCGTCCTCATTAGGTCGGAGGGCAAGTATGAATTACCACTACATCAATTGTACAGCAGTGCCAAAACTCTCGGTAAGTGAGGACCGGCGTATTGCAAACGCTCGAGCTACTGAGCCCTCATGTCCAGGGGACTTACCTCTAGACGTAGACCTGATGACCCTGGCCACATATTTGGCTCACAAACCTTGCCACAAAGGGGCTCAGCATCCAGCATCTCACAAGAGCGCCCTAGCGATGACTTTAAAACAAAGCGATTTCTAAAAAGGTTTGCAATATCCTACACATCACTGCCTGGCCTGGCCGAATGCTTAATTTTTTTGCGCTCTTCCGGAAACCGCGAAAATTACGCTTTGAATGCTTAGAGGCAATTATGCCCATCTTTTCCTGTATATTTGTCTGTATAATGGGTAAGTACGGAACCCTCGGCGCACGAGTTTGACTTGCACTAGGCCGGTTTTTTATTTGTTAGGGACCTGCCTGATTTAAGTTCTTTCAAACCTGTGTTTCAGGCCATAATACAATAAATATTGAGTAATTAATTGCTTTTCAACAAGCATTTAGGCTTGGCAATGAATTAACAACATTCTTGGATACCATTTCTATAACGAGATCGGTTTTGTTGATCGGTGTTTTTAGGCACGTATTCATACTGCAATTAATCAAGGTCGTGAAAAATAACCAAACGACAATTTGTTGAATAAAACAAAAGAAAATCACAATTCGCTATGACGAAACCTAAGATTACTCGCGTATTGCGTTGGTAAGTGTAAAACATATACTACATTTGCAAACTTCAAAAATAATCTCGTCATAAATATCAAAGAACAAAATTTATTGGAAAATGTTATTTATTTCAAACTGACATTTACGAGTATGCCACGAAGAAATCTAGAAGAGTGCCATGTATAAGTTTTCCGTAGCATTGACTATTTTACAAACTTTAGGAATAAAATATGCGGTATTTGCAGCAAATGCAGTTAAATTAGAAGTCGAAAAGTATAAAACAAAGATTGAACGACAAGACGCAAACAAAGATGAGATTCCGTTCGTGGTGATAGGATATGGTTCATTACGACCTAGGCCTCCATGGCTTAGTTTATTCACAGCCTCAGTAATAGCACAAGAATGGGTGATAACTTGCGGGCACTGTGTGGAATCTATAACTAATCCATACATCTGGTATGGAAAATTGACAGAACCTTCGAATGATTCAATCCCGACCTCACGTGTGCTGAAAATCTACCTCCATCCGGGCTATCAAGTCTATCATGAGCTGATGGGTCAAGAGGGGAGAGAGAGGGGACAGGGGGTGATGATAATAGACAATAATATATCTTTACTACGAGTGACTGTGATAAATCTGCAGCTTTATGGAAGACTGTTAACTTTTGATTATAAAATGTTGTCTTTGGTAGGACTTCCTGTCGAGACTGTGTTTGGTGGTACTAATGTCATGGAAACGAACAAAAGCGGAAACGATGAAAAAAGACATATACAAGTCGGTGAAGGTGTGGTCGTAGCTTGTGACGAGAAGATCCGCGGGTTCGGCAGGAATCTGCTGTGCGTGACGCCAAATAGCTCGAGCTGGGATCAAGCCACGTCCGCGACTGACGATGGGGCGCCGCTGTTGTTTAATGGTGAAATTATCGCAATACGTAGTCATGATTTTAGAAATAGTTCCACGGTCTTAATAAGCTATTCGCGAATAAGTCTTTATCTCGATTGGATTGATAAAACCATGGGAATGAATTGAAGGAATAATGCGTGAAGATGTCAGTACCATCAGAGATTTTAGATGTTTGTTACACAATCGGTATCAAGAATAAATGTTTAATGATGTTTCACATTCACATCTTCTTTCATGTTCCACACAATTGTGCCTTGGTTTTATTTGGTAAAATAGGATTGATCTGGTAGAAAGTGCCTGCCCGGAATCAAAATATGTCACTTGCTGTGGCTACTTGAGCAGAGAGCATGTGCGTCAGACGATACGATACAATTAATAATAACTTAGGTTTTGGCAGTAAACCTAAGTTATTATTAATTGTATGATTTTAATACGCACTAAAGTTACTTATACCTATTTACATTATGTGCCAATGATCTGATTTAATGGGATCTTAAATCCTGGCCTGGTACCTTTTTATTATCTTTGCTTGGTATCCATATGAGACAGGCTTAGGAATCGCTGGCGTGACAACATCGAGCCTTTTACGGGCGATTGATCAGCTAATGCAAAACAGGGGCAAAAGTAGAAGACCGGCGGAGACATGTACCCAGCAATGAATCAACATAGGTGGAGAATTACAAGCATCAGATCTTTGGGAATGTATGGAACCAATTTCATACTTCTGCGATAGATTTGGGCATTCGTTCCGTCTTTAAACTCCAAGGAAACACATCCAGCTGCGTTGGCGGACTTATGTAAATTATTGACCAAAACATTATGGACCCATAGATTGCTTCATTTTTACTTATCTCGAATGTCTTCATTCTAAGCACTTGTTTTTAGGGTTCGCAAATGATACATGATTTTATTTCTGTAAGTTGGTTTATACAAATACTTTTACATGTCGATCATATTTTTTTAAACTAGATGAGGCCGGCGTTTCCTATCTGACTACTGTGAGAAGAAAGGCCGAAACAAACTCAGAGGTCACAGTCTCTTTTAAAGTCCAGTCAAAATCTTGGTTAGATCATGTGAAAACCTTGTAGATTTATGTCCGAAATGGTCTTTTGAGGCAATAACCAGCCAGATTGAGTAGACCTGTCCAGTCAGTGCACGCATTTTTCAATAACCGTGCAGCTCAACTCAGAATTTAAGGAGCTCAACGATTCGAGGAACAATACCAAAGAAAGGACATTCAGGTAGGCCGCATAATTTACTCAAACTGCCAGACCATGATTAAAAACTACCTGAGAAAAATCAAAATAAATAAACCGGCCAAGTGCGAGTAAAACTCGTGCGCCGAGGGTTCCGGACTTACCCATTATACAGACAAAGATACATAAAATATACAGACTAATATACAGACTAATATACAGACAAAGATACTATATAGCCCTGCATCATATCTTTAATACTTGTTTAAAACAAGCAACGTATCCGCCTAGGTGGAAAATCACACGAGTGATTCCGGTTCCTAAGGGTAAATCAGGTTCGGATGTCAGTGCCTACAGACCGGTGGCAGTGGTGTCGACACCTGCAAAAGTGTATGAGTCTGCCATCCAACGCTGCATGCAGGGTCAAGTGTGCCCACAGCTATCGGACGCGCAGCACGGGCTTCGTCCGGCGCGCAGCACTGCCACTAATCTGCTTAACTTCATGGTGCGGGTGGTGCCGGCTGTCGATGCTGGTGTGCAGGTAGACGCAGCTTATTTTGATTTTAGGAAAGCGTTTGATACCGTTGACAATGATGTACTGCTAATGAAGCTGGCGAAAATTGGCTGTACATCGCACCTCTTACGGTTCTTCGCCAGCTACTTGAAAGACCGACAACAGTATGTTGACTACAACGGGTTCGAATCAGAGCCATACTACACCAGATCCGGCGTGAGCCAGGGCAGCAATTTGGGTTCTCTCGAATTTATTTTAATGATAAATGACTTACCAGAGGTAGTCAAACATAGTTTATGTTTATTGTTTGCAGATGACCTCAAATTGTTGCTCGAGGTCAAGAGTTTTTCGGACTGTGAGCGATTGCAGGAAGACATAAATAGAGTAATAGAGTGGAGCCATAAAAATAAACTCTATTTCAATACAGCGAAATGCTCAGTCATGTCATTTACGCGCGCGAAGACTGCCTTAGACTACGAATACAAAGTAGAGGAATCTACTTTGCAGCGAGTGTCTCAGGTGCGAGATCTAGGAGTACTGCTTACCCCAGATCTCACTTTCCGGGCTCATATAGTCAAGATTTGCAAGAAAGCGTACAGAAACCTGGGTTTCGTGTTGAGACAGTCGCAAGGATTCACAAATATTACCACGCTAAGGGTGCTGTATGACGCTTTGGTAAGGAGTCACTTGGAGCACAGTGCAGTGATTTGGGCTCCTCATGAAGAGAAATACAATGTCATGCTTGAGCGAGTACAAAATAAATTTATAAGACACTTGTATTTCAAACTTTATGGAGTTTACCCATTTTACCCGCTCATGTATCCCACACTATTTGTACTGGGAATGGTGGGATACAACGAACTCAGAGTGCGCCGGGAATTTACACTCGCGGCGTATGCACTGAAGCTCCTGCGTGGAGTAGCACATAACCCGGGTGTGCTGCGTCACCTGAAGCTGTGCGTGCCAGATCGGTACGTGTGGAGGCGGCGGCGGCCGCCACTGCTGGCCGTGCCTGCTGCTAGAACCAATCTATTGGCAAAAACACCTCTCACCCGCACAATCTGTGTGCTCAACGAATTGCATGAGAGGCTAGACATATTTTCGTGCAATTTGAGTGAATTCGCAAGAGTTTTGTTGAATTTTGCTAGTTATAATTAAAATATAGATGTGTAAAGTTTTATTTTATATTATTTGGATATTTTAATAGTGTTAGAAGTTTAGGTGTATATAATTATTATACATTTATGTAAAAACTTATTTTAGATTAAGTTTTTAACCACCCTATTGTATTGGGTTCAACCTGTAAGATAGTGTGTGTAAGTTAAATAAATAAATAAATAAAAAGTTGGTCATAATTGCATCTAAGCATTCAAAGCGTGATTTTTGCGGTTTCTGGAAGAGCGCTAATAAATTGAGCATTCGGCCAGGCCAGGCGTTTCTTGTCAATGGTGTGAGTGATCTAAAGGATATTGCAAACCTTTTTAGAAATCTGTTTGGTTTAAAGTCATCGCTAGGGAGCTCTTGTGAGATGCTGGATGCTGAGCCCCGTTGTGGCAAGGTGGGCACACGTTTCAGTGCCAAATATGTGGCCAGGGTTATCATTTCTACGTCTAGAGGTACATGACCCTGGACATGACGGCTTAGTAGCTCGAGCGTTTGCAACACGCCGGTCCTCACTTACCGAGGGTTTTGGCACTGCTGTACAATTGATGTATTGGTCATTCATACTTGCCTAATGAGTACGATCTTGGTTCCCATTGTTTAAAGTAAAATAGTTGATCTTTCGGGTAAGGGAAACTATATACCTATTTCTCTAGTAACCATAGTTGCTAAGGTACATGATGGTCTGCTTGATACACAGCTAAACGAACACATTGTGCTGCACGACAATCAGTTCGGGTTTCGGTCAGGACTTTCTACAGATAGTGCAGTTCTGTGTCTCAAGCAGCCCGTCAGGTAATACACAAAAAGAGGAACACCTGTTTTCGCTTGCTTCCTCGATCGGTTTAGGGCTTTTGATCTGGTTTCCTAAGATATATTATGGAGGAAACTTGAACCTACATAGCTTATAAGTATCTTTAGGTATTGGTATGGAAGCCAGATCAACAGAGTTCGGTGGGTGGGTGTGCTGTTGGAGCCTTATCAATTGGAGTGTGGAGTGAGACAGGGGGGAATGGCCTCCCATGCCCTCTTCAATTTGTATATGAATGCCCTGATTGAGGCGCTTAGCAGTCAACATTTCGGTTGTCATATTGACGGTGTCTGTGTCAATAAAAAGCTTTAAAGGACAATGCTGACATTGAAAGGGAACGGAAGGCTCTTTCCGAGCGTGCGAATATGATAGCTCGCAGGTTTGCACATTGTACTGCAAAATATAAAGGTGACGCTCTTTAGAGCATTTTGTACCACTTGCAGCCTGTGGCATAAGTATTCACGGGCGTCGTATGGAGCCCTTTGTGTCCAGTATAATAACGCGTTCAGAAAACTGATGGGGTTGCCTTGGCGTTGTAGTACGTCAGGGATGTTTGCGGCGCAGCGGCGCGTTTGTTTTTACGCGATAATGCGAAAGCACGCAACATCAATGGTGGCCCGAGTTATGGACAGCCCTAACAGAGTTCTGAAAATGATTGCTTACAGAGTGGAATGTTCGTATAATATACGTAGTTCACTGCTTTCAGTTACATATGTCACTGTATCGTGTTGTTTACTAGTACTTAGTTTTAACGCACATTGTTACTAACCCTCTAAGAGTCTTCGCTCGAAATAAACATTTAGAATTTGAATTTTAACGCCATAGTAAAATTGGTTATTGGTGGCTAAGTTTTAATGATATAGGCAAATCTAGATTTTCGCGAAAACTTAAAAGTACCATAATTTAACTTAATTATCAACTTTTTTTTTTTAATTTTTCCTTTATTTGTGCTGTAAGGCCTTACTTTTTGCCAAATTTCGTGATTCTAGCTCAACGGGAACTAAAATACAGGTTTTCGACCCAAAACCTATAGGTTACTTCCGGTTGACCTAGAATTGTCAATTTTGGTGAAAAGCAAGATATGGCAAAATCCGAAAAATAAAATAAAATTGAAAATTAAGGTAGTTTTTGGTACTTACAAGTAATCGCGAAAAACTAAATTTAATTATATCTTTTTATCGTGGTGACTCAGACGCTTGGTTTTTATACACCTAATAGGGACATTGACTCCAGTATCTGGTATAAATTTCAACTTGCTAGGTCCATCCGTTCCTGAGAAAATCGGTGGTGACACACGGATAGACAGACAGACGGACAGACGGACAAGAAAGTGATATTATAAGGGTTCCTTTTTTTACCTTTTGAGGTTCGGAACCCTAAAAAGAATGATCCACATAGTCTTCACATTCACAATAATTAAAATAAAATAATACAATACTTTTAAATATTCTTGTCATTGCAAGAACACCAAAAAAAAATTTATATTCAGGATGCAAACAAAAAAAAAAATTCATTGGAACAGCTCAATCCCGAACCTTTTTGTGCCCAACGTAATCTTTAAAGGTATAAAACGCTTTCTGGCACGACTTACGTTTAATGAATAATTTTAATTTATAAAGGCTTAGATCTTGTACGTGGCTTGGAAGCTTATTATAAAAACGTATGCATTTACATCTAAACTAGCCACCTATTTACTTTTGCCTTGTTGAAGGTACTAAAAATTTGTGTTTGTTCCTAGTATTTATGTTATGGATATCACCGATATGTTCCGTAATCAACATGAAACCTTAGAGTTTCGTCATATCCATCTGTCTGTCCGTTCGCAGCTTAGCTCAGAGAATCTTACATTGTTTGGGTACATTTACAGATACAACGTCCACTCGGCATTTGTCATTAAAAAGAGAGCCAAAAGGACAATGCTCCGCTTGTGAAACAGACGGAATCATGCAGGGACCACTTTACTAGACTTCAAATTTTGACAGTGCCATGCCCCTATATTCTGGTGTTGCTCCAATTTTGTCAAGAATCTGCACAAATTTGAGACCAATGAGCAAAGATTAGCTAGAGACAACACCCGACGGAAAGAGTTCCCTAACATGATCCAATCGAAATTAAACGTGATTCATAACAGTCCCAGATTCCAATCAGTTTTCCTATATAATAAGTTACCCTTAGATTTTAAAAGTATAAATAGCGAAATTTATTGAGAAAGGGCTATTACAGGGTCGATGAGTTCCTGGATGAAAAATGACTACTATAGTGACAACCAAAATGAATTAAAATTGAATATGGATTATTATTATTGTCTTAATTGAATTTAAATTTTGCTATTGTGTGACATTAATATACTTTTATAATTTTACCTTTGACATTGTATTATTATTATTTTTTATATTTAATTGATGAGAATTGATTTAACAGGTATTTTCTACACAAATATTTAATTTATTAATTTTATTTTTTTACAGATTTTTTATTATCACTGTCATATTTTTTTTTGTCGTTGACTGAATTGCAAACGTAATTTGGAGTATTATTAATTTTTAAATTGTTTTTTGTCTGTGACATATTGATTGATCTTTTATAATAATCTTTTTCTTTTCCTTATCTCTGACATTTTATTTTATTTTTGGTTGACTATATTTAATTTAATATGAAATGTGGATTATCATTATCATTATTTTCGAATTTGTTTTTTTGACATATTAGTGGTCTATTTATAATTATTATTGAATTTCTATCCTTGAAATTCTATTAAATTATTCATAAAATATATAGTTAAATTATTATTTTTATCGAAAGTTATTGCTATTTAAAGGTATTTATTTTAAATTTAATTGTAATGTTTTAGTGGTGTTTTAACTTACCATAAATTTCGACACAATGTATTTTGTTACGAAATAAATGACTTAAGACTATTTTGAGTTAACATTTTACAATAGAATAGGTAAATACGGAACCGTTACAAATTGCGTTAGATGTTTTGTCCTATAAAAATGTCGTACCTAAGTATATACAAGATGTATTCATTAGGATTATACTTGGCAGTCTACATCGTAAATGATTAAATAGGGCTCTTCGCAGATGAATTAAAAGCATAGTTTCCTGCTTATATCAAAGTAAATGAGTAAAAGCCCTCATCTGGTTGCAGTAAAAAAAGAAATACTTAAATATCCATTACCATAATAACTTTATTAATCCTATTCTAAGAGAGAATGAATAAAAAATACATGAATCAAAATATAATGATTTAATCAGACCTTAAGTCGATAACGCTTTTGACGTGGCTGAATTGTGATAAAAAACTTATGTAATTTTGGCATCATCGTTACCACGAAGAAGAAGAAACACTTGGAATGGCAACCAGGGAAGGATGGTAACTTGCAGTGCTTCTAGACGTCCGATGGTAGAAGGGGACCGTTGGGATGAGGTCGTGGAGTTCTTGAGCACACTCACCGAAGTACAGTCTGTAGAAGACCGACAAGAAGGCAACCTCGCGGTGATGAGCCAAGTTTGGGGATTGGCCGGAGGAGGCGAAACACTGGCAAGAGTGGAAATCTATGGGGGCACTAGGAGTGGGATTTTACGCAAAGTTTCCGAATTACGAATGATTTTTTATCAAACTTTACTTTAGCCAGTTTTGTTCACAAATGCTCGGTTATGTGTTATTTACGAGCGGTGTTAACTAGGGCCCCCACTATAGGGGAACTTTCGCATCGAGGGTAAACGAACTTGTAATTTGCCTTTTGTTTTTATTCATACCTGAATAGAATAGAATAGAATAGAATAGAATTTTATTTTGCAAATATGGGTAACATACAATAGTTGTTATAATATCAAGGCTCAGCCATATTTTACCATTCGGCATGCAAACATTTACATTATTTATGCAACATGTACTTACTTTTTAAAACCAGATAAATTAATATTACAATTATCATTAAATGGATCAATTAATATATTATTATTACAATTATCATTCAGTAGATCAATTAATAAAATACAATTACAATTATCATTCAGTAGATCAATTAATAAATTATTATTATCATCACAATTACAATTCAATATATCAATTAATAAATAATCATTATCATCACAATAGTCACTCAATAGATCACAATTAAATTATTATTATCATTACAATTATCGTACATTAGATCAGTTAATAATTATCAATAAATTATTATTCAATACATCAATTAATCAACAAATACATTTTTCTCTGTCAAAAATTCAGCCACACTGTAGTACGTTTTATTTATTAAATAATTACGTAGTCTACTCTTAAACAGCACTGTATTTAAATCTTTCCAACCACTTGGTAATCTATTGTAAATAACTGGGGCCATGCAATAAACGCTGTTGCGCATCAAAGCAGTTTGACATGATACTTGACATATTTTGCTATTGTCACGCCTATTCCTTGGGAATACATCAGCTAGGCGTTCAAAACGACTTGGATTTTGCTTTACAAACACAGCCACCTCGAAAATATAAATACAAGGAAGTGTCAAGATTTTGTATTGCTTAAAATAGGGCTTGCAACTGTCTGTAGTTTTAAGTTTAAACATTGACCGGAGACATCGTTTTTGGGCCTTAAATGCCGTGTCTCTATCAGTTGACTGTATACTTGAATTTAGTTAAAATTACCCATTAATGATCGAATCCAATTTATTATCTGTCAATAGATTTACCTACTAGTTCCATCGTTTCACAAAAAAAAATGTTGACGAACAAATATAAAATTGCTGGGTTGGGCCCTGGGCTATAGGCTTATGGTAGGACCCTTAACCTGTGATACACATTTCGTTATCCGTGCCAAAAATGGCGCTCCTGGCAATCATCGTACGACCTGCCGCGTATATAAATAATGGGCTTAGTTACGCAGACAATGGTCAGCGTTGCCTTACAAACATCGCTGGATTGTTCAGTTTAAATAGTCTTTGTATGTAGGTTCACTAAGATATATTTCAGAAAGTGTCGAGGGAGTCATTGTGTTTGCTCGGTATAGGTTTCTAACAACTTAACGCTTTAGTTAGAAAACTCAAAATGACGTTAATACGAATCAATTCTTTGTTTAGGAGGCTCGTTGATAACAGCCGCATGGATAGATCTTCAAAGTTAAACAACGATTGTCGAGGTCAGTCCGTGGATTGGTGGCACATTTTAACAAACCGAGATTCATCTGTGTCTCTCTGTGTATTTCTTAAATTTTTGACAGGCGTTACGGGTAGTCAGAAGCCTTAGATCTGACAACAGTCTTGCCAAGGGGTATCGTGTTACCCAGTTACTGGGTTGTGGAGGGCAATTAAGAAATCATTCCATGTAAAATAATGGTACTCAGCTGATTGTACAATTGTTGACGTGCTACTATAGTTATACGCTACATTTACACACATACGCTGAACCGTTGCTTTATCCGCACACAATTAACCGATACACACATTATTTCGGGAAGAGTCGACCACTCGTGTTTCACACGTCTGCTTCCTTTGACACCCGAGTAGGCTTGTGTAGTACATGTACTATGTACTATTAGGAAGCAATTCCTTTAGGTGAACGAGAACGATCTATTCTGTTTCGGTCGTTTAAATAGTTCAGTAGACAGTGCAGAATCAGAACGAATAGGAATTAGTACGGTACGAACTACAAGTGTCTGAGCCTGAGCGAGTGAACGAGTTGAGAGATTTGGGAAGCGTGCGCGCGAGCGTGATGACTAATGAACGTGAGTTTGCTTTGTCTACGTATCACAATGACCGACCTGGCGCACATTCGCACAAGAATAACTTAATGAACGGTGAACTAAAATGAACTAATAGTACTAGAAGACTGAACTAGTTCATTTGAACTATTTTACTAGTTCGGAGCGTTCCATTCAGTGTCCGAGTAAGAACAAGCCTACACCCGAGCCGTGAGTTGCGGATAGTTAATCGTTATATAGTTGTCGAGAGGTGTTGCTGACCGATGACGGAGGATTATCCGATATTATAATACCGATGGATTGGAAACTGCTGTAGGCTTTCGATAAGTTGAAAATCAAATCGAGGTTCGGCTGTTAGACGCAATTTTGCAAAATGTCTATTGGAAAAATTATTTGTTAGTTGTTTGGTACGTAGGTAGGCTACGTACCATTTTAGGGAATTATAATACATAACAAAATAAACCGACTCCCAAAACAAAACGCTACAAAGCGAAAAATACTTTCTATTTTTGGTAGCAATATTTTTTTCGTTTTCACCGAATTCCGAAAAAAGATAGTATATAGTAATTTTTCTCTTTGCTGTGTTTTCTTTTCAACATTCATCATTTCAGCCGAAAGACGTGCACTGCTGGACATAGGCCTCCCCCAGGTGTCGCCACATTGACCGATACCGTGCGTCTCGCATCCAGCACCTTCCAGCAACCTTAACCAGGTCATCAGTCCACCTAGTGGGAGGCCTTCCAACGTATCGTCTTCCGGTTCGCGGTCTCCATTCCAGAACTTTTCGGCCCCATCGGCCATCCGTTCTGCAAGCAATGTGCCCTGCCCACTGCCACTTAAGTTTGGCAATTCTTGAGGCTATGTCGGTAACTTTGGTTCTCCTGCGGATATCATCATTTCTGACGTGATCACGCAAGGAAATTCCAAGCATAGCCCTCTCCATTGCCCTTAGGGTGAATTTGAGCTTTCTGATAAGGCCCATTGTGAGCGACCACGTCTCGGTCCCATAGGTGATCAGTGGCAACACACACTGGTCATAGACTTTTGTCTTGAGACACTGCGGTAAATTGGAAGAGAAGATACCACGCAACTTCCCGAACGCCGCCCAGCCGATTCGGATTCGACGCTTGACCTCTTTCACGAAATTGGACCTACCCAACTGGACCGTTTGTCCCAGATAGATACAATCGTCTACAACTTCGAGTGTAGGGTCTCCGACCTTGATTGGAGAGGATGTTATAGGGGTTCCCGCGCAGCAGTGAAGTGTTTTCGTTTGGCAGTCGGTTAATTTTATTGGTTCAAATGGTTTTTATTTTTCACTTTTTAGTTTTGTTATCTTTTATTATTTGAAAATATTAAGGATAGCTTAAAAACTACTCATCAAATCTTGATCAAATTTATATGTATCAATAATAATATAAATGGGGTCACCTGAAAAACACCAGGTATCAAATAAAATAAAACCGGCCAAGTGCAGGTCAAACTCGTGCGCCGAAGGTTCCGTACCTACCCATTATACAGACAAAGATACAGATAAAGATAGATGAATGAATTGCCTCTAAGCATTCAAAGCGTGATTTCTGGAAGAGCGCTAATAAATTGAGCATCGGCCAGGCCTGCCTGTTAGTGTGAATGGTGTGAGTGATTGAAGGATATTGCAAACCTTTTTAAAAATCGGTTTGTTATAAAGTCATCGCTAGGGAGCTCTTGTGAGATGCTGGATGCTGGAGCCCCGCTGTAGCAAGGCACACGTTTCAGTGCCAAATATGTGGCCAGGGTCATCAGGTATAAGTCTAGAGGTAAATCCTCTGGACATAATGGGCTCAGAAGCTCGAGCGTTTGCAATACGCCGGTCCTCACCGGCGTATTGCAAACGCTCGAGCGATCAATGGACAAATGGAAATGGTCAATTGATGTAATGGTCATTCATACTTGTCTAATGAGGACGATCGTGGTTTCCATTGTTAAAAGTAAAACAGGTGATCTTTCGGGTAGGGGAAACTATAGAACTATTTCTCTAGCAACCATAGTCGCATGATGGTCTGCTTGATACACAGCTAAACGAACATCTTGTGTTGCACGACAATCACTTCGGGTTTCGGTCAAGACTTTCTACAGAGATTGCAGTTCTGTGTCTCAAGCAGGCCGTCAGGTACTACACAAAAAGAGGAACACCCGTTTTCGCTTGCTTCCACGATCGGTTTAGCTTTTAATCTGGTTTCCTAAGATACATTATGGAGGAAACTTGAACCTATAAGCTTGCCTATCGAGATTATACGTATCTTCAGGCATTGGTTCCATACCAATGCCTGAAGATACTTATAAGCCAGATCAACAGAGTTCGGTGGGTGGGTGTGCTGTCGGAGCCTTATCAATTGGAGTGTGGAGTGAGACAGGGGGGATTGACCTCCCCCGCCCTTTTCAATTTGTATATGAATGGCCTGATTAAGGCGCTTAGCAGTCAACATTTCGGTTGTCATAATGACAGTGTCTGTGTCAATAATAAGCTTTAAAGGACAATGCTGACATTGAAAGGGAACGGAGGGCTCTTTCCGAGCGTGCGAATATAAATTATTGCTGACAGAGTGGACTGTTCGTACATATGTCACCGTATCGTGTTGTTTACTAATACTTAGTTTTAACGCACATTGTTACTAACCCTTTAAGAGTCTTCGCTCGAAATAAAGATTTAGAATTTAAATTTTACCGCCATAATAAAATTAGTTATAGGTAAATAAGTTTTAAAGATAAAGGCAAACCAGATTTAGGAGAAAACTTGAAAGTACCATAATTTACCTTAATTTTCAACCTTTTAAATTTTTCTTTTATTTGTGCTGTAAGACCTTACTTTTTGACAAATTTCGTGATTCTAGGTCAACGGGAACCATATAGGTCTTCGACCCAAAACCTATAGGTTACTTCTGGTTGACCTAGAATGTCAATTTTGTTTAAAAGCAAGGTCTTACAGGACAAGTAAAGGGAAAATTCCGAAAAATAAAAATTTGATGAAAATTAAGGTAAATTTTGGTACTTACAAGTTTTCGCGATAAATAAATTTGCTATGTCTTTTTATCGTGGTGACTCAGGACCTTGGTTTTATACACTTAATATGAACTATAGACCTCAGTATCTGGTATAAATTCCAACTTGCTAGGTCCACCCGTTCCTGAGAAAATCGGTGGTGACACATGGACAGACGGACAAGAAAGTGATCTTATAAGGGTTCCTTTTTTACCTTTTGAAGTACAGAACCCTAAAAAGGACCATCAACGTCGGTTCATAATTGGCGGAGTAATTGCGTAACAAACATACAAAAACATACAGTAGTTTTGAGAACCTTCTCTTTTTTGAAGTCGGTTAAAATATTATGCTTTTTCATATTTTGTCAACAAAACTTTTTTGTGGTTGATATATTTATCTTAAGTATCTCCCTACTAATAAACTATCTCTTAATAACAAATAATAAATATTTTTGCAACTGTATGTACTTATTTGATCATTTTGACATGTACTCATCCTAAAGTTAACTTTGACAAGGTCTCAACTTTGAATTATCATTACAGAAACCGGGCACTAATTTATATAGTTTTTAGGGTTCTGAAATCAACAAGGAACCCTTATAGTTTCGCTATGTCCGTCTGTCCGTCCGCAGCTTAGCTCAGAGACTCTTAGTACTAGAAAGCTATAATTTGGTATGAATATACAATAATAACTCCGACAAAGTCGTAATTTTTTTTTCGGTTATCTCCTATAGACGTAAAGTGGGGCTTTTCTTTTTCTTATCTGTCCTATGTTGTGGGGTATCGTTGGATAGGCCATTCCATTTTTCGATTCAGAGATCAGTTTGAGTAAAATTAAACTTTAAATTGCAAATGTTTGTTAGAGTCAAGCGTCCCACCCAATGCCAGCGAAATGGTTGCTTTTGGATACGTGAAAAAAATCACGGCAGTTGTATATATACCGATATTAAAAGGAAAACTATCACAGCCAAGTAGGCTTTACAAGTTTACGATTATTAATCGTTTTTCGTTTTAATGTTCATGTAACAATAAAAAACCCTCTTCATAGTCCGTATTATTATGCAACTAAGGAACCCTATTACCGAACGTGGCCCGACAAGCACTTGGCCAGTTTTTTATTATATCTTTTTAGGGACTGCTTCTACAATCGATGCTAAAGGCATTACCTTGACTGTTGATAGAAGAAATAAAGCATTTTGAATGCATCACCACCCACCGCCTTTGCATAATAACCGTCATTATTTCGGCAGCCACAGGAAGCCAACGACAAAAACTTTTCTTTGCCAAGTTCCGCACGGGACATTAAAGTCAGCTTCTTCAGCTCTTTCAGTTCTAATACGCATCCTTATCGACCAATTGCATGGCACTTTGGCTCAGGGGTTCTGTGATGTTATCAATTTTCACCACTGAGTTTAATGATTACGTTTGAAACATTCGCCGAGCGGGGTTTGTTTGAATTTCGAACTAGAGTTCTAAAAACCAAAAACAAATCTAGAGTTCAAAAAAACTTGATACTTAGAAGTATTAAGTTTTTTTGTGTACATATTTTTTTTGTGCTAAGATCGTTTTGCTTTTAATTTGGGTTCCAAAATCTATATCCTTGGCTCAGTAACCGCGTTAAAGTAAAGTTTAGTCATCGACGTTAATGTCAATGAATAGCATAACAGTTAGTTTTAATAAAGGAGGCAGAGTCGAGGTTGGGTCGAGTGAAAGAAATGATTACGGACAATAATAATACGCTCACAATCGGCCTCATCAGAAGGTTTAAAGTAGCCCAAACGGCAATGGAGAGGGTTATGCTCGGTGTTTGCTTGCCGTGATCGAATTAGAAATGAAGAATCCGCAAAAGAACTAAGGTTACCGACATATCCCGAAGAATTGCCAAACTTAAGTGGCAGTAGGCAGGGCACATTGCTCGCAGAACGGATGGCCGTTGAGGCAGAAAAGTTTTAGAGTGGTGACTGCGTCCCGGAGACGCAGCGTTGGAAGGACTCCATCTAGGTGGAGCGACGACCTGGTCAAGGCTGCGAGTCCGTCCATTGGACGCGAAACGCACAGGACCGATCAATGTGGCGATGCTTGGGGGAGGCCTATGTTCAGCAGTGGTCTGTGGTCTGTGAAGTCTTTCGGCTGAAATGATGATGATGAGTAATAATATGGGTGTTATATAGAAGGATAATCTTAGAAGTCAAGTTGTTGAAGTTTTTTTTTAGTTTTTAAGAAATATTTAATATAGCCTAATGCATTAAATAATAACATAAGTTTCGTTCCTTAATTTTTGTAAACATATTAGTTCCCCGTTGGCGGTAGCTTTGCTTAAAGTGAGCCCCACTCATTCATCTATGCAATCTAGCAAAACCCTAGGGTCGAGGGTCCCGCCCTGGATTCATACATATATCAACGGCTGCTCGCCGCTAACTAATCCGCGCATGAACTGCCAGTGTGTATAAGAAGTGGTGGCCAGCAGCGAAGCGGCCACGGTCAAGTGCCGCGGTTAAGCGGTTGCATATTAAAATGGAAATGTGCTTAACCGCTAGTGATTAAGGGGGTTATGACATAATATATTTATATATATAACATGGCATATTTTTGTTCATCCTAATTATATTTACGCATAATTTTTTTAAGCATAATTTCTCTAATCTTACTAATGTTTAAGCATAACATTCTACAGCAAAAATTAAATTTATTTATGGATAATGATATTAAAACGTTATTTAAAAAGTTTAACAAATACGCATAAGATTTTAATTTTAATTCGAGGACCAATACTTGAATGGTGCAAGGTCTTTCTTCACAATCGAAAATATAATGTTAAGATCAAAAGCGTAAGCAGTGATGCCATTGAAATCATTGAAGGAACGGCCCAAGGTTCAGTCGGAGCGCCGCCGCTTATGTACTTTGTGGTTCAGTGCTTGGACCTTTACACTATCTGACATATGTCAACAACATGGAACATGTGGTCAACCACTGTTTCTGTTAACTGTTCAAATACTGTAAAATACTGCCAGTACATACTAGACTTAACATGATCCTCTTAATTGAACAATTTAATAATAAAACCATTCAAATACCCATATCGCATAAAATAATCATAGAAGAATCATAAATAATAAATTAATAATACCTCATGCTAAACAAATTTACGGAAAGCGGAGGATAAAATTCTTAATACCCACTTTATTAAATGAAATACCGACAAATATAAAAGAGACATAAATCGTAAAAATTATAAATTAAAATACAAAAAATACTTGTTCATCACACCAATTCGAAAAACGACAATTGACTATAGAGGATAGCGGGAGCCAAATCGTAGGATTCGTAATCGTATCGTAGGAGTTTGAGCTTTCTCTCTTCTGATTGGTCCGCTTCGTGCTTCTGATAGATTTGCGTAGTTGGGTTGGAGGAGCTCGCGTGAAGGTTTCATTTAAAAAAAAAACACTAACTAACATTCAATTCTCTATGGTGATAAACTCATTTTTGTGATTGGTTAGTAAGGAGTTAGTATTATACTTACTCTTTGTTGATAAGTATGTGAAGTTAACCAAATAGGTCGAACGCATATGTTTGAATAAGTTACTGGCTGGTTCTAAGTTATGGCGGCAATGTGCTTTAACAAAACTGTAGTTCTTTCTGTAAATTTATTTTCTAGCTTCGAGTAGGTAGGTACTCGTGGCTTTTTATTTTTCTCTTAGGGAGTGATGAAAAATAGTGTGTATCACACGGGCACAAAATATTTTGTTCTCGGGCGGCGTATATTGAATTCGTCCCTAAGCTCAGGATTCTACGTTAGAATCCTTCTCTTAGCTCTGAATTCAAAATAACGCCCTGGAAGAACAAAATATTACTTTGTCCCCTTGTAACACAAATAAGTATTACGACTTCATGTTAACTTAGCGTAACTAAAAATTATCTATCAATAAAAAAAACTCAGTAAAAATAGATCAACCTATATATTTTGCTTTGAACCGGTTTTCTAATGAGTGACCCAATGGTACATACTTGGTACACAGCTCGGACGAAACGTCATAAACAAAATACTCGCATACCTACAATTACACTTTTTTCCTTTGCTGATAGATGTTTACCTACGGCTTAAACAATTGAGTGATTGGTAGGTTTTTGAGATGAGTGAAAAGTTAGCTAATATTAAGCATATATAATGAATAAATAAGGCGAATGTGAGTACCAACACAAACCCAACCAGGTTTAATGGTACAATATATAAGTGAAACTGTACTCAAGACTGCATTTGGAACAATAAAAAAACTTCTAAAATGTTAGACACTAATACACATGATACATAGCTACTAAACTAAAGGTTACAAAACCTATTTCAATCTATGGAAACGATATATAGCCTCACTCTGGCAACAACTGAGCTAAGTTGACGAGTAATGAGGAGATCATTACTCGTCAACTTAGCTCAGTTGTGAACGAGATCAAATGTGATATCTCTCTGTGAATCGGATACGACGAAATATTATATCTTGAAGTAACAAGAACAGTCAATCAAGGAGATTGTTATAACAGCAGCAAACTTGCAACTATTCAAGGTTGTAGGTATGCTGAGTGGTAAAGTCTTTGGAATGAATTTTGTAATTATCTGAATCGTAAAAAGTGATTACGTACAAATATATATTGGCTGCCTCTTTGGTGTAGGAGTCGCAAGCGCTAAGCATGAGGTTCGATTCCCAGTTCGGGATATATCTTATTGAATTTGGTAAAAACAATCTATTGGGGATTATAGGCGTGACAATGATGAGTATCGACAAAGTAGTGGGAAGACAGGCAATACCGCGAAATATATTAAAAACTTTTTGTTCAACTGTACCTAGCTATAGTCGCAGCCTGAGGATGCAATATCAATTTCAAAGTCTACGTTTAAATTCCCTGGTTGATTTGATTTCAGTATATTTTCTGTATTCGTGCTTTTCAGTGGAATATCCAAGAAGGATAAGATCTAGAACTAAAATGCTCAACGGTGGTCAAGCAAACAGACTGTTGGAAAAGGTGGTGGTGGAGAGGACTGAGGCTAATTTAGAGTAAGGACAAATGTTTATGGATGCGATCAAAGATGGTAGCGCCATCAACGCCGCCACCTACGAGCTAATGACATGACGTCACACAAATCCTGCATCGGGCAAGAAAAGTTTTCGGCGTGATTTGAACATATAAAACAGTCCGACGCCAACCGTGGGACAGTTGCCCAACCGCAACAACCGTCCGGTCGGAGGATCCTCCCTTTTCAATGGAGTTTGCGAAGGTTTACACCCTGTTCCGTATTACTCCTAAAGTGAGGCCTAAGACTGGCACTGGACTGGCATAGGTGGTAAACTGATTGTATCCAGTATTTAATAAATATTGACTTATTTTTGTTGGCGCTATAATTAGTTGCAGCATTTTTTATCACTTGAATTTCGAAACTACAAAATAATAATCATTCTGTTCACCAAAAAATATAACTACTAACCTATTATTTTGCAATCCAAACACTCTGTATGCTTACCTCTTTTGAGCAAAGGTTCCATAAAAATA
Source organism: Orthosia cruda (assembly GCA_964057195.1). Classification (NCBI taxonomy): domain Eukaryota; kingdom Metazoa; phylum Arthropoda; class Insecta; order Lepidoptera; family Noctuidae; genus Orthosia; species Orthosia cruda. Next base: position 73,656,970 of record OZ059825.1, on the reverse strand, counting down.
ATTAGTCACCAGTTCTCTAAAGTGAAATTACAGTTGGAAGCAAAAATGTTATTGGTAAAAAATCTTGGGGAACTGGCACTCTGCCCAGCCAGCTTCCGTTTTACTGGCTCTATGATATTCATTTGGGAAGGAGTCCGTCTGATTAAGTGCGGGCTAGCCAGTGCCGCTAAACGAATTGAATGTAACCTTCCCGTAGGTACGAGGTTAAGATTTACAAGATATTTTACGTGCAATACAGTACTGTGGCGCATGATAAATTGGTCGAATGATAAATTAACCTCTCAATTTTTTAGTGTCATGCTTTGGAATCAGTGAGTGGCATTCATTGTTAGGAATAATATTGAAAATAAAGTGTCAAAATAGAATTGTCAGGGCTGACGAGAAACATTTCGATTTAACTATTTATCTGTTTAGTTGTGCACGCATCACGTAAAATGTACGAAACTAAAATAGATAACTTTTATACATAAAAAATGTGCTTAACTTGAAGTATTACTTAGTTTTTGTTTCATCGTAATCGTGAATCGTGTTCTCTATTAAAATTTAGATCAATTTAAAATGTTCAAGAAGTAAAATATCACAACACATGCAATCCAGATACCCGGACAGTTGAACTTATTCGATAGAATGCGTTGTGCATTTGACGTAATTTTCAGAATGGCGGTTTTAAGATTCTCCGCGGAAGAATGACACTAGAATGAAATTGGTAGGTAGGTAGGTAGCAAGGCAAGTAGGGTAGACAGATAGGTGAGTACGGTGAGGTATGGTAGGCAGTAGACGGTAGCGAAGTTACCAAAGCCGCGGTCACAACTATTCATTCATAAGTACCTCATCCAAGTCCCAATAGTACATTCGTCGGAATTAATTAATACTGAAACCAGCACTATGAAAATTGCTCGCATTGCTGTAAATAATAACTGCACGAATACAGACTCCGTTTTAGTCCAAAATAATTCATGCAATCGATCAACTAAAGTCGAGTGAAAACGATGAAAGTTTCCAAGTTTAAGCCAGAATAAAAGTTGCTTCGTCTGAACGGTGTGTAGACGTTGTTTGTTCCATTAATCTTATTGTATGACATAAGTAAGAAACTTGCATCTTGTAAATAGGACTTTACACATGAGCCAGCCAAAGTTCATTGGAAGACCAGCGTCAGACAGCTTCTGTCTGGTAACATTGCTGAAATTAACCTAAAATAGCGCAGCCGTAAAGCACAGACTAGAAAGACATTTTTAAGACTTTTAATATTATTTTGTGTGCAGTGCTGTGTTTAATAAATGTTTTCTTCCTTTCGTTTAAACCGTTAATTATTAGATACCTATTTTAATATATGGTAGGGTGAAATAACAAACTCTGGTTGCAGCCTAAAGTATATTTCTAAATGTTTTTTTCAATACGAATCGGTATACAAATAAGCATAAAGCAATTTTAGGCTGTAAACTACATCTACTGTATTGCCCAGTGATCACAACCAAGTGAAGCGTGACCCACATGAATCTTACAAGTAATTGAATTCAACCAATCACCCGCAGACAGCATAGAGAAGTCGCATCTGTTTGGGTTTCCACGGGGATCTACGGTCGGCCCTCAAACATTTAGGATCACGGTAATAGAAACGAGTATGATGGCAACACTTCCTTGGTCCAACTTTGTAACCAACATCCTTTCATAAAACATTCCCGGCGCATTTTGGGCTCACAATTATAAAAAAGTCAACAGACGCACACTAAGCAAAGTATTTCACGAAATATTCATAACATCACATGAAGCTTAGAAAATTTCGTGTTACAAATGAAATAAGGCTCTCAAGTGACTTTTAAAAGAGGCTCGTAGTTTTCACAGAGTCTCTTATTAAAAACTGAACAGGCTAGGATGTCAGTTTCAGTATAACAGGGTTCTCTATATTCAGGTTGATGTCAAAGGCGACTAGAGGATTACTTCATGAGGTCGGGCTGAGATGTTCTCTTTTCAGTAAATAATATAGCTACACACCTATAACTACAGTCACCGTGTATCTGCCCTTGCCATTATTATCAAGGCCATCGGGACCATCTTTAGCAGCGAATATTTTCGAGTTATTAAGACTATAATAGTACATTATGGTACAAGTGTGTAACGTTGGTGATTACCGCTGAGGCGCCATTGAGACCCGAGCCGTTAGGTGAGGGTCTTAAGAGAGCCGAGGACGGTAATCATCAATACACACGTGTATCATACGACGTTTTTCAACACACTTGAGAAGAACGTAATACTAAAAAATCATTTCCAACAGTGAAAACGAGTTGTGATTTTTTTTTCGCAATGGCGGGCATCTAACAATGGCGACCGGCCACCACAGAACATTTTTACTCTAGCGATCGGCCACAGACTAAAAAGAAGTTTTCTTTTTTTTGGCTCTTCGCGGATAGCTTTTTAGCCACGTACAAAATGGGGAATTTCAAGTTTTCTTTATTACAGACAAAAACAAAAGTTATATTTGAGTGAAAGTATTATTTATTAAACACGTACAAGTTGAAATTATCTATTTAAATACGAAGTTGCATGAAATGTGTTGCATTTGTACTATTGAGCACGATTTTTTTTTTGTATCGAAACTTTTTTGAGAACAAAGCAACTCAACCAATAAATTAAAAAAAAAAAACTCTATAACTCACTTGTGAATAATAGCAATGAAAAAGTCACAGTTTGATAACAGGTGTCATTATGTGCCTAATTGCGGTGAAATTAGAGCCACTTTATGAGCAAGTGTGTTGAAAAAGATTTATTTTTTACACATAGGCATTCTCGGTCAACCAGGCAGTTGGACGAGATAAAATGGGTTATACAGGCGACAACGAACAAAATAATAAAATCGGTGGTTTTTAGGATTCCGTACATCAAAAGGTAAAAAAGGAACCCTTATAAGATCACTTTCTTATCCGTCTGTCCGTGTGTCACCACCGATTTTCTAAGGAACGGGTGGACCTAGCAAGTTGAAATTTATACCAGATACTGAGGTATATAGTCCCTGTTAGGTGTAGAAGTTAAACCAAGGTCCTGAGTAACCACGATAAAAAGATATAAGCAAATTTAGTTATTTGTGAAAACATGTAAGTACCAAAATTCACCATAATTTTCAACTTTTTTTTATTTTTCGGAATTTTCCCTTTAATGTGCTGTAAGACCTTGCTTTTAAGCAAAATTTACAATTCTAGGTCAACCGGAAGTAACCCATAGATTTTGGGTCGAAAACCTATATGGTAGTTCCCGTTGACCTGGAATCAAGAAATTTGGAAAAAAGTAAGGTCTTACAGCTCAAATAAAGGAAACATTCCAAAAAAATAAAAAATTAAGGTTAATTATGGTACTTTCAAGTTTTCGCAAAAATCTAGATTTGCCTATATCTTTAAAACTTAATAGCCACCAATAACCAATTTTATTATGGCGGTATAATTAAAATTCTAAATCTTTATTCCGAGCGAAGACTTTTAAAGGGTTAGTAACAATGTGCATTAAAACTAAGTATTAGTAGACAACACGATTCGGTGACATATGTAACTGAAAGCAGTGAACTACGTAAATATACGAACAGTCCACTCTGTCGGCAATCATTTTCAGAACCCTGTTAGGGCTGTCCATAACTCGGGCCACCATTGATGTTGCGCGCTCGCGCATTATCGCGTAAAACAAACGCGCCACCGCAAACATACCTGACGCATTACAACGCCAATGCATCCCTATCAGTGTTCTGAACTCGTTATTATACTGGACACGAAGGGCTCCATACGACACCCGTAAATACTTATCCCACAGCCTGCAAGTGTAGAAGGTGGTACAGAATGCTCTAAAGAGCGTCACCTTTATTTATGCAATACAATGTGTAAACCTGCGAGCTATCATATTCGCACGCTCGGAAAGAGCCCTCCCTTCCCTTTGAATTTTTGTTGCTTTAAAGCTTAATGCTTTAGATTTAGCATAATGCATTAATGCTGACGTATTGTTCTTTAAAGCTTATTATTGACACAGACACCGTCAATATGACAACCGAAATGTTGACTGCTAAGCGCCTCAATCAGGGCATTCATATACAAATTGAAGAGGGCAAGGGAGGTCAATCCCTCCTGTCTCACTCCACACTCCAATTGATAAGACTCCGAAAGCACACCCGCCCAACGAACTTTGTGAATCTGGCTTCCATACCAATACCTGAAGATACTTATAAGCTCGATAAGCAAGCTTATAGGTTCAAGTTTCCTCCATAATAAATCTTAGGAAACCAGATCAAAAGCCCTAAACCGATCGAGGAAGCAAGCGAAAACAGTTGTTTCTCTTTTTATGTAGTACCTAAATGCCTGCTTGAGACACAGAACTGCACTCTCTGTAGAAAGTCCTGGCCGAAACCCGAACTGATTGTCGTGTAGCACAAGATGTTCGTTTAGCTGTGTATCTATAGCAGCTAGAGTTGTTGTCTATAGTTTCCCCTATTCGAAAGATCACCTGTTTTACTTTTAACAATGGGAACCACGATCGTCCTCAGTCCTCATCCGTCATTGTACAGCTGTGACAAAACCCTCGGTAAGTGAAGACCGGCGTATTGCAAACGCTCGAGCTATTGAGCCCATCATATCCAGGGAACTTACCTCCAGACGTAGACCTGATGACCCTGGTCACATATTCAACCTTACCACAAAGGGACTCAGCATCCAGCATCTCACAAGAGCTCCCAAGCGATGGCTTTAAAACAAATCGATTTCTCAACATCACTCGCACCATTCACACTAACAGGCAGGCCTAGCCGAATGCTCAATTTATTAGCGCTCTTCCAGAAACCGCGAAAATCACACTTTGGATGCTTAGAGGAAATTATATCCGTCTTTATCTGAATCTTTGTCTGTATAATGGGTAGGTACGGAACCCTCGGCGCACGAGTTTGACTCGCACTTGGCCGGTAATATTCTAATACTTCTAAATAGAAGAATTGTGAATAAATGAAAGATAAATAAAACTCCACAAGTAAAATGCTTAAAATTAACCAACACCGAAACAGAAATATGAATTCAAAATTACAAGAAACAAACGAAACAGGTCAACGAATCCAATCAACTAAAGTAGCAGAATCAAAGTAGCTGTCACTGACATTTATGACAACGTTCCTCAACTACAAATATCTCGTCTTCAAAGAGGGTTCCGTAGATCGTTGATATTATGACTGTTTGCTTAGGCTGCTCAGTTGGACTTAGGGTTAGCAAATACGGTTAGATATAAGTATTAGTGTTTGGATAAGAGATTGTGATTTGACCTCTAAGGTCGCAATCTTGAGTGAAATGAGGAATGGAGTAAGGTGGTGTAACTGAAACTTACGATTTTTATCTTTATGATATTGCACAAACATACACATATATATTGCAGATTGAAATTATTTGCACGTCAGACGATTGCAAAATAATTTATCTTGAAATAAATATATTTTGTCATCGTAGGTTTTTCTTGTTGTGCTTGTGACTTACGAGAAGAAAATTTACGCTCGATTTCTGATTTAAGTATTTGACGTTGAGTATTTGTCAAACTCTGCTTTATCCTGAAAACTTATCACACTTTTGCATTTAATTAGGGTTTAACTTCAAATACTCAATTAAGAAATCGGCACTTAGTAGGGACCTAATAAATATTTAGACTATAACAAATAAAACTTTCGCAAATTCAAATAAGTCAATCAATTACTGCAAAATGTTGCAGTTCTTTGGTTAACCTTGTTAAGGATAATCCAAGCACGGAGGAAACTCCTTCCCATCCTTGGAATACTGCGACAAGTGCAGCTTAACCTCACAGAAAAAGACATCCTGTAATGGGGGACTTGATCCAAAAAATACCATACAATCAGGGGCTCCCCAGGAGAAACCAATATTCCTTCAATTTACCTTACAAAAAATAAATAAAACGACCATTTTAAAGAATCCAAGGAATGTAGATTCAAATGCCGCCATCATTTGTCATTCTCATAAAAACAGCTCAGATTTTCAGTTCCTGCATTAAATGTGGATAAAAGAATATTAATGGCACTGAGTTATGACGACCGAGGGACTTCACGTCATGAACAACTGCAACACTGATTGGATAAACATACTTAGTAGTGTAGTAGTTACGTAGTGTTATTATTAACATCCTATAATTATGTGCAGCATTAGATCACCTGTTGCTATCGAGGCATGTATTGTATAGTTCGATTTAAACTTAATGACGACTTACTCTTGTTGTTACTTTAAATTGCTACTGCGTAGCGAGTCATTAGATGTTGCGAGCTGCCTAGAAATTTGAATCTACCCGTAACCTTATTACCCATTACATAGAACATTTTCACAAGGGGTCCTGTCCTACACATCAAAAATGTACATCAGTACGTGTAGGAAAATGTGTGCCTGAATATTTAAACAAAACTACTTGTGTTCTTCAAATCGAGGATAAACCTTGTCTCAGTAATATCAGTAATTCACTTGGGTCCACTTGCAACAAAAACTTAGAATTAGTTGCTAACCCGAGGTTAAATAATAAATATCTCATATATAATTGGCCGGGGTGTAAGATAAACCAGGTTGGCGCATGCGGGCCTGATTTCTGTCATTAAATTGTTGTGAAGAAATCAGACCCGCATTACGTGTAAAATTAGAAAATTAGACGATACGGTTGGCGTAGTGGTTAAGCGATCGGCTGCTGCGCTGCGTGTACGGGTTCAATTCCAACGCGGAACAAATATTTGTATGGCCTACAGATAGTTGTTCCGGATCTGGGTGTCTTGTGTATGTGAGTTTATATGTTTGTAAACGCACCCATGATACAGGCAGAAATGCCTAGAGTGAGGCAAAGTTTAATATACCACGACAAAATGACTCCACTTACCCATTAATTTATTTTTTATATTTATATATTAATTTATGTTTAACGATGTAATGGGGGACCTGGGGGCCGATTCTACTAACCATATTGTGTGACAATCGCAGCGTAATCGCCGCTGAATCACAGCTTTATAGCGTTTTCTCATTCTACTAATGAATAACGATCCAAAATAAGTTACGGTTTAGTCGAAACGCAACGATCGATCGAGACAACCGCAAGTTCGTATTCTGCTAACAAAGTCGAACGCAAGCGTGACATTTACACGCATTCTACTAATGTTTTGACACATTGATAGAATCGCAGCGGAACGACAATCGGACGGTTCATCTGTCAAAATTCGCGGTTGAGTAAAAGTTGGTAAAGTGCAACTTTTGTGGTATCGGTCTAGGACTTTTTTCACTTTTTATCTAAAAATAATGATGTTCTATATGGATTTTGTTGACCTTGCCCATGAGGTTGACAATGGAAGTGTAAGAAGAAAAAATGTATCGTCAAGAATGTACAATGATGCTTTTGACTTGACGGATCGACAGTTCATTAAAACATACCGACTCTCCAAAGATCTTGCAAGGGCTCTAACTGAGGAAATCTGTCCTCATATGCCCGTTAATCTTCGTTCTGATGGAATTGATACGAAAACAAAGGTAAGCACACAGTAATTGTACAATTATGCGCTAGTATGTATTTCACAACTTGATAAAATATTCTCAATTGTTGTTTTAGATCTTGGTTGCACTGGCTTTTTATGCGACTGGTTCGTACCAAACACTGGTAGGACAGTCGCAATGTCATGCCGTATCACAACCCTCAGTTTCTCGAGCACTTAAACAAGTGACTGAGGTGCAAAACATGCCAAATATTTTTAAAAAACATGTTAAATTTCCAAGCTCCAGAGAAGATCGTGATGAAATCAAAAGAGGGCAAGTATTGCATTATATCCGTTTCTGACTGTATGAAGAGCCATTAGCTCATATCCTTATTAATATAAATAATGTGTTGTTTACAGCTTCTATAGAAAGTTTGGCATTTCTGGAGTTCTGGGGTGCATTGACGGTACACATGTTGCTATAGTTCCGCCAAAAAATCACGAAGAACGTTATTTTAACCGAAAGGGATATCATTCCTTAAATACTTTAATTGTGAGTTGTTTCTTCTTTAAAATCTTTAAAGAGATAGCAGTCGAAATAAATAAATATTAATATCTTAAACTTTTTCAGATTTGTGATTCAGATGCCCGAATTTTGTGTGTTGATCCGAGTAACCCGGGATCAACTCATGATAGTGCTGCATGGAATAATAATCCCCTAAAGCCAATCCTGGATGAATTGATTAACACTACTGGTGAAGATTTTTATTTATTAGGTATGGTAATTATTTCATCACAGTTTACTCAATAATATCTAATATAGGGGATACTAAACTATCATACTATTTGCATCTAGAATCATAGATCATATTTGACTAGATAGAAGACATAAAAAGAGTACTTTGTGTTCATAATATTTATTACATACATTTATAGGATATGAGACTTGATCCTAGATTTATAACAGTGTAACATCCCTCTTCGAATACATGCTTATTAACTATATTAATTTTGCAGGCGATTCAGGATTTCCTTTAAGGCGAGCAATGATGACCCCTATACTCAATGCTAATCCAAACAGTCCAGAAGCATACTACACTGAGAAGCATATTTGTACGAGAAATGTTGTAGAACGATGTATAGGAATTTTAAAAGCTCGATTTAGGTATACATTTTATTATACCTCTTTAGTAAATTTATAATAAAATTAAAATTGCTTTTATTACAAATTACATTGTTATTGCAGATGCTTACTAGTTGATAGAAAGCTGCACTACAAGCCAGAAGTTGCAGCAAAAATAACAAATGCTTGTTGTGTACTGCACAACATTTCGCTCAAGTCAGGTCTTGAGTTAGATGATGAGGACCTAGAAGTTATGGGGCAGCAGCATGGAGAAGTAAATGATGCTGCTGGATTAATTCCTGGTGGTCATGGAGCACGGCGGCGCCCGAATTACCTTTTAGAACAAGGGCGGAATTACCAAGCAGCTTTGGTGCAACGCCTGTGGCCTTCAAGGCAATAAATATTAATTTTGGTAATGCTAACCGCAGTACCAATCCAAGTTAAATGTGTCTTTTTACATTTTAACAGACATAGCTCTGTTAAAATTTAAGAAACAGATTGTACTTGTAGTGTCTATCTCAAATTATTAAAGTTCTAGTCATTTTAGTTTTTTTATATTTTAGGATATAAGTAAATGATAATATAGCTTAACCATTAAAACAAAAGAAGTATTAGGTGTGGTTTTAATGAAACAATTGTTTTGAGCTTGATTATGAATAATACTATATACAGCAATAATCTTCTTTATCCATGCATCAGTCATCATCATTACTCATTCATCTGAAACAAACAATATTGCCATTATTATAAAATATATAAATAAAACCTGGTTGCTTTGTATAATGTTATTATTAGCCTACAACTATATATACAAACTACAATTCGTAAAACTTTATCTAACACTGTTGATTGAACCACTGCACACAATGCAATCTCTATGCGACCATACTCAGGAACTCAATGTCAAAAAAAATACTTAGGCCCAAATCACTTAAGCTTATCAGAGTTACGCTTCAACCGAAAATAAACCTTATTACAATAACGTTGGGTAGCATATTGTTACAGACATCTGGGATCAAGCTTATCATATGAAATAGAACATGAACTATATCCAAATAAGGTTAATTTTCGGATGAAGCGCAATTGAGCTCAGGTTAAGGTTAGATTAAGTTCGATCTATAAACCTGCGTCTAAGATATTTCGAGATAAGTAGATGCGCAGACTCCGCCATGCTGGTCAAAGCAGTCGATATATTTAATGCTGCTGTGGCCAATGTGGCATCTGTTCGCGCACGCATCTCTGCGAGCTATGGTTGCCCTGGCCTCATCGAGAGCTGTCATGTTCCCTACAATATGTAATTAATTATAGTTATCATAAAAAACAGAATTTGTCAGTTAAAATAATATAAATTGGGTTCTAATTGGCAGTTTTCTGTTAAACGAAAATGACACTCTGATATACTTGGGGTCGGGCACCACATGCGCGCGGGCGATTTTGTCTCGGCTGTCGGTTGCTAGGCCTTCCTGATTATTAAAGAAAACGTAAGAATCTATTTTTATACACATTAAATATAGAGTTATTGTTTCGTTTTGGTTTGCATGGACGTATGAGTGTTGCTCGCCTTAGTACCTGCTGTTGGTTATTTATTAGTGAGCCAAGGATCGTCAAGTGGAAGGACCCTTGAGAGCGCTTTTTATGGATTGGCGTTTTTCTATGTTAAATAGATAATACTAATAGGTCCATGAATATTTGAACTTTGTGTTAAGATTTTTTTGTTGAGTTTGTTATTGTATAGATTTTATGAAATAAAAAGTGACTGTGTCAAAAACTTAACTTGCTGCTTTTCATTAATTCATGTTTTAAAATATAATCTTATGACACAAAATCAATATGATAAGTTATTAAATAATGAGAACCTATTGGTGGTGGTGTGGAGCCTTGACTAGCCGGCTGAACATCTACTGCTTCCACCACTTCCACAGGTGCATCTCTCTGCTGAGATTCTGTTGTAATTGTTGGTGATTCCAGTGTTGCTGTTCTGCTGGAATCCGCTAGTGACATATTTCCATGAGCGGCGGAACTCTCTTGAATAAAATATAATTCTCTGAAAGAAGGATTTAAAAGGATTATAAATAATGATTAGTAAGTAAATGGCTAATATCAATTCTCAAAAAGGTGAAGTAGGTTACTCACAAAACAGGTGAGTTTGACACTGGCAGTGCCACTTCCTGTTCCACTTCTATATCTTCAGTATTATTGAGGTACTGTTTGAACAAAAAAAAATAAAACATGTAAGATAAATTACTGAATTTTTGGAATTTAATTATCATGATCAACAATTATCTTATCACCTCAATTTGAATCTCTGGATCTTGACGGACTCCAGTAAACAGGCCAACATCTCTACCTAGAAGGGCAGCCACCCTTTTCTCTAGAGGAGTTAACTGAGGTACCCTGCTCGGTCCACCCCCTGTAGCCCTGAAACCTTTATTTATTTCAGAAAGCTTGGTCCGCACTCTACATTTGTAACAATTCCAAAACTAAAAGAGATAAAAAACTTAGCGTTGTGTGGAAACCTCAAGGCCTCAAGTGGGTCGTCAATATTTACATATACACTTGTCGCTTAGCACTGGATACAATACATAACAATAATAACAGTCTATGGTGCAATATTTGACTTGAAAATAAATAAGCAATAATATAATAAAATAACTCATAATATAATAAACAAATACTCTAAAGTCCAACAAAAGTTTTTGCTTGCCGCTGATTGTTTACATTTAAATAACTTTGAGATAACCAAAACGTTTCATTTCACTTAACTGGCATGCAAGAGTCGTAAAATGAAACGTTTTTCTAAGTTTATATTATTTTACTGTCTACATTTTTCATTTTTGAATCAATAAAATATTAAGTAATATGGTTTGATTAATTTATTTTATTAAATAACACGTTTGGTGACCCTTTTATCTATTTAGTAACATTTATATTTTATACTGTGGTAACATCAGAACATACTATTTGTCATGCTGGTATCACAGGTTAACGTTTCTAAATTCGATTACATTCCCGTTCCAATTCAGCAGCGGTTCGGTTCCCGTTCTGACATAACAACTAGTAGAATGACTTTAAAGGTAACCATCGCACGGTGATAGGAATAGGACCGTTGCGTAATAGCGATAGGACGTGTAATTTTGCAAATTAGTAGAATCGGCCCCCTGGAGTTCTGAAATACAGGCCTAGGCTTAGTTTAGTCTCCAGATCTCTCACAAATTACTATTTTATTTTTGTCTAAAAAAAAAAAAAAATTTCCCAAGAATCCACCTTCACGTGAGCAAAGCCACGGGCACAGCTAGTCAGTTAAATTACAATCCGCTGGCCACATATGAACTACGCATGTGTTCCTAAACAGATTAACTGAAATAACATTATATTATCCTACTAACATACACACCTAGGTTTCACTCCTATAACGCAAATTAGGCATACACTATCCTCATTCCACTTGACTTGATAAAGTCATAATATTATGGCTGAACTTGAAATCGTGACGAGTGACGTCACAGATAGTTGCCATAAATAGGTGTGTGAAGTTAAGATAGTACCTGTTATTGATAAAACGGTGAGCATTGATTTGAAATTGATTTTAATATGATGCGAAGTTTATGGGTACATAACATCACCACTGTTTTCCCCGTAGGGAACTTCAAGCACTACTGCTAAGCATGTGGTTTAGATGCCCGGGCTTAACGAAGTGCCTATTTCGTTTTCCTTTTTGACTTTCCTCAAATGCAGCTCCTGGTAACTGTTTTTGCCAACATCTCAATTATTATAGACATACTTTCTGGTAGAACCCGCAGGCAGATATACGTTTTCTTAAAAATTACGCAAGTCTGCTGATGGGGATACATTAAGGGTGGTTTGTTGCTTTATGCCAAACGATGTCAGCTTATTGTATTCCAATCTGGGGTGAAGCTATTGAGAGCCATTTTATCCGACTTGAACGAGCACATAGAGCTGTTCTGAAGGTTCTGTTCTCTCGGCCGCTCAGATATTCCACAGTACAGCTTTATGCGGCATCTAAAGCTTTAACTGTCAGGCAGCTGTATGTCCTTCAGTCAATGCTCCGTAAGCACCATACTCGTCCGGTCCGTGCTCAGATCCAAAATACACGGTTTTTCCTCAAGAGTCGCATAAAAATTCGTTTGTCAAGTGACACTATTATGTCACCAGCACGAAACTTTATAACCATTAAAGTGCTAAAATTATTATGTTATTAAATATCAGTTCAAATCTCAGCTCATATTGAAAACTAACCTAACGCAATACTGAGGATCTCCTTTTGGGAAATTTTAGATATATAAAAATAGTTAAGGTTTTTTTTATAAAAGTTAAACTGTATTAATTATTATACTATCGCATAAGCTCGCACACACACTTACACTGACAGTCACACATAATCTTAAACACCCACACACACATAATACCAGTCAAATAAACAGTAATAATGCTTTTTTATATTGTTTCTCTTGAACTTGTCCTTATGGATTATTGTGTTTGATGTTTGTTCCTTAATTTTCTTTGAGCACATCACTTTGAAGGGACACTGGTTTCTAAGATACAGGAACATAAACCTAGTTTAGAAGTCAGGGTTCTCTCTTTGAAACACCATCTTAAGCCATTTTAGATCAAAATAATGTAATGCATTTACGGAGAAATAAAGATTTATTTATTATTATTATTAAATGTACCAGGATTATGGCTTTAAATCCGTATCAAAAGAGATGAAGATGGGTACATTTTCTCACCTTGCAACTTATTTACTTTCAACCATTTTAATCTGGTAAAAACAACATCTCTGAAACATTTTATATCAATAATATCCTTTAACCCCTTCATTGCCTGAAGCGTGGATCCACGCGAGACACAATGGCTTTTTAATTGTTTCGGTAATAACGGCATTTAACTATGTCCAAACTTTTCGCAAATAAAAGGTTGATTGTGTTGTATAGGAAACCACAAACCAATTAAGTTCCAAGGGAACGGAGCGATGTTATCGTTAATAGCAATATCTTCTCGACAGCCGCGAATCGATTGGTATCTGAACTAAGCGGAATTAAGCTGCACTTGCTGCTGTCTGCCTCTTTATTAAACCACAAGTATCAGCGCAACAAATTAGTTAAATTGTTTGTTGTTTGCGGTCTAGAGCTCCCGACAAAGTGACATTCTAATTAGCGATTGTCGAAATGCCAAAAGATCGGGCTTGCTGTCCGATCAATCTCATTCTGACCCCCGACGGAAAAAGAGGGGATTTCTAAGTTTGAAGTGTGTATCTGTGTGTTTGTGTATTTTAGGGTTCCGTACCTCAAATGGTAAAAAAAGAACCCTTATAAGATCACTTTCATGTCCGTCTGTCTATCTGTCCATGTGTCACCACCGAATTTCTCAGGAACGGGTAGACCTAGCAAGTAGAAATTTATACCAGATACTGAGGTAGATAACTATAGTCCCTATTAGGTGTATAAGAACCAAGCTCCTGAGTCACCACGATAAAAATATATAAGCAAATTTAGTTTTTCGCGAAAACTTGTAAGTACCAAAATTTACCTTAATTTTCAAAAATTTTATTTTTAGGAATTTTCCCTTTACTTGTGCTGTAAGACCTTGCTTTTAACCAAAATTGACAATTCTAGGTCAACCGGAAGTAACCTAAAGGAAAAATTCCAAAAAAAATAAAGTTAAATTACGGTAAATTATGGTACTTTCAAGTTTTCACGAAAATCCAGTTTTTCCTATACCTTTTTAACTTAGCCAACAATAAAATTCTAATTCTAAATCTTTATTTCGAGCGAAGACTCTTAAAGGGTTAGTAACAATGAGCGTTAAAACTAAGTATTAATAAACGGTACGATACGGTGAAATATGTAACTGAAAGCAATGAACTGCGTATATATACGAACAGTCCACTCTGTCAGCAATCATTTTCAGAACCCTGTTAGGTCTGTTCATAACTCGGGCCACCATTGATGTTGCGCGCTTGCGCATTGTCGCTCAAAAACAAACGCGCCACCGTAAACATCCCTGACGCACTACAACCCCAAGGCAAATCCATCTGTTTTCTGAACGCGTTATTATACTGAACACGAAGGGCGACATATGACGCCCGTGAATACTTCTCCCACAGGCTGCAAGTGTGGTGGTACAGAATGCTCAAAAGAGCGTCACCTTTATTTCTGCAGTAAAATGTGCAAACCTGCGTGCTATCATATTCGCACGCTCAAAAAGAGCCCTCCGTTCCCTTTCAATGACAGCATTATCCTTTAAAGCTTATTATTGACACAGACCCGTCAATATGATAACCGAAATGTTGACTGCTAAGCACCAAAATCAGGGCCTACGTATATAAATTGACGAGGGCAGGGGAGGTCATTCCCCCCTGTCTCACTCCACACTCCAATTGATAAGGCTCCGACAGCACACCCGCCCACCAAACTCTGATGATCTGGCTTCCATACCAATGCTTGAAGATACTTATGAGCTCGATAAGCATGCTTATAGGTTCAAGTTTCCTCCATAATGTATCTTAGGAAACCAGATCATAAGCCCTAAACCGATCGAGGAAGCAAGCGAAAACAGGAGTTCCTCTTTTAGTGTAGTACCTGACGGCATGCTTGAGACACAGAACTGCACTCTCTGTAGAAAGTACTGGCCGAATACCGAACTGATTGACGTGCAGCACAAGATATTCGTTAAGCTGTGTATCAAGCAGACTGTGGTTGCTAGAGAAATAGGTATATAGTTTCTACTATCCGAAAGATAACCTGTTTTACTTTTAACAATGGGAACCACGGTCGTTCTCTTGAGGCAAGTATGAATGACCAATACATCAATTGTACAGCAGTGCAGAACCTCGGTTAGTGAGGACCGGCCTAATGCAAACGCTCGAGCTACTGAGCCCATCATGTCCAGGGGACTTACCTCTAGACGTAGACCTGATGACCCTGGCCACATATTTGACACTGGAACGTGAGCCCACCTTGCCAGAACGGGGCTCAGCATCCAGCAACTAACAAGAGCTCCCTAGCGATGACTTTAAAACAAACCGATTTCTAAAAAGGTTTGCAATATCCTTCACATCACTCACACGATTCACACTAACAGGCAGGCCTGGCCGAATGCTCAATTTATTAGCGCTCTTCCAGAAACCGCGGTAATCACGCTTTGAATGCTTAGAGGCAATTATGTCCATCTTTATCTGTATCTTTGTCTGTATAATGGGTAGGTACGGAACCCTCGGCGCTCGAGTTTGACTCGCACTTGGCCGGTTTGATTTTATGTTTGAAAGATGAGTTTGTCGAAAGTGTTCTTAGTTATGTTTTATGAAAATCGGTTTAGTCATTCAAAAGTTATTTGCATTTTACTCTTTGAATCGGCGTATTTTCGCAAGGTATCGTGTTGTAAATTACGAGTTTCGATGGATTTTACTTGTTGTAGACACGCTTCGATTGACAATCGACAGTGAAGTTTATAAAGCCTCGGAGGTTAACTAAGTTTTAGATTTTTCATGTTGAAGTTTCGGTTATTGCTGTCTCTGATAGGTTTTCGCTTTCTTTAGAGGCTGAATGAAACCTGTTTCCGTAAATTATTTTACAAAAAAAAGCCTGTGTATAAATATCGCTGTGTGGCTCCTTTAATCCCGGTAAAATGCATGATTCCTGTGTGTTCATAATCTACATGCATGCACATCATGACATGGTGATTGTGGTGAATGAATCGCTTAACTTGAAAGGGATAAATATAAATGTGAACAAGACACAAGAGTATGTAAGGATCGTAGGAGATGGCGTTCTGTAGTTTCTGCCAACCCCCATAAGATAAGGCGTGAGTTTATGTACGTATGCGTATGTCCCGTAAACCACGGCAAGAAAAGCTGCTTTCCAATATACACCTTACCCACTAAGCAATATCTCACCAGCTTTACTTACCTTCCTTTCTACCCTGCTGAAAGTTATGGCGTATTTATAATACATATTATGTATGTCGATGGCAGCTGCCTTCCATATAATTAGCGGTGTACCTTGCTACCGGGTGCCAGGCAGCCTTTCGTAAACGAACCTTGTTTGCAAGACTGCCGGAAATTGTGATATTAGCTTTTCGGATTGTGGTCGAATATATGTAAAAGTAGATTTGGCCATGTAGTTTTAGAGATTCTGTGTGTATTTTTGAGATGGTGGAAAGCTATCTCCTAATCCTACAAATAAGTGTTTGGTGCTTTGAAAGTGTTCTTACTAATCTTGCTCTAGCTATATATAAATATATCTTAGCGTACGAGCTCGAGAGAAGTAACTAGATACACGTTGGTATTTTCATTACCCATTTGCAATACAATTAGAGATTTTTTAAACAACTTTTTCGCAAAACTCCAATGAAAAGACTTGCTTACTGCCTCCCACTGAGAGAACAGTTTCTCATTATATTATTCATGATAAAACCATCCTAACCTTTCTGCCGTTTTCTCATGTTACTTGGTGTCGGCGCAACACTTTTTCTTTCTTGCCTGCTTTTATTATCAGGCCCTCCCTTTTCTTTCAACTTCCGAATTACACAATGGTGACTAAATAACATAAACACACCGGCAAAATTAGCGGAACGAAATAGAAATATCGATTATTTTTAAACCACGTTTTATTTTTAGAAATGTATATTAAGACGGGTATCCTTACTTAAAAATAATCCTTTTAAAATAAAAATAAGATTGCATTTAGATCATTTTGTGTGAGTAACATGATTTTATGTGTTGATTTTTAAGGTTAGTAAGAAAAGTTGAAAGTAGGTCAGATAGGCAGTCGCTCCATGTAAAACACTGATACTTAGCTGAATTCGGTAAGATTGAAAGCCGACCCCAATATATTTGGGATAAGTCTAGGCAGATGGTGAGTAAGAAAAATTAAAAATGTTAGTAAAAAAATCAATTTCACAATAAAATTAATATTACATAATATGCAGTGTAAAAAAAAAACAAAAAGAGACTAAAAGACGTTTACATAGTAGAAGACTATCCAAAAGCAGTATTAGAAAAACGCAAATTGCTACAGGAACAATTAAAGGAAGAAAGAGCGAAAGGAAAATTTGCATATATAACATATGACAGGCTGATAGTGAAGGAAGGTAACACAGAAAAAAGAAAACCGGCCAAGTTCGTGTCGGACTCGTGCACGAAGGGTTCCGTACCTTTATCGCAAAAACGGCAAAAAAATCACGCTTGTTGTATGGGAGCCCCCTTAAATATTTATTTTATAATGTTTTTAGTATTTGTTGTTATAGCGGCAATAGAAATACATCATCTGTGAAAATTTCAATTTTCTAGCTATCACGGTTCATTAGTTACAGCCTGGTGACAGACAGACAGACAGACAGACCGACGGACAGACTGACCGCGGAGTCTTAGTAATAGGGTCCCGTTTTTACCCTTTGGGTACGGAAACCTAAAAAGAGAAGAATATACATCTCCTGGGATACAAACAAACCCTAAAAAACAAATTTGTGATGCGAGCTAGATCAAATCCAAATTCTTCCTTATCATCAATAAACAAAACTAACTAGCAATTAAATACCAGTTACCGAAAGCGGAACAACCCCAACCCGGCTGGTCTCCGTGGGGTTGACAGACCACTACCCTCAAAAACACCTACCCAAAATAATAAAAACAATATAAACAAAATACAAATAGCTACTATTAACGGAAAAACACTGAGAACTGGGGCAAGACTTATCGAACTTGAAGAAGCATTGAAAGATGTTAGATGGGACATACTTGGACTCTGTGAAGTTAGAAGATCTGGAGAAGAAATAAAAGAATTCAAAGATTTTATATTCTACTACAAAGCCGAAATTCAAGGAAGAAATGGAATAGGCTTTTTAGTTAAAAAAGACTTTAAACAACACATAGAAGAATTTGATGGTATATCGGATAGAATAGGAATCCTAAATATTAATTTACCTGGCTTCAGAAACCGTTCTCAATACTGCAAATATATGCCCCAACAGATCAAGCAACGGAAAAGGATAAGGATATATTTTATATTAGTCTCACCAAGACAATGCAGAAACTAAATAAGAACATCATATTGATGGGGGACTTTAATGGTCAAATAGGAGCCAAATCAGATAAAGGAGAGTTCATCAATCAATGGGCAACGTATGATGAAGTTTTGTTTGGAACAGAACATGAGGGAATGAATACCTTTTTTCTCAATAAACAAGACAGGAAATGGACGTGGATGTCTCCAAATGGCAAAGATAGAAATGAGATAGATTTCATAATTACCAATATGCCCAAGATGTTCTACAACGTCAGCGTGGTCTCAAATCTATATTTTAATTTAGATCATAGAATGGTAAGAAGAACAATAGCGTGCAAAGAATTAAAAATGCAAAGAAGAAATTTCATAAAATAAATTGCCGGTCCATAACACATATATCAGAACAAAATCTTAATGAACTAAAAATATCACTAAACTTGATTGAGAAACAAAATAATGTACAAGAAAAATACAACATCTTAGAAGAAGCCCTATTAAAAACAAATAAATTTAAAACAAGAGATAAAAGTGACAAACTCGGTGACGTAGCCAGATTAAAAATAAACCAAAGAAAAGAAATGATAATAAACAGAAAAGAAAATCGTACACAAATAGCTAAGATTAGTAAATAAATTTCAAGAGCCATCAGAAACCATAGAAAAACCAATCGACTTAATATCATCAGAGAACAAATAAACAAAACCGGAGGAATCAAAAAAGCTTTAAAACAACTTAAAGAACATTCAACATGGATAACAAAGACAACGCAAAAAGGGAAAGACAACAAAATACAAACTACAACCAAGCGACGACATATTTTACAAACGGCAACAGATTTTTACAAAGAATTGTATATGGATAATTTGAACGAATACTTATGCAAAACAACATTAGAAGAAGACCCAAACCCAGAACCAATCCCATACGTTATGCAAAGTGAAGTAAGAAGAGCTATTCAAACACAGAAAGCTGGTAAATCACATAGAGATGATATGATAACTAACGAATTGCTAAAACTTACCATGGAAGAGATAACACAACCTTTTACACATATATGTAATGAAATTTTGGAAACTGAACAAATTCCTTCCCAATGGACATCGTCAACAATAATTCTTCTATATAAAAAAGGAGATAAAAATTAAATTAATAATTATAGACCCATTACCTTGATGCCGAACTTATACAAAGTGTTCAGCAAAATTTTATTACACCCCTTGACTAAAAAACTAGACAGTAATCAACCCAAAGAACAAGCGGGTTTCCGCTCAGATTTTTCAACAATCGACCACACACATGTTGTCAAGCAAATTATTGAAAAAAGCAACGAATACGACCGCCCGTACTACCTGTCCTTCGTAGACTATAATAAGGCATTTGACTCTTTGAAGCATAATTACAGGGATTCTTTAAAAAACAAAGGAGTTGAAAGTAAATTCATTAAGATCATCAAGAACATATACGTCAAAAGCACAGCAAAAGTACAACTTGAAAACGTTGGAGATCAATTTAAAATACAGAAGGGTGTAAGACAGGGAAACCCACTGTCACCAAAAATATTCAATGCAGTTTTAGAAAATATATTTAGACAACTTAATTGGGAAACTTTCTGTATGCAAATAAACGGAAAAAAACTACACCATCTGAGATTCGCAGATGACCTCATTTTGTTTGCAGAAAATCATATCACACTAAGAACAATGTTACAACAACTAACAGCTGAAAGTAAAAAGGCAGGTTTAACGATGAATATCAGTAAAACAAAATTGATGACAAACAAGAACGAAGTCAAAATTAAGGTGGACGAAGAAGAGATCGAATACGTAAAGGAGTATATTCACCTGGGTCAAGTCATATCTGTGGAAGACTTATCAATTAAAGAAGTAGAAAGACGAGTAAATAACACCTGGCAAAGATACTGGTCCCTCAGGGAAATTATGAAAAATAAATGTATACCCATATCGGAAAAGAAAACCGTCTTCAACACTTGTTTACTTCCATGTCTCACCTACGGCTGCTAGACCTGGCCACTAACACAAAAAATTGAGCACAAACTGGGTGTGTGCCAAAGAGGAATGGAAAGAAATATGTTGGGACTAAGGTTGGAATATAAATGGAAAGCTACAACAATTAGGAGCATCACCAAAGTAACAGATGTTAAAGTAAAAACACGAACCTTGAAATGGAAATGGACTGGTCACATGATGAGATCAACATCAGGAAAGTGGACAAAAAAGTAACAGAATGGTACCCGCGGGACGGAAAAAGACGTAGAGGAAGGCAGAAAAAAAGATGGGAAGATGATCTGCCCAAGGATTGGAGAAGGACAGCAATGGACAGGCAAATGTGGAGGGAACTTGAGGAGGCCTATGTCGCAAGACAGCCTGACCTGGTAACTGATGTTAAATGTTAAAATATAAACAAACAAAAATAAAATGAAATAAGTGTAGTTAGTATAGTTTAGTTAGTATAGTTTTATGTTTTATTATATTACAAACTGTGCAAAGGTCAGAGTTAATAAAGGCTATTTTTATTTTATTTTATTTTAATATGCAGTGTTTCCTCCACGTTCTCTTAATAAAGTTTTCACCCACTTAGACATGTTGAGAATAATGTTATGCATTGTTTCCTGTGGTAGTCTCTATCATTCCTATAAAACGGCGCTTTTCACTTCACCCACATTGACAAGTGTAGGTATTATGAATGTTGCCCTTCGTTTTAACAGGTCCCATACTTTTTCTATCGGATGCATATCTGGTTATCTCGCCGGCGTGACGCCGGCAAAACTGCGATATTGGCCTTATTAAGATAGTCTGCAGTTGAAAAAGTGGTATGCGACCAAGCAGCAATTATCCTGGATCAAAATGAAGTGACCCCTGATAAAGGGGCTAAATGATATCACATTTTATTCCTTAATAACTCTTCTATAGCGATTTGCAATAAGATCTCCTATATCGATCACCACCAAGTACGTACGAGTTCCAAAACATATCCTACCAGAATCCAATATTGTTCCTCTACCATATACCACAGTGGTAAAAATAATACAGATTAAGTTATTTGCTACTTGTTCATGATAACACATTTATTGACGTCCGTTAATCCAATTTAAATGAATTCACAATAGACACACACAAGACTAAACAATATTTTACTCCATTAGTCCGTGGACCAAATTCGCTGTTCTCTAGCAGAAGTTATTCTGTTTCTAAGCACGTATGAACCTAAACCACCCTCTAAACCTCCTTCTTACCGTAAGCACACTTACTGTTACACCTTCAACTTACAGCTCATGTCTGGTTTGTATGTCCTTTAAACGCAGGTTTTTGCGAAATAGAAAATGAATAAAACGATTACTCCTGTTAGAAAAACGAGTTTCCTGCCTTGATCTTTTCACAAAAACATTAGTCTCTTTGAATCATTGGAAACTACAATCAATGGTTGAAACAGGTAAACGATGAATTATGTACATCCTCTGTAGGTTTTATAATTTTTCCTCATCTCATGTGCCCTGGGCAGAGGCCCAACTTATTTCAAACTGATAGCAGTTTTAAATAGGTTGGGCACAATGACACCCTTAACTTCAAAAAAGATCTTATCTTTAAAAATAAAACGAATAACTCATTATGTTAATTGAATTTTTTCGAAATTTTAAAACAAAACCATAAAGTGGGCATAAACGAAATTCTCTCAAAATATATAAATTCAAATAAAGTTAAAACAATCGCACAATAGGTGGCATGCAATTGTTTCATAAATTAAGCATAATTGGGTTTATTACAAAACAAAATAAAAACCACCCTGAAATACAAAAAAAAAAAAATATGATGTTTTTGTCTTGTTCCGCTAATTTTGCAAGTGTGTGTAGTATTATTAACTAAGTTAATATTATTGATGCAGTACTCCTAGAGCCACACAGTCTACGTCACAAGTAGATTCAGTTTAAATGCCTACAGGTATAAGCTAAAGTAGTCCCTTGTTTCTGCAAATTGCTCAGTATAAAGAGGGATATTACCCAATATCCGTACTCAAATAAAATATCGATGGAACAGCCTGCAAGAGACGCCGCAGTGACCGAGAGGTCGTAAGATCGAACCCGACCGAACCGGAGCTACCCCACAGGCTTGATAATTGTAAGAGGAAAGCCTACCTGGAATATTAGCAATATGCATCAATCGTGGCACCCAACTTACAAACTACACAAGAACGAATAAAAGGGGCACAGACACAATATAACGAGCTGTAATGATTCAAATTCTACCCACAGTTTCAAAAGGGAATTGCATTTTATTTAAAAATAGAAACTAATCCTTTCTATAGTGTTATTATTTTTAGGTGAAATTAATTAACAGCCCTGATATCTAACAACAAAAAAGGATTAAAAATGTCTAAAACAATGTGTATTTTTGCGAGGAGCGATTTCCAATAGTCAATTAATGGAAAATAACGTTAATCTCTACAATGCCTTCACAGAAATCGGCTAAAAAGAGTTCGTCGATAACAGTTTTACTTGGCGGGCAGAAAGCCTTCCGCTTTTAATTTTGTTTCTGAATATCTTCTAAGCGGCCCGGGTTGGGGTTCCGCGGAGAAACAATGATCCTTTTTAATTACATGTCCATTCGAGCGTGTGACATGTTTCAATTCGGTGGCCGGTTTATATCTAAAAATGTCCGTTTTTTATGCTCTTCTTTGTGTAATGTGGTAGGTAATGTTTTCTTCTTAAGGCGATATATACGCCCCAATGTAACGCAGTACTGGCCGTGCGTCCGCTCGATGCCAAAAATTAAAAATTGAACCTCCTTTTGAGCAGTTTTGTTTGCAAAATATGATTTGATTTACATATGCTATGTTAGGTATGAAGAAATTCCAGCCATCAATTTTTCTGTATAAAAATATTTTTAAACATCCAAGTCGTTTTGGAGGAGTTTCCCAAAGTCGCGAATAAATATCGCGTTGTTAATTATTTTTTTAAAGCTAAACTATTAGTTACACGAAAAAACCTTGTGTTCAAAATTATGTACATGAATCAATAATAAATATTTTTTTTTTTCAAACCTTTTAACCTAGCTGTTACTGAGGAGTATGCTTTAGAAAGTTACCGTTTTTACGGAACTAAAGCGTATGTAGGCCCTTAAGGGCAAAGTTGCACTTAGTTTTTAATTTCTTCATCATAATCAGCCTTTTAATGTTCCCACTGCTGGGATACAGGTATCGTCTCTGTGAGAATGGGCCTTAATCCACCACGCGGGCTCAGTGCGATCAGGTGGATGTCACCTGTCTTCGAATGTAAAGGTTTTTACGTGTAACTAATAGTTTTGCTTTAAAAATAGTAAATTATGGTACAAGTGTGTAATGTTGGTGATTACCGCTGAGGCGCCATTGAGACCCGAGCCGTTAGGTGAGGGTCTTAAGAGAGCCGAGGACGGTAATCATCAATACACACGTGTATCATACGACGTTTTTCAACACACTTGTGAAGAAAATAATACTAAAAAATCATTTCCAACAGTAAAAACGAGCTATGAAATTTTTTTCGCAATGGCGGGCAAAATTAATCAGTTTTCCTATGCGCGCGCATCTAACAATGGCGATCAGCCATATACTAAAAATAATGAGTTATCTTTTTTTTGCCTTTTCGCGGATAGCGTTTTAGCCATCTAAAACTTGAAATGGGGAATTTCAAGTTTTCTTTATTACAGACAAAAACAAAAGTTATATTTATGTGAAAGTTGTATTTTAAACACGTACAAGTTGAAATTATCTATTTAAATATGAAGTTGCATGAAATGTGTTGCATTTGTACTATTGAGCACGATCTTTTTTGTATCGGAACTTTTTTAAGAACAAAGCAACTCAACCAATAAATAAAAAAAGAAACTTTTTATCTCACTTATTAGAGCCACTTTATGAGCAAGTGTGTTGAAAATTATTTTTCAACACACTTGCTCATAAAGTGGCTCTAATTTCACCGCAATTAGGCACTTAATGACACCTGTTATCAAACTGTGACTTTTTCATTACTATTATTCACAAGTGAGATAAAGAGTTTTTTTATTTATTTATTGGTTGAGTTGCTTTGTTCTTAAAAAAGTTTCGATACAAAAAAGATCGTGCTGCATGAAATGTGTTGCATTTGTACTAACAAATGCAACACATTTCATGCAACTTCGTATTTAAATAGATAATTTCAACTCGTACGTGTTTAATAAATAAAACGTTCACTTAAATATAACTTTTGTTTTTGTCTGTAATAAAGAAAACTTGAAATTCCCCATTTTGTACGTGGCTAAAACGCTATCCGCGAAAAGCCAAAAAAAAAAGAAACTTCATTCTTTTTAGTCTATGGCCGATCGCCATTGTTAGATGCGCGCGCATAGGAAAACTGATTAATTTTGCCCGCCATTGCGAAAAAAAATTCACAGCTCGTTTTCACTGTTGGAAATGTTTTTTTTGTATTATTTTCTTCACAAGTGTGTTGAAAAACGTCGTATGATACACGTGTGTATTGATGATTACCGTCCTCGGCTCTCTTAAGACCCTCGCCTAACGGCTCGGGTCTCAATGGCGCCTCAGCGGTAATCACCAACGTTACACACTTGTACCATAATGTACTATAACAACACGATATTTATTCGCAACTTTGGGAAACTCCTCCAAAATGACTTGGATGTTTAAAAATATTTTTATACAGAAAAATTGATGGCTGGAATTTCTTCATACCTAACATAGCATATGTAAATCAAATCATATTTTGCAAACAAAACTGTTCAAAAGGAGGTTCAATTTTGAATTTTTGGCATCGAGCGGGCGCAAGGCCGGTACTGCGTTACATTGGGGCGTATATATCGCCTTAATTAAAACCATAAACATTGTTCTTGTATAGCTTGTATAGCTATAAAACATACTTTTTTACATTTATTATTATATTGCGCGTAAAATTATAGCTGTCATCGTAAACAAATATTTTAACGTGCAGTGCAATGAGTCACGTATTTGTAAAATCATACAAATATTAAAACATGTGTGTATTGTGCAGTTCTCAATAAGCAATAATTATTCCATACCAATTAGTTTTGAAAGCTAAATTGAGCATCAATTTGACTGTTATTGTTTAGTATATTAAAATGCACTGGAATTGTTAATTATGAATATTGTGTTCGGTATTATTGACTATAGACAGCAGACTATTACATATAGGTTTTTAGGTATATGAACATATTTTACTCGTATATAGAATCTAGGTAAAATCCATACTAAAATTAAAGTTGCAAAAGTAACTCCAGTCTGTATTGAAACCCAATATGCATACACGCGTATAGATTGGATCTAGGAGAAATTTTTTTTTCATTCTTTACAGAAGTAAAATTATGAATTATAAGTACTTAATATTATGTGTGTGGTAAATGAAGACTGATTGTGCACTGCTGTAAACCTAGTCACCTGGTTTAATGAGCTTTTATCATCATCACTAATAAACTATTCAACTTGCATAAAATACAGGATTTTGGTACTTTGTACTCATAATCATTACGCGCTACGGAACCAAACAGCAATGAGAGGAGCCTGCACCTGTGTCATGTTATCTGGGTATGTTTAATTGTGTTTTATACCCGTATCTCTAAATACCATGTATTGTTCAGAATTGTTTTTATATTTTCTGCGCCTGCACGATCTTTTAATTCCCGATGACAAATATTAGTTTCCTAGATTGGCTGCCCACATTTAATTAAGAATTAATTGGACACTTTTTCGATGCACTTTGTTTTTAATTTCATCATCTTAATCAGCCTTTTAATGTTCCCACTGCTGGGATACAGGTATCGTCTCTGTGAGAATGGGCCTTAATCCACCACGCGGGCTCAGTGCGATCAGGTGGATGTCACCTGTCTTCGAATGTTTGGTTCTAGGACATATCACGATGTTTTCCCGAACGGCCCAAACACATCGTCGCCTCGTATAAATCTATGAGCTTGTTTCTTGTTGTTGCTTAGCTGTTTTCTGGGTTGCAAATTCGTTCGCAGTTTTATGTGTGGGCCCTCTTGGTACCACCGTCGCGGTCAGCCAGTAGCTGGCACTTCATTGATACAATCCGAATGATTGCTGATTGGGAAAGAAATATGGTTGCTGTGATATTTTGATCTGAGAATGAACCTAATCTGGAAAAGATCTCAGTTTAATAAAAATATAAAATTCATTCATTCACAGTTGAGAATTTTGCTCCCACACTGGTCGTCCATGATGACGAAAAAGATTGAAATGCTATGCAAATAAAACGCTAATCAATAAACAAATGACTAATATTAAAAAAGGAAGTCCATGTTTGTTTTAATAAAATTATGCCAGTACTGCAAAATGGCAATTTCATAGAAAATACCTATAAAGGTTAATATTTTCTCACTACCAAAAACAAAAAACACAGATGAATAAGAATATTTCTCCGTTTAATATCAATTTATTTTCAAAACCATTGAACCATTCAAAGGTAGTTTATGTCTCTACCTTCACTTTATATTTTGGAATGTATTTTGTATGTCCGTAAAAATCGAGGGCGTTTCAAAACTAGAAGCGACTTCCATAATTTAAATACACGCAGTAAGCACGAAATTGTAATACCCAAATTCAGATTAACGAAAACTAGCAAGTCTTTTCTTATAAACAGTATACGCTTTTATAACAAGTTGCCAAAGTCAGTTATAGAACTGACCGATGGATAGTTCAAAAATCACATCAAACCTTGTGTCTATATTAAAAAAGCAAATTATAAAATCAAGGACTACGTTGAAGATAAAATTTTTGGCTTTAGCTCCTTCTGCGCATGCGGCTTCCCTGGTCACTCATAAACGGCACAAATATGTGGATGTCTCTAACTATTCTCAATCTCAATTTTTCATTTTTTATCTTTTAATTGGCCTTTTTACAATAGTTCGCAAATTTATTTCGTAAGTCTTGTTATATATATATTTTTTTAACTTTGTATAGATTCTTTTACCGATTATTTTGTGAATGTGTGAATATTGTAGGCCTTCTAGATGTTAGTTAAAATTTGTTAACTTTTTTTTTTAGTTTCTTACGACTTATTGTCGGACCTACGTTGTCCCCCCATAGTACTAATGCTGTAACATGGAAATATTGTAAAACCAAACCAATTTTTAAAAGAGTAACCATTGAGTTTCTTGCCGTTTCTTCTCCATAGGAAACGACCAACCCGAACCGTGCACATTTTGTCGACGTGAAATAAAAGATATTGATTTTATTTATTAATGTTTAATATGAGCGATCACAGGCCGTCGTTCCTTTAAAATACAATGTTACTAATAATATTAAAAAACAATGTTATTAAAAGCAGTACTGCTTACAATGATGTAGCACATTCAACAAGGCCAGGGTATATTTCCGCGTGTAACGAAATCATACCGCCATCCAATTCGACGCCAACGCCATCTATTTAGAAAATGGAAGCTTTTCCCAAGGCTCAAAATAAATTAAAATGTTCAATAAAGTGAGTACTGTAGTAATAAAATAGAATAAGTTTGTAATTAATAAAACATTTTTGTTTCAAAAAATAAGTGCCAACTCTTTGATGATTTGTAATTTGAATAAAAGTCTTAATAAAAAGTTAATACAAGATATAATTATTGTTTAGGTATATTTCTATATTTTGTTTAATTTTTATTGTATAATTATATTGTGTTTATTTATTACTTCTATTGTATATATTATATTTAAATTCATTCATCACCTACCAATAAATCACCCAAAGGTTGACTGGAAAATGCCTAAGGCATTAGGCATTAGGTCCGCCTCTGTACATTTGTGTTCTAAAAGTATTAAATAAATAATACATAATTTAATGGACGTATAGTCTATATTGTGATGCTACAAACAATGTATCTACCTACCTAGGTGTGAAACTAGATCAATAGATTCGTAGAAAATAAAGAGCAGATATTTTTCTCTGGCGTAATGCGTTCCGTGCTGTATAAATATACCGTAAAATAAGGGCCACGAAGATAACGATATTTTCGTTCAAAACGCTTCCTTTTTAAGTTAAACGATGAAACCAATAATTTAATAAGTGGATGATATAAATGCATTTGAGTATCAGCTGTTAAAATGTATCTTCATAAAATACTAGTGAACAACAGTGGGACTGAGGGAAACAGGCCTCCTCTCATAGAGCGGATCATAGAGCTTTATTCGTCACGCGGGCCCCGTGCGGATAGGTAGAGTTTTAAAATCCTACTTCCTACTACTGTTATAAACGCGAAAGATTTTGAGGATGGATTTTTGTTACTCTTTTACGCAAGATTTTTCTGAAACTTCACAGAAACATAGCATATACATTAAATAACATATAGGCTTATAATTAATAAAGATATTGAGGGTTATACTAATATTACGCGGGAGGAGCAGTGGGTTGTAGCTAGTAGATAATATTATAAATGTGGCAGTTCGTATTTTTATCTTTCAATCAGCAAGGTTGAGGGGATGTGGATGTCATTTTTATTACACAGATAGTTTAAAACCTAGATTAACACATAGAATATCCTTTTATCCAGATAGACTTGGTATAATGATCATTTGGGAGAATAAAACACTTTTTACGCGGGCGAAGCTTTTCAGAAGCTAGATAAAATAAAATAATGAAAACTATCATCATCTGCTTAGCCTTTTCCCAACTATATTGGGGTCGGCTTCCAGTAAAATAATGAAAACAATATCTATCAAAATGTCTGAACCCAGAATCCTATTCTATGTATGTCCCAAAAAGTATATGTCTTTCTTTCTTGCTAAATATGTTCCTGCTCGCTGGTTTCCGAGCCAGCCTCCTCGTGCGAACTCATTACATCTCTTTGTCAGTGTCAGCTGCAGCTCATTTCTGGCTGAGCTTGACACATCGGTTCTGAATGGCTAGGTCTCAAGTAAGGTGGTTTGTGTTAGGTAGAAACAATAATATCACGTGCTGAATTCATTACACGATTTTGTAAAGGATTTTTAGATAGCTAAACCTAATTTTTTTGGGGAAATAAATGTCCAGTACTCTCTTTGTTTTTACCCGACTGTACCGAGCGTATGTATGTATGTCCATTTCTATAGCATGCTCTACATCCCAAACGGCTTGACGGATTATGACATAATAGATGTCGTTAGATTTGTCTTAATTATAAGAGCGCCATAGGCTACCCATTCTTTTTAAATAGCGCCCTTTTTAAAAAAAACGGGGTGATACAATATTTATTTATCGTTATCCTAACAATATGGGGTATCAAATGAAAGCTACTAAATAGGCCATTATATATATATATTGTAACACTTGTAAGTGCCTATTTTGCCACAAATTCAAGATAAGCGTAGCTTTGATAGCAAAATAAATAATCATTTACCCCATGATTTATTGGGTTAACTCTTTTATTACTAAAACTAAAAAGTCTGAAATACAACAAATTATTTTGCAACACACTTGCTCATAAAGTGGCTCTAATTTCACCGCAATTAGGCACATAATGACACCTGTTATCAAACTGTGACTTTTTCATTACAACAATTCACAAGTGAGATAAAGAGTTGTTATTTTTTAATTTATTGGTTGAGTTGCTTTGTTCATAAAATATTCGATACAAAAAAGGTCGTGCTCAATAGTACAAATGCAACACATTTCATGCAACTTCATATTTAAATAGATAATTTCAACTTGTACATGTTTAATAAATAAAACTTTCACTTAAATATAACTTTTGTTTTTGTCTGTAATAAATAAAACTTGAAATTCCCCATTTTAAACGCTAAAACGCTATTCGCGAAAAGCCAAAAAAAAGACAACTCACTATGGCCGATCGCCATTGTTAGATGCGCGCATAGGAAAACTGATTAATTTTGCGCGCCATTACGAAAAAAAAATCACAACTCGTTTTCACTGTTGGAAATTATTTTTAGTATTATTTTCTTCACAAGTGTGTTGAAAAACGTCGTATGATACACGTGTGTATTGATGATTACCGTCCTCGGCTCTCTTAAGACCCTCACCTAACGGCTCGGGTCTCAATGGCGCCTCAGCGGTAATCACCAACATTACACACTTGTACCATAATGTATTAATAAACACAAAAAACTCGACTGCCAAAAATTTAGTAACTGAAAAGAGAAAAACAATTACTAGAGATATAGTTTTTACTTTAAATATTATGAGGTGCGGCAGGCGGGGACAAACAAAATTGTAGAAAAACCGACCAAAACTTCGTTTGTCAGGAATTCTTGGGAAGCCCCGGTGAATTTTATTAGCGTGTACAAGCGGTCTTACAGTACGGAAATCAGTTGTATTTCACCAGTGATATCATTATTCCCTCCACATCTTTGTTGAAAACGCTTCCTAATCTCCACGAGTTATTTGAAGTCTAATCCACAGCACGCTTCTACATTACTAATAAAATAATGAATTAGTATTCTATTATTGTTATTTTTCAGAATTATTATATATAGAATTAAAGATTGGATGTCTGCCCGTTTTGCTTGCTCTCAGTTAGAAACTGGTACCTCTCTGTGATTTTGGAATACCTGAGGCACTTAAAATGTGTATGCCATGAATAGTTTTAAGCATTTTGTAAATAGAGTTGCGGTACAATATTCTTAGCTTTGAGCAGTATTTGGAAACAGTAACGAAAAATATCGAGGTGGTCCAGTGGCTAAGAATTCGCCTCTCGTGTTTAAAATCATGGATTCAAATCCGGGCGAGTAGCAAAGTGACTTTTTCAAATTCATAATGTGAATTTGAAAAAGTCACCAAGTCGCCAAGATAAACATTAAATGTACATATTATGTACTTTCTATGTTTATCTTGGATATCGCTAACAAGGGTCGTGAGGAAACATTTTTTTTTTTACTCAGACGAATTCATGCATACTGCACTACCACGGGGAGATACCACATTTATGTTGGACACTAACCCACCAAACACGGTGCCCACCTGTGCCGCTTATGCCGGGAACACGGGCACGCGTTAGCACGTCCACTAGCTGTCCATCACCGACCCTCCTCTGGGGGTAACCCCCATCACCAGCGCACCAGAACACTTTGCACGCCGTGACCACCCCAGGGACCAAACAAGCACATGGGCGCTAGACGACCCCGTGTGTGGCAGACTTGGTCTCCCTGTGACGGGTCACGTCATTGGCCCGCCACCTACCACTTTTCCGCCGCGGCTATAGCGGCCTACTCTGCGGCCCACCGCGTCCGCTATCAGGCGGTGGCGATGCATTCAATACATTTTTCACACTGCTTACCAGAAGATGCTGCTTTGGATGGTGGTTGGTTTGGTTATGTATGGTTTTCCCTCTAGGTGGACCGATAACTTGGAATCAAATGGATACAAAACACACAGGATCAATCACGTATTATTATTATACTTATGCTTGCTGCTTATTTATTATGACAAGTTAATATATTTAATTTAAGCTTAGTTTTTAGGGTTCCGTACCCAAAGAAAAAAAACGGGAACCTATTACTAAGACTCCGCGGTCCGTCTGTCCGTCTATCGCCAGACTGACTAACCATCACGGTTCATGAGATACAGCTAGACAGTTGAGATTTTCACAGATGATGTATTTCTGTTAACAATATAACAACAAATACAAAAAACAGAATAAAATAAATATGTAAGTGGTGCTCCCATACAACAAACGTGATTTTATTGCCGTTTTTTGCGATTATGGTACGGAACCCTTCGTGCGCGAGTCCTACTCGCACTTGGCCGGTTTCATTTTTAATGTTTATGTATTATGATGTTAAAATTCTAACACAATGTATATTGTAACTGAATAAATTGAATTGAATCGACATGGTTACATTTGTGGGGGGAGGGGGGGGGCTATGTTCAGCAGTGGACGTCTTGCGGCTGATATGAAGTTGATGAAAGATGATTAATTCTCTCACAGTCTGTCAATATTTTCTTCTGCCTCTGTTTTCGTCTTCATCCATGCAAATCTATATTTACAACTTCAACTTAATGTTTACCGTGGTTTCGCATAAGTTCTATAAAATATATTTGACATTATGTCTTAAAAATAACGATGACTTTTTATAGTTGCACGACAAATTACTTTTCCTTGCTTCCTTCGGGACGGCAAGAGCTATATTCCGAACACCGTTTACTGCACATAAAATATCTCAGTGATGACTTTTAAAGTAACAACTATAGGAAAGTTTTAACAACTTTTTCATGTCCCTTTGCCCGAAGTAACTTCTATAACGGAACGACGGCCTGTTATTACACTTTATACGGCCTATTACGAATAAAGAAACTACTATTCTGCCCTACAACTACCCTTAGAGGGCTACCAAAGTAAAATTAGCCTTACTCCTCAAGAATAGAATTGGTTTCAGGTCGGTTAAATCTGTATTTATGACGATTTAATTATAATAAGGGCGTGACTATGATATGATGATAAACGTTTTTATATACGCTGTTGAATTATGGACTACTTTGTTTGTTGATGAAACATTTTGCTTGTGCTCGACACTTTTCTCGATAAAGTTTTACAAGCAGAATTAGTGACCAGCAATTTTAATAAATGATTTGGTTTATCTGTGGTTTTATTCAGGAAAATACATATTAATTGACTGGATCGATGATTGCAGTTCGAGCTATCTGATACCTATATATTTCGAAAGTATATTATGAACTCAAAATTTTCTGTGGCAGTGGCGGTGAAGTACCTGGCCAAATTTTGTAGATATATCTACAACCTCACGGTGCAGAAAAACTATACCAAAATAAAGCTTCAAAACCTGAATTGACAACGCTACTCCCTAAACAAAACCAGAACACCTACACAACTGTCTACCCCACACGACACACAAGATAAAATCTAAAGACTGCTCCTCCAAGAGCACACAAGGAATTTATGAGCAACGGACACGGTTCCCCAACATTCTACGATTCTCTTCAAAACTTGGACTCTTTCAAACATATTCCCTCTCGCTCGAAAATATTGCGAGGTCTCCACATAAAGTTTCACTAGAAAAGTTTTTATTTCGACGCGAACAGTAGGATTTGTTTAAGAGCGAATTGATAGGTTGGTTTACTCGATTCTCGGAGGTAAGGTGTAGTTTCTCTTAACATTTTCAGGATTTTCCTATCCGCTTTGACATCTGATTTTAGTGGAATATCCCTGTTTTGGTTTTCTCTTGCTTTGTGACAGGTAACTGATAAAGGGTGGCTGTTTGCTGGAGATAAGATAAATGGTCTCTATTTTCCTTTTTAGTAATATTTTGGTATATATAAATTGTCTGAGTGCATGGTAAGCTATCATTTTTATTGCAAAATGTATAGAAGAAAAAAATAGCATCACTCTCAAGCATGCTGGCGATTAAGTATTCATTATTTTTAGGGTCATCCCAAAAGTAAAATAGAATTCCACATAAGACCATTTGTCTTTGTCTGTCTATCAAGACCTTTTTTCACAGAAAGGCGTGATGGTATCTAATTGAAGTTAATGTAAAATAACACTCCTCGGTCTCTCAATAACGGAGAACCCTATATACCCCGTTTTTTTTCGGTGTACATAATTATGTGTCTCCCTCCATAAATCATAGATATTTTTGGCATGACACTTTTCCTTATTTAAATTGAAGCATTCTCTTTTCCCCCTTAGTTTGGGAGCCGCTGCCACCAGCGTCAACAAGTCTACAAAATCTGTATATATAATAACAGCGGGTCACAATCGACTCGGTATTCATACGATTGGTCGATACGTCGCAGATTTTATTGCGAGATAGATCGACGTGTGGGGTAGGAGTGACGTAGTATTACGTACTTCATTTCGACCTCCCAAATGATGTTCTATGCATAATGTAAGAAAACAAGTTTATTACTGTGGCACATAAATACCGAGAGGTTAGCAGAAATTACAGAACACCACCAGCTACTTTATAGCAGCTAGTTCTAGAGTAGCGACCGCGTACCGGAGGACGCAGTGTTGGAAGGCCTCCCTCTAGGAACGACGACCTGGTCAAGGCTGAGGAAGTCCGGTGGATGCGAAATGCACAGGACCGATCAGTGTGGCGTCGTTTGGGGGAGGCCTATGTCCAGCAGAGGGCGATTTCCTGCTGAAATGATGACGTTCATACAATATCTGATCATACACGCTCGCCGGTTATGAGAACTACGCACCTGGCCTTTTCTGGAGATGGATCCTCAGCAAGAGGATCCGTGTAGATCCTTGTAGTACACGACTAATGATGATATATGCTGTTATTTTACTGAAAATCAAATTAAATTAATATTCATAATTACATAATTATACTAGCTGACCCTCGGGGCTTCGCTCCCGTCAATTGCCTACCTACCCTGCCTACCCTGCCCCTACCCTGGCTACCCTGCCTACCCTGACTTTCCTGCCTACCCTGCCTACCCTGCCTTTCCTGCCTACCCTGCCTATCCTGCCTACCCGGCCTATCCTGCCTACCCTGCCTACCCTGCCTAACCAGTCTACCCTGCCTACCCTGCCTGCCCTGCCTAACCTGCCTACCCTGCCTACCCTGTCTATCCTGCCTACCCCTGGCTACCCTGCCTATCCTGCCTACCCAGCCTACCCTGCCTACCCTACCTACCCTGCCCCTACCCTGGCTACCCTGCCTACCCTGACTTTCCTGCCTACACTGCCTTTCCTGCCTATCCTGCCTACCCGGCCTATCCTGCCTACCCGGCCTATCCTGCCTACCCTGCCTACCCTGCCTACCCTGCTTACCCAGCCCACACTGCTTACCCTGCCTATCCTGCCTACCCTGCCTATCCTGCCTACCCTGACTACCCTGCCTACCCTGCCTACCCTGCCTTTCCTGCCTACCCTGCCTTTTCTGCCTTTCCTGCCTACCCTGCCTATCTAGCCTACCCTGCCTACCCGGCCTATCCTGCCTACACAGCCTACCTTGCCTAACCTACCTACCCTGCCTACCCTGCCCCCACCCTGGCTACCCTGCCTACCCTGACTTTCCTGCCTACCCTGCTTACCCGGCCTCTCCTGCCTACCCGGCCTATCCTGCCTACCCTGCCTACCCTGCCCACACTGCCTACCCTGCCTATCCTGCCTACCCTGCCTATCCTGCCTACCCTGACTACCCTGCCTACCCTGCCTACCCTGCCTACCCTGCCGTTCCTGCCTACCCTGCCTTTTCTGCCTTTCCTGCCTATCCTGCCTATCTTGCCTACCCTGCCTACCCTGCCTTACCTGCCTACCCTGCCTTTTCTGCCTTTCCTGCCTACCCTGCCTATCTTGCCTACCCTGCCTACCCTGCCTATCCTGCCTACCCTGCCTACACTGCCTACCCTGCCTACCCTGCCTACTCTGCTTACCATGCCTACCCTGCCTACCCTGCCTACCCTGCCTACTCTACTTACCATGCCTACCCTGCCAACCCTGCCTGCCCTGCCTAACCTGCCTACCCTGCCTACCCTGTCTATCCTGCCTACCCCTGGCTACCCTGCCTATCCTGCCTACCCTGCCTACCCTACCTACCCTGCCTACCCTGCCTACCCTGCCTACCCTGTCTTTCCTGCCTACCCTGCCTTTTCTGCCTTTCCTGCCTACCCTGCCTATCTTGCCTACCCAGCCTACCCTGCCTATCCTGCCTACCCAGCCTACCCTGCCTACCCTACCTACCCTGCCTACCCTGCCCCTACCCTGGCTACCCTGCCTACCCTGACTTTCCTGCCTACCCTGCCTACCCTGCCTAACCTGTCTACCCTGCCTACCCTGCCTACCCTGCCTACCCTGCCTATTCTGCCTACCTTGCCTTTCCTGCCTTTCCTGCCTACCCTGCCTATCTTGCCTACCCTGCCTACCCTGCCTAACCTGCCTACCCTGCCTACCCTGCCTACCCTGCCTACCCTGCCTACCCTGCCTACCCTGCCTAACCTGCCTACCCTGCCTACCCTGCCTAACCAGTCTACCCTGCCTACCCTGCCTGCCCTGCCTAACCTGCCTACCCTGCCTACCCTGTCTATCCTGCCTACCCCTGGCTACCCTGCCTATCCTGCCTACCCAGCCTACCCTGCCTACCCTACCTACCCTGCCCCTACCCTGGCTACCCTGCCTACCCTGACTTTCCTGCCTACCCTGCCTTTCCTGCCTATCCTGCCTACCCGGCCTATCCTGCCTACCCGGCCTATCCTGCCTACCCTGCCTACCCTGCCTACCCTGCTTACCCAGCCCACACTGCTTACCCTGCCTATCCTGCCTACCCTGCCTATCCTGCCTACCCTGACTACCCTGCCTACCCTGCCTACCCTGCCTTTCCTGCCTACCCTGCCTTTTCTGCCTTTCCTGCCTAACCTGCCTATCTAGCCTACCCTGCCTACCCGGCCTATCCTGCCTACACAGCCTACCTTGCCTAACCTACCTACCCTGCCTACCCTGCCCCCACCCTGGCTACCCTGCCTACCCTGACTTTCCTGCCTATCCTGCTTACCCGGCCTCTCCTGCCTACCCGGCCTATCCTGCCTACCCTGCCTACCCTGCCCACACTGCCTACCCTGCCTATTCTGCCTACCCTGCCTATCCTGCCTACCCTGACTACCCTGCCTACCCTGCCTACCCTGCCTACCCTGCCTACCCTGCCTACCCTGCCCCTACCCTGGCTACCCTGCCTACCCTGACTTTCCTGCCTACCCTGCCTACCCTGCCTAACCTGTCTACCCTGCCTACCCTGCCTACCCTGCCTACCCTGCCTATTCTGCCTACCCTGCCTTTCCTGCCTTTCCTGCCTACCCTGCCTATCTTGCCTACCCTGCCTACCCTGCCTACCCTGCCTACCCTGCCTACCCTGCCTACCCTGCCTACCCTGCCTACCCTGCCTACCCTGCCTACCCTGCCTACCCTGCCTACCCTGCTAACTCTGCTTACCCTGCCTACTCTGCCTACCCTGCCTAATCTGCCTACCCTGCCTAACCTGCCTATGCTACCTACTAATTTGTATCTATCATCAATAGTTTTCTCAGCGCACGCCAAATAATGTATTTTACAGACAACATTTTGCTACCTTGGGTTACATTATTGCAATTTTCATAAGGATCTCTATTTTTTCTGAAAATATTTTATAGCCTATGACACTCAGGAATAATGTAGCTTTCTACCGGTGCAAGAATTTTCAAAATCGGTTCAGTAGATCCAGAGATTACCCCTTACAACGTCACAAACTCACAAACTTTACCTCTTTATAATATTATTAAATATTAAATTATATTATATTATATTATTAGTAATTAGTATTAGTATAGATCTACGTGACATCACTTTACAAAGAGTCAACAAACTGAGCATTATCAGGCATACCACATAACTGAAGTATTTAGATATTCAAGAACGAAATAGGTGCTTATGTAAATCGTGGCATCGTGAATGAAGCCAAATGATGATGAGTTTTTATTGAAAATAAAGTAGCGTCATGTGCCTTTCTGTTCTTATTTATATGTACTAGATTTTAAAAACCATTTTTGTAGTGTCTGACTCAGCACATGAGTATGACAATTTTTGTCTTGAAACCATACTAAAATCATGAAATGATCAACTTAAGTTGAGCAACATACACGCGTTGAGTTTTTTTATTCCTTCTCTTCTATTGCAATCTATCTAAAAGACATTCAGCAATGTTTGTGTTTAATAGATATAAGTCGTGCGAGATACATGTCCAATGATATGTCCTCATAATTTATGAAGTTGCGTTGAAGTATGAATGCGTTGAGAATGGCGCCAGTTTTATCAAAAAACCAAAAGATATAGCCCTGGCTCTTTCTGTGGTGCTACCGCAAAAAATAGGAAAAGGTGAAGAAGTGGCTACAGAAAAGAAGTGAGTTAATCTAAAAATAATAGAAATTGCCCCGATCGCGCTACACGCGTGGCAACATAACAGGACGGCTGGAACGATCTAGGGACCACAGTTGGTCTTGCACCCCTGCTGCCCTGCCGCAGTGCCAATCTAGGAAATTGCCCTTGCTTGCTTATACACATCACAATTAAGGTGGCAATTAAGGATCATCCCCACTTTTACACCCTAGGTTGCCGCTGTGGCAAGTGTGTGAGTAGCCTTAGACTGGGAACCGACCTCAAAGTAGTTGAGAAAAGACAGACAGATTGAATCAAGGTCAAGTTAATCCTCTTTCTAGTAAAAATGAGGGTATTTTATGCCCCCATTCCTTACGCATCACTGGCCTATATTCCCCTCTGAGTTACGTGGCATAAACCGAGGCTCATGTATTTTTCATACATGCTTATGACGTATCGTGCCAAGGAACTTATATTGATTTATGTAGTTACGTAATACGTAGCATTATGTACACGATGTTTGTACTAGCCGTGATGATGGTAGACAAAAACATCTGCGTGTAATTAGTGGCACCTGAAAAAATACACTGAGAATACACTTATTTTAATTTTAAGAATTATGTTACTATGTATAATTATCATTTTGTTTTTATAACTGGCCAATTAATAACTCTGCTATTTTTTTATATACAATGTATTATTCCACGTGAATTTTGGAGGTAGATGGGAAGAAATCCAATGTTTCGATGAGTTCATACGATAGACCAGCAAGTATCTTTTGAAAATAGGTAATACAGTCGAGAACGCCTGGGGGAGCCACTGGTCCATTAAGTCGCTGATGTAGGTGGATGGTGTCTTGTGGTGATGTCTTCCTTAATTAATGCGCACATTAGTTAAGGAAGGATAACCTATAGTGTTCCAACTTGCCCTTGATTTCGTCTCAAACGTCTAAATTTAAGTTTTGCGATTTACGATACGTATATCATGCGCCCTTTTGCAAATCTAAAATTCTCCATAACAGGTTTAACCAATGTGGACCATAAGTCTGCCAGACTGCAGTGGGATTAGGCAAGTCATATCAGTGTTACTTGTCACGCAGTAGAGACTAGAAAACGAGCGAAATCGCCAAGAGAGGCCTAGAAAAACTTGGTGTGACGAATTAGTGGGAAGATGCCTTTGTGGGAGACTATTCGAATAAAAATGGGCAGATTGGAAGGCAATAGGGGAGATCTTAGCCCAGCAGTGGGATAACACAGGTTAAAAAATGAGTTCGCGTTAACCCTGTCCACCATCCACAGTGTCCCTCCTGATGCAAAGCAATGATGTGGACGAAGATGCAACATGTTCGCCAACAAGTATAACGTATTCTCTCACGCCAAAAGTTATTACCATCAGGAAACACAGAGACATGGCTTTTGGGTCGTGGGGATTTCGGGACCGGGACTGCGGTCAATACTATTTTTTTTTTTGTATTTTGGGACCAGAAATAAAATAAATAAAGTTATGTCTTGGGAAAGTACGGTCAACCAATTTTAAACCTTTCCTTGCCTTCTATAAGCACGGTTCTCTTATTTTGAAACTTGATATTCATTATTTTTATTTTCATGTCGACTTTACTTTAAAAGAACTTGGTACAATTCTGTCGCCTTTGTTAAGAAAAATGGAAAATCCCCGACGTATAAAAGGAACTTTTAGGCGCAATCTTTTCCTTGGCAACTTTTTAAAAAGGGAGACGGCACGTAATTGGATGAGTTCGTTACGATGTTTCGACACGATATTGATTTCCAATATTTTCAAAATTTTTCCAAGATTTTAGATTGTATAGAAATGGTGTATTTACTTACTAGAATATTGAAATAACGCTGCTAAAGTTGCTTGAGAACCACGTGTAAGAAAGTTTAAAAAATGTTTAAATATTTTCTTGTTATTTTAATTTTTGTGTTAATACTCATTTATATCTCGCATATTCGCTTCTGCGGCCTATCTCACATAAATTGACCATTTATTCGGGATAAAGCCGGCCTGGATAGAGCTTTTTAACTATCTTAGTTTATTATTCTATAACCGACTTTATATATATATATATATACAGATACTATTACAAAAGGATGCGCAATGCAAAGGACCGATCAGTGTTGCGACGCTTGGGAGAGACATATATCGGCTGAAATGATGATGATGATGATTAGTTGTAAGGGAGATAATTTTAAAAAGATAATATAAGGGAAATTTGAATGGACATGGTGGACATCCCACCCATACGCACTAAAGGTTTTGAGAATACTTTTATTATGCGTACAGCTAAGGAGTGGAATTCCCTGCCGGAGTCTGTGTTTCCCGATAGCTGCAATCTAGGGGTCTTTAAGTCAAGAGTGAATAGGTTACTTCTAGGCAAGCGTGCTTCACCGTCGACCACATCATCGCTTACTATCAGGTTAGATAGTGGTCAAGCGCGAGCCTAAACTAGACAAAAAAAAAAAAATAATCTTAAGAATTTAAGATTCATAATTATGTTACCAACATCAGCTAGTGACTCACTGCAGGTTAATGCATATTTTTTTTACTAAATTAACATATACTCAAGAGCTCCAGGCCGCAAGATAAATCCCCTAATTATTTTATCTCAGGAATGAGATAAAATTATTAATGTTCATAATTGATTAAGAGAATTTCAGATGATATGATTAATGAAATCAACACAAGACAATTTGTCAACGTACTTCCATGTCGTCACCGTCAGGCTAAAGCCACCCTTTGCCACCCTTATTTAATCATCGTTGAGTAGCTGTATGAATTTTGATAGCTCTCACCAGGATGTTGGAAGCAAGGAAGATAGGTACGTTAAAAGTATTGCAGACTAGTTATATGTCCATAGTTTCTTTGTTAGTAACAAAGGTCTTTAAAATATGTTAGTCAATTCATGGTAATAGTGTCATCTCGTCAAGTGAAGCTGGATGATGCTCCCCAATACCTCAGACTCATCCAAAATCTCTTAGAAAACATCCTTAGGATTCCGTTGTGGCTCCCCCGAATTCGACGCAACAGAGAACCAGTTTTTTTTGCTTATAATGGCATGAAAGACATCAAATCTTGCGTCAGCAAACATGCCCCACGCGCTGAAGAATCGATGGAGCCTTACCAGCATCCTGATGGCGTTATTGTATTAAGACCGGGGAGAAAATGTGTACTGAAACAGATTCAGAAAACTTCAGGCATTCACTCAGAAGGGTGAAGTTAATTGTCCATTACAAAGCATAGTTCCTACCTAATTGCTCTATGCTGGAAAATCGGCTAAAAACTTCATTAAATCTCTTGTAACTAAAATAAAGGTATTGATTACATATTACAATTCATATCTGGGAGTACGGTAGTGCCCAAATTAATCAGGTTCCAAAAAAACTAAATTATCCGAACTGATTTTAAAGAACACAATAATGTCGACTCCGTATGTAAAAGTAAAACCAAGTCGGTTAATGTGTTTGTTTGTAACTTAATTAATGAGGACCCTACTAAATAAATTATCCGACTTCGTTTTACATTCCATCTCACTACTTTATGCGGTAGAAGAACTGCGCCGCGAGACTTGTGTTTTTTACATGTTATGTTTTTGATGGGATTGACGTTATTCAAAATGGTAAGTAGGAACGAAGTTACAAGATGTTTTGTACGGTCCGCAAGGTGGTGGAGGAGACGGCCGTGCCGGCGCCAGACGACTTCTCTATTGCTAAATATAGTATTGAAGTATCTACTTACGTACTTAATCGCAGACTCTGACATTGTGAAAAGTAATACTTTGTAGTACTACTTTTCAGAGTTTCAGAGTCTACCATTAACTCAGTTTAAGACCTATTTCTAACCAAATTATGAATGTACCTAAAAGACTCTATCTCAGTGCCGCATGGTCCAACCAAAACTGCATCAAGTAGGCAGGTGGGTACAAGTACACTTTGACCATACAAAAGCGACAATAGCTGCATTTTCTCTTAGAACCGAGATTTCTATGCTTTGTTCCTCACGCCAAGTGTAATTTCTGAGAGCGATCTGTGAAAGTGTACCGTTGCGCGCTTTATAAGATGGTAAGCAGTAATTGAAGCAGAGTGTATGTCGGTTACCTTCAAGGTCTCTCTACTGACGGGAAAACTGGGAGGCTTTATTTTAATGCAGATTTTTTGTAAAATGATTATGACTTGTTTTTCTTAAGAGATATTTATCTCTTATGTTTATTTTCTTTTATGTATTTTCTTATTCAAGATTCTCCTTGTTTTGCCCTAAAAGTGTTTTTTTTTTTTAAATAAGTTTTTATTCATTCTCGCCAAGGGGTATCGTGCTACCTAGTATCTGGATTGTGAATGACAGATAAACTGTTGCGCCTTGTAAAATGCTGCAAAAGTAGCGGTATATGTATAGGCGATACTGAGCGCTCCCGAGCTTACGCACACAGAAACAATATGCGTCTACACACACGACTAAGACCAACCGGCCGTCGTGAGATAGAACTACTGTATTTTACTGCACATGGTGAGACTATAAGTAAACCTTAGCTTAATTGGGAAAAGGCTAGGGCGATGATGATTTCCTACCAACTAATTTCTCTTAATTCTTTATTGAACACCAAAAATATTGTAAGAGCAGCGGTGGCCCAGTAAGAGTAGTGGTGCCTTAGTGGTAACAGCCCCGACTGCCGTATCATAGTTCGTGAGTTCGAACCCAGGCAGCCGCTTTACTTTGAGTAAATTCATCACCACTACTCTTAAAATGGTGGAGGAAAACATCCTGAGGAAACCGGCATATCCTAGAACCAAAAATTCGAAGACGTGTGACATCCATCAACTCGCAATGGGCCCGCGCGGTGGATTGAGGCCCATTACCTCTCGAAAAGAGAGGCATGTTCCCCAACAGTGGGGACATTATAAGGCTGATGATGACACCAAAACAATATACATATCTATAGTGTCTAGGGATCAACAAACATTTTTAACTATACACAAATATCCAATTAAACGAATCAAACAATCACAGCGATTTGGCATGCTTAAAACAGTTCATCAAAATCACTTTGAGTAATGGCCGCCCATGTATTCTTTGAAACATGTCAAAAAGTTGTGGCACAGCATCCATACTCGGCAGAGATCTTCTTTAGTGCATATCCCATACGTGCTCAATTGTGTTGAGGTCTGGTGATTGAGCAGGCCACGGCAGAACGTTGATGCGGCCATCGGCAAGAGAGCGTGTTACGACTCTAGCTGTGTGTGGACGTGCATTCTCGTGCATTAGTCGAAACGAATCACCCAACCAGCGCGGCGTCGCAAAGGCATGATCACGCCTGAAACAATTCCCTCCGCATTGAGGTTGTCCCTGATCCAAATGAGATCAGTTCTTCCACGGATTCAAATACCGCTTCAAACCATTATTGTTTGCCCTTAACATGAATGAACTTACGCACAAAATTTCAAACGTTTTTGACGTCCAGAGGTCCTCCAAACTCGAGTATGCCTCATACCGAAACGAGATTCATCGGAAAAGCTAAAACAACGCCAGTCAGCTTCCTCCCATTTCACGAGCCCATTGTAAACCATCCCTATAATTGCGGGATGCTATATGTGGAACTCTCAGCGGCCTTCGGGAACGCAGACCCACTTCACGTAAACGATTTCGGATGGTTTGATCGCTTATCAGCAAGCCTGAAGAGCTGTAGAACCTCGTAGTAAACATCATGGCGGTCATGGTATGATTCCGCCGAGCATTATTTTGGATTTACTGGTCCAGTCTGTGAGTGGTGATGCGAGATCGTCCTCCATGTCGCTCGGCCATGCTGCCTGTGATACGATAGCGTGTCCAAAGGCGGCTTATGACGCTCTGTGTAATGCCAAAAGCGACAGCCACACTACGTTGCCTGGAACCAGCTTGCAACATTCCGACGGCTTCCATATTCTTTTCTCGGGTCGAATGATTTCGTCGCTCCATATCTGAGCATTTTTTTTTCAGTTCCGATGCAGTAATTGTAATGGTTTTGCAAAAACGCTT
This sequence comes from Orthosia cruda, assembly GCA_964057195.1. Taxonomy (NCBI): domain Eukaryota; kingdom Metazoa; phylum Arthropoda; class Insecta; order Lepidoptera; family Noctuidae; genus Orthosia; species Orthosia cruda. Next base: position 73,612,531 of record OZ059825.1, on the reverse strand, counting down.
TGTTGTTTTCGCAAACGCGATTTTCTATTTTAATCCAAATTTAAAGAAAATTCTTTATTCAAATAGTGAAATTCACAAAAAGAATCAATAACGATCCAAGAAATTTAAAATAATAATCTTCTATAGCGGCCATACTCTAAAACGTAGATGATCCCTTGACACTTTTGATGAGTGTACTTATAAAAAGTTAAAATAAATTGCACGTACAAAGGAGAACTTAACTTCTTATCGAGTTTTCAATCTGTCATATGTATTTCTTTTGTTTTGTACTAAATGTTAGTTAGTATAGTATATTAAGTACTAAGCTAAAAATATCGTTACATTTTTTCAGTTTAAGATTAATTCAGCAATCCATGGCAATGCGATGATATTGTGTGCAATTTCTAAATAATAGAAATGTTGAAGTAAATGCTTTTCTTTCATTCTTTCAATATTAATTATTAAATGGTATTGTTCCTCCACGAAAGTAGCTATTCGGCTCACAAAAATTGTGTATTCGAATTTCATAAAATAATCCGAGAAACGCAAATATTAAAGCCCCAATAAACGGGCGAAATGAAATTCACCAATTTTGTTCGCACGCGTTTTAATCGAATAACCAAGTAAACCGCATGGAATGCCTAGCGCAGGTAATGTGACATTATCACGCCATACGTCATTTGCAGGATATATTTGTATTGTTTGTTTATAAATTACTAGCACTTCGCCCGCGACTTCGTTCGCGTGATCCGTATTTTATCCTACACATGACTCTTGTGCAGTTAGTTGAGGCAGCCAAAAATAAGCTGATGTTAAATCAAGAAAAATCAAGAAGTAGATGTTAAATCAAGTAGAATCGTTGATTTCTAGTAGCTAAATAAAAGACTCGTGGCTAAATAACTGTAGCACTGGTCATTCGATCAAGGCCCCAGTCATGAGGCTTTATTATAAGATCCATTGCGAATGTCTCTCATGTATCCAACTTACAAACTTTCACCCCCTTTTACCCACCTAAGAGTAGAATTGCCGGCAATCAATAAACTCATTGTATTTGTTATTACCAAGAGCGTTAACGTACAATTTCAAATGTGTTGCCTATCAAACCGAAAAATTTGACACACCGATAAATTTGATACCGTAAAGTTTCAACCCCTATTTTATCCACTAAGGGATAGAATTGCTAATTTCCAATAAATACATAAATTCTTTATATCAACCAAGAGCTTAAATCTAAAATTTCACGTGTCCAACTTACAAACTATAGAAATGCCAAACAAACTTTTAACCCTCTTTTTACCCCCTTGCGGGAGGAATTTCTAAAAACTAATTATTTTCAAATTTGCGCTCTTGGTTGATAAAAAATTCTTTTTATTAACCAAGAGCGCAAATTTGAAATTTCTCGCTGTAGAAATTTCATACAAACTTTCAATCCACTTATTAACCCCATAGAGATGAAATTTACCAAAAAATCCTTTCTTAGTGCAATAAGCCTCACACCCTGGCAAATTTCACCTTTATATGTCACGCGGTTTTCGATATTTCGTGATGAGTGAGTGACCTTCGCTTTTATTAATTTGTTTTCCATCGCACTGGAACGCCTTGCATAAATTATACCAATGGAGCACAAACTTACAAATACTGACTATAAGTCCTGGTTTCCTCACGATGTTTCCTTTACCGTTGTCAGCGATGTCCAAGATAAACTTATACTTACTTTTGTATAATTAGATAGATATATAGATAGATATCATCATCATCATCATATCAACCGAAAGACGTCCACTGCTGGACATAGGCCGCCCCCAAGCGTCGCCACATTGACCAGTCCCGTTCGACCCGGATTCAGCGGATCCCCGCAACCTTCACCAGGTCATCGGTCCACCTGGTGGGAGGCCTTCCAACGCAACGTCTGCCGGTTCGCGGTCGCCACTCCAGAATCTTTGTGCCCCATCGGCCATCCGATCTGCGAGCAATGTGCCCTGCCTGCTGCCACTTAAGTTTGGCAATTCTTCGGGATATGTCGGTAACCCTGGTTCTCTTGCGGATCTCTACATTTCTGATTCGATCACGCAAGCCCCGACTCCGACCATAGCCCTCTCCATTGCCCTTTGGGTGACTGTAAGCTTTCTGATGAGGCCCATTGTGAGCGACCACGTCTCAGAGCCATAGGTCATAACTGGCAACACACACTGGTCATAGACTTTCGTCTTGAGACATTGTGGTAAGTTGTACGAGAAGATACCGCGCAACTTCCCGAACGCTGCCCAGCCGAGTCGGATTCGACGGTTGACCTCTTTCTCGAAGTTGGCCCTACCCAACTGGATCGTTTGTCCCAGGTAGACATAGTCATCCACAATTTCGAGTGTAGAGTCTCCGACCCTGATAGGAGTGATAGATATACTTATCATTTATACGGCACTTTTTCAGTTTACGGGTACCCGCTGGATGCGAGACCCACGGGGCCTGTCAGTGTAGCGACACTTGGGCAGTGGACGTCTTTCGGCTCAAATAATGATCATCATCAGCCATTTAACGTTCCCACTGCTGGGAAACAGGCCTCCTCTCTGTGAGAGGGAATGGGCAGTAATTCACCACGCGTGCCCAGTGAGGGTTGGTGGATGTCACATGTCTTCGATTTTTTGTTCCTAAGACATACCGGTTTCCTCATGAACTTCACCGTTTTGAGTGATGATGAAATAATTTACACAAATTAAAGCGCCTGCCTGGGTTCGATCCCATGATCTACAATTTGTAAGTTACGTCCGGTATCACTGGCCACTGCTCTGATGATGATAATGATTTCAGGTAGGGTAAGTAGGTAGGGTAAGGGTTGTCGGGTAGGGTGCCGAAAAGTTCTGTTAAGGAAATAAATTTTCGACTACCGTGTGCAACTGCCGTAAATCTAATAATATGTTACCTTCACAAACGATAGATGCGGATACGGATTGTAATGGAGGTCTACAAAACGAAGGGCCACAACATTATAGGGTCTCACCCTTATTATATATATTACTTCTTACTAAAATTATAAATGCGAATGTTTGGATGGATCGTGTTTGTTACTCAATATAGCTAAAACGGCTCTGCGGCAACGGATCTGGATGAAATATGGCAAAGAGTTTTTTTTTAATATTTTGTAGTCTCGCACTTGATCAATATCTATGATGTGGTCGACCGTGAAACACGCTTGCCTAGAAATAACCTATTCTTTCTTGACTTAAAGACTCCTAGGTTATAGCTGTCGCGAAACAGACTCCAGCTGAGAATTCCATTCCTTATCTGTACGTATAATAAAAGTATTTCCAAAACGATTTGTGTGTATGGATGGGATGTCCAACATGAGTACCGATGGTGCATCGCCGTATGTCTGGTAGTCCGATGATGAAATGGCGGCAAATTATAGCCTGGAATAGAAAATAGGATACTTTGTATCCCGGGAATATGTTCCCTGTGGATAATTCGCGAACACACGTACTTACGCGCACCTCCGTGTTTATAATTCCTAAACCGTGTAAATAGTGCATACTTTTTAATAAAACCTTACAGTATTAACTTATAAGTGCCAGTGATTGTTGTGTGCAAAACTTTTATTGAAGTGTTAACTCTAGCCAGCTAGGCGACCAGTTTTCTAAATTTCAACAAACTATCCGAAGTCGTTGGACTTCCAACTTAATTCGCATACCTACATAGGCGCATTGTTAAAAATCGGCAAGGCGCCCGCCCAAAAGGAGCTCGCTAATTTCACATTAATACACTAGCGTCCACTTGGCTCGGTAGGATAGCGCTATCAGTACTGCATCTATCACCAGTGGTCCTGAGTTCGAATCTTGCTTGTCTGTGGCCGCAAATTATTTCTTTTTGCTCCTCTAGTTTTGTACAAGGCGATTGAATATTACATAAAATATGAGCAAAACCCAGAAAACTCCACCCGGAAAAACAACCCAAAATTGTTTGAAACCTCCTATTATGGCACAGGAATCTGATACAGCTTCAGATTGCATGGGTTCTGAAACTGACTGTGGAAGTCAACAAAACATCACGCGACGTTATAAACGTAAATATGATGATGCTGCTCTGGCCGAGCTGCGGGATATGGTGGCTGATGTGCAGCTTCTGCAAAAGACGCAAGCGCTGAAATTTGACACAGAAATGCAAAAACTAACTCAGCTAAACACCAAAATGACTGAGTCAATTCAATTCATGTCGGACAAATACGACGAAATTTTATGCCAACTTCAGCAAACTAAAACTGAAAATACTGCTTCCAAAAATCAAATTAAAATGCTGGAACAAAAAATTGAGTTTCTTGAGCGTAGCTCAAAGGCTTCAACACTGGAATTGAGAGAGGTACCGGAATCTAAATCGGAAGACAGCTCAACACTAATCAGCTTGGTAAAAAATATTGCTGACGTATTGGATGTAAACATACTCGACACAGACATAAGAAATATATATAGGCCTAAAAAATCACGAAACAAGTCGGCTCCCATAATAGTGGAATTTTCTACTACTTCACTGAAAGAAAATATTGTCAGGTCATCCAAAAGGCGCAACAAGGACAAGACCAAAGAAAAACTCAACTCTACCCATCTAAAGATAAACGGCGAACCTAGACCTATCTTCATAGCGGAATCTCTCACCAGATGCGGACGGAACCTGTACTATCTGGCTCGTCAATATGTAAAAAATCATAAGAGCGCAAGTTGCTGGACCTCTTATGGAAAGGTGTATATTCGCCAAAAAGAAGGTGACCCGTCTACATTGATCTCACGAGAGGAAGACTTTGCCAAGCTAAAATCACAATGACTTATGTTTTCGTCATATACTTTGAGCGTTTTTTTTCGACTACCTGAATATTGTTTTAAATCTCGCGGCAAAGCCGGTTTTGATAAATATTTTTTTGTTATACAACAGTGCATGTTTACTGTTTCTCTGTATAGAACTTGTCTTATAGCACTGAATTTGCAACAATTTTACACACCAATACTTTTAAAACATAATTATTCACCTACCTACATTTCATCGTTATTTATTATAATATATTTTGACTATCCTAAAATATATATCTATACAATATATTCATACAATATCTTATACACACTCATAAAACACAAGTATTCACCTATCTACATTTCTATACTTTTCACTATACTATACACTTACTGTTCTAAAATGTACAATAAAACAAATATCTACACAACAAATATATATATCATATTGTTCACATTCGTAAAATACACTTTTACTTTACGGCAACCCAAAATCCATGTTACCAACCATATTTTCATTATATCTTTCCATATATTACAAAATAGTCTACACCTGCCTTATTTAATGTCATCCGCGCCTAAATTATCTTCACTTAGTCTACCAACGAACCCCCACATTCAATAATACAAGTAACCTAATGAGTGACATTGACCATTTTGACATATCGGTACCAATCTCCTGTGACCCAGAACAATGCAACTCATATCTTTTAAACGCTACACATTACTTAAAGGTTCTACAACAAAATATACGTAGCCTAAATTGTAACTTTCATGAACTACACGTACTGCTCAAAAGGCTGGCTCTATCGTGTGATATTATTGTGCTTTCTGAGTGCTGGTTGTCTCATGTTGTTAATTTACCGTCCCTCCAAGGATATAATTCATACAAAACTAATGATAATTTCAACCAAAACGACGGTGTAGTTGTCTACACAAACAATAATCTGGAATCCACTGTGGAGGAACCTATCTTATCAGAGGCAAATTGTTTGATGATCAAAATAAAAAATGATACAATATTAATTGCAATTTATAGACCCCCTTGTTTTAAATCACCGGATGCCTTCCTAAATTCATTAAACAATTTACTGGCGAGTGTATCCTCATTTAAAAATATCATCATGGTCGGTGATATAAATATTGACCTCATCGGGACCGGTCCCGCGACCACCTCTTACCTGGATACCATTGCCTTCCATGGACTTCTCCCTGCCATTAATGCTACCACCCGAGGTAGGACATGCTTGGACCATGTAATACTGAAAACAAAACTAAATGCGTTCACGTTTTCATTGGGTACTAGTATTACCGACCACGAAGCAGTCTTATTCTGTCTAAAAACCGATGTAATCAAGACAAAACCCATAAAAATTAAAATAAATTATAAAATTGACATGGAAAAATTAAAATCTGAATGTAATAACCTTAATTTTGACAAAGTGTATCAGGAATTAAATTTAAATAACGCTATGAACAATTTCATTAATATTATACAATTACTAATAACAAATAATTCGATAAAAAGACAAATACCTAGAAATAAAGTTACAATTAAACCTTGGATAACTCCCGGTATATTGCGCTGCATCCGGACCAGAGACAGAATGCACCAGAAGTTAAAAACAAACGACAACGACACCATATTAAAAATATCATACTTGCGATATCGAAACTATTGTAACAACCTTCTAAAAAAACCTCAAAAAACAATACGAGAGAGATCAACTGATAATGTCAAAAAACAACTCTAAAAAGCTCTGGTCTACCATTAAAACAATAACTAACAACTTTAATAAAAAACAACTACCACTTCAACTACTAACTATAGATAAAACCCCTAAAGAATCAATAAATAAAACAAATGAATACTTCTCCAATATCGGTAAAACACTATCTAACAATATTCCCTCACATATTCCTAGTTTTAAGAAAGTCTCTAAGCCACCGTTGAACTCTTTCGTTCTTCTTCCCACTGACTTCGAAGAAGTTGAAAGAGCAATTCAACGGTTAAAAACTGACTGCTCGCCTGGTTGGGATCAGATTGGTGCAAATGTACTGAAACAAATATCTTTTTCTATAACACCTGTTCTTACTGATTTAATAAATCGCTGTTTTGTTTCCGGAGTATTTCCTCAGGCATTAAAAAGAGCTGTGGTACACCCGATACATAAGGCGGGTAACAGGGACAAGGTCAGCAACTATAGGCCAATTGCAATCCTAACGACGTTGTCGAAGATATTTGAACGCATAATTAATAACAGGCTAACAAAATACTTAGAAGAATATAACTTGTTTTCTGATGCGCAATATGGATTTAGAGCTGGTCGTTCTACTGACAACGCAGTACTCGATCTTGTTAACTTTTTAGTTAACAAACTAGATAGCAAAAATAAGTGCTTGACTATATTTCTTGACCTAGCAAAAGCATTCGACACTGTCTCTGTTCCCCGGCTTGTACAAAAACTTGAAGATCTTGGTATTAGAGGCGTTCGACTGGCGTTACTATCGGATTATTTAAAAAATAGAACCCAATCGGTAAAAATTGGAGAACACATTAGTGACGAATTTCCAGTGGATTTTGGGGTGCCACAAGGCAGTATATTGGGCCCTACTCTTTTTCTCTGCTACATAAATGAGCTTTCTACTCTCACTATCAAAAACTGTCGCACCTCCGCATATGCAGATGACACTGCCTTAACCTTCTTCGCAGACTCCTGGAATGAGCTTTTTAATCTCGCACAGGATGGTTTTAACACTGTCTGTCACTGGCTATCATCAAATTCTCTCACTTTAAATGAAGATAAAACCAAATAAATTTTATTCTCTATTCGTAATGGAAAAGATATTGCTAATCTCACCAATTGTAATATCTATGCACATAAGTGTAACTTTCCTCCAACTCCAAACTGTAGTTGTCCAAATATTAGTCCTTCTAAATGTTTAAAATACCTCGGTATCCAAATTGATGCAAATTTAACATTTGAAAGCCACATTAATGTTTTATCCAAAAGAATAAGAAAGCTCACATATATTTTTAAGGAACTCCGTGGTGTAGCAGAGAGGGAAACGATGAGGATGGTATACGAGGCTCTGGTTCAATCAATCATTGGATACTGCATCACGACATGGGGTGGTGCATGCAAATCTAAGCTGATAACTGTTGAAAGAGCCCAAAGAATGATTCTAAAAGTTAGCTTATCCAAACCGCGTCTTTTCTCCACCACAACACTTTATGAGGAAGCGCAAGTGCTAACGGTACGCCAGCTGTACATACTGCTTACTACAATGCTCCAACGTTCCAAGTTATCCGAAGAAAGAAGGAAACGCATAGCCCTATCTAGAAGAAACTACACAATATGTGGGACGACTGCGGTAAATACTTCCTTCGCGCAAAGATTCTTCCCATTCCGTGCAGGTGAATTGTTTAATAAATTGAATAAAATTACAAATATAGCGAACTCTCATAAAGTTGAATGTAAAAGTAAAATTATAAAATGGTTACTTAAACTTAATTATATGGAAACAGAAAAATTACTCGATGTAGCAAAATAGCAGGGTGTGTCAATTATAGGTATTCTTGTTTTTTTTTATATACATACGTTCTATGTATATTTACATAATATTTAAATAACAAAAATTATTAAGCATTATACACAAACACATATATATATAAACACACCACACACTCATGCACTCACACACACACACACACACACACGCTTATGCACCATCCACACAGACCATTTGCAAATTTGTTCCGTGTTGACAATCTTTATGTTTAACGATGTAATGGGGGACCTGGAGTTCTGAAATACAGGCCTAGGCTTAGTTTAGACTCCAGATCTCTCACAAATTACTATTTTATTTTTGTCTAAATATCTGTCAATATAACAGCTAAGCTATGTATGTAATTTGTGGAGATAAATAAACATTTTTATTATTATTATTTGTAAGTATTTCAACTTCTCAGCTCTTAGGCTGGTTAAAGCTACATTTACGGGCCGAGACCAAGTAAATGCAGCGTGAGGTGTGTTATGTTGTGGACGAATGATGTGGAGCTATTTAGTTTTCATCAATTTGCATGAACTTTCTGACAATTCGACATGTGTTCAAGATGGCAGCTTTTTGAAGGGTGATAAAGATGTTTTCATTTAGATCAAGCAACTTCAGACTATGGAGAAGGTGGTTCGGAATAACGCCTGTTGTAGACAGGACTATGGGGACCACATAAACTTTTTCTTGCCGCCATATTCTACCTATTTCGTCCTTGAGTTCTGCATACTTACTAATTTTTTCTGTAATTGTCTTCTGTATATTATGTGTATTGGGAACAGCAATATCTATTAGGTAAGTGACTTTATTTATTTTATCCTGTAGGGTAATATCCGGTCTATTGTAGTGAATTGTCCTATCAGTGAGTATGGCGCGGTCATAATAAAGTTTATGTTTGTCATTTTCTAGTATAGTTTGTGGTGTGTAATTATAATAAGGGGTGTTAATATCCTGTGTGAGTGAGTATTTAACTGCCAATTTCTGATGTATAATATTTGCTACCTGATTATGTCTGTGTGTGTAATCTGTCTGCGTGAGAGTTGTGCACGCTCCTGTTATGTGCTGGATCGTTTCAGGCTGGGTGTGGCATTTACGACATTTATCGCTATTTACTGAAGGATCTTTGATGATGAATTTTCTGTAGTTTCTAGTATTAATTATCTGGTCTTGTATCGCAATCATAAATCCTTCAGTTTCAGGGAATAAATTACCTATTTGAAGCCATTTATTTGAAGCTACTTTGTTTACATGTGATTGTTCTAAATCATGCGGATGTCGGCCATGAAGTACTTTCTTCTTCCAGTCTTCCATTTTTTGTATCTGTGGGTTATCGACAGTACTATCTTGGTTATCTAACTGTTCACGTAAATTAAGAGGTGTGTAATTGAAATCATTTAGTTCTATGGCTTTGTGGATATTACTTGAGCGAGATTTAGTGTGAAAGAATATTTTGAGTCTAAAGACTTGTTTCCGCCAAAGATTCTGGATGTCTGTTAGGCCTCTCCCTCCGTTTTATCTTTTTATAGTAAGTCTTTCAGTAGCAGTTTTAGGGTGTAAATTATTATGTTTTGTAAGAATGGTGCGAGTAGTTCGTTCTAATTGTTCAGTGTCTGTTTTTGTCCATTTAATAACTCCGAATGAGTAAGTTAATTTGGGAATAGCAAATGTATTTAAGGCCTTGATGAGATTTTTCCAGAAAGTTGGGTTTTACATATGGCGTTTAGTCTCCTTTTATACTCTGCTGTAAGTGTTTCTTTAATCCTAACGTGATCTAGTCCCTTTAGCTGTGTGTATCCTAAATATTTGTATAAGTCAGAAGGTTCCATTGCCGTAATGATATCTTTGTTATTAACTACATAGTTGCCGGGCTGTATCTTGCCTCGTATGATGTGAAGTGTTTTACATTTCTCCAAACCGAATTGCATGTTAATATCTTGGCTAAACTCTGCAGTTGCTCCTACTAGTTTCTTCATGTCTCTTTCATTTTGTGCATATAATTTAATATCATCCATGTAAATTAGATGTGAGATTGATGTTTGATCTGTAGAGTGTTTGAGGCAATATCCGGCCCGACAACGTTGCAGGAGCTGAGACAAGGGGTTCAGAGCGAGGCAGAACCACATGGGACTCAGTGAATCGCCTTGATAGATACCTTTCTTGATAGATATTTGTCGAGTGGTAATATTACTGTGATTGCTATTTATTTGAAGTGTGGTTTTCCACTGTGGCATTATGTTTCGTAAGAAGTCTATTATTTTTGAGTTTATTCTATAAATTTCTAATATTTGTATCAACCAAGAATGTGGTACACTGTCAAAAGCTTTTTTATAATCGATATATTTACAATGACGATTTCTATTTTTGGTGACAGCATGTTTATGGATAGTAGAGTCAATTATTAATTGTTCTTTGCATCCCATGTGACCCCGCCTGCATCCCTTCTGTTCCTCCGCCATTATATTGTGGTGTTCAATGTGCGAGTTGATTTTGTTTGTAATTGCTGATGTTATTATTTTATATATAGTGGGTAGGCAAGTGATTGGTCTATATTGGGAAGGTAGTGGTGAATTTTTAACTTTAGGTAGCATGTAAGTTATTCCTGTAGCAATAAATTCGGGTATATTTTGTTGTCCTAAAATTAATTCTGTTAAGTTTTTTGCTATAGGTTTTTATAATGAAGTTAACTTTTTGTACCAAAAATTATGTATTTTGTCTACACCAGGAGACTTCCAATTATGTAATCTACCTGTTATGTATGTGATATCAGACTCTGTAATCTCTAAAAAATCCATTTCCTCAATTGCCCTCCATTTTGCTTCTTCTTCTGCTATCCACGTAGCTTTGTCATTGTGTTGTACTTGCTCTTCCCAAATGCTAGACCAGTATTCCTCTAATTGTTCTTTTGTAGGTTGATTAGGCGTGTTCATGATATTTATTATTATTATTATTAATTTTCAAATTTCACGCGGTTGAAGCCGCTGAAAGAGACTACATAGTTCTTTTATTCTTATACTTAGCAGTTTTTTTTAACCGGAGGTTCTACACTAAATCATACATCAGCGATAGCGATGGTCAAAATGCCAAAATGTATCACTTTGATCACGTACCTAACATTTCAATAGCGCGTGCCAATCTTATACATTTTTGACAGATTTCTATCGCTGTTGCCAAGCTTTCGTTGATAGAATGTCTAGATGTACTGAGATCCCACTGCAATTATATGCGGGTATTTTGTTTTTGATGAAACTTAATTTTTAAGAATGCTTCTTCTTCTTCTATCGGCATACTGCTGCAACTTATTTATCGTTTTTTTTTTACTCTGTCCTACACTAGGAACTCAACTAGCTCTTAATTAGCCGTCCTTTATGAGTAGCCAGTCTTCTTGCTTCCAAGTCGCGAGCCCATTATAAATGGGCTCTACGATTGCGGGGTGCTATAGGTGGAACTCTCAGTGGCCTTCGGGAACGCAGACCAACTTCACTTAAACGATTTCGGATCATTTGGTGGCTTATCAGCAAGTCTGGAGAGCTGTAGAGCCTCGTAGCCAACATCATGGCGGTCATGGTACGATTCCGCCGAGCAGTATTTTGGATTTACTGGTCCTGTCTGCGAGTGGTGATGCGAGATCGTCCTCCATGTCGCTTGGCCATGCTGCCTGTGATACGATAGCGTGTCCAGAGGCGGTTTATGACGCTCTGTGTAGTGCCAAGTGTGACAGCCATAGTAATTTGCCTGGAACAAGAAGTTGCCAGTTTTTGCAGGTAAACTGGCAACCAAAAGCTCTAGGTCACACTTGTGGAGACCGGTTTCTTTCAAACGACGTTGGATTCTGGATTCATTTGAAAATCTTTTATATTCTAGACAAGTGATTCTTAGCCTAAGATCGGTAGAATCAATTTTTATTTCTAGTTAATTTTAATTTTAACGTTCTAAAGTGCCGCTTTGCCTACTTGAAATAATGCCTGGAGATATTTCCATAGCCTCAACCAACCATTATATAAGCGAGATTTGCTTTCGTTTAATCTCCGCTCTGATTTGCTCCTGTATGATATGTTGAGGTATACATTTAACTCGCCACTGCGAGTAAACCAAGGTGCATTTACAATTTGCCGCAGAAATGGCATTTTTTGCTCTTTGCAGACATGTTATATTGCTGTCGCTGGCAACACCCTTAAGTTGGATGCGAAACAGTAATTTATTTTGGACTATCTAGCTACCTCGTACATCTCTCGTGGAAAAATTCCTTAGGCAGATTGTAAGAGAATTTCCAAGAAGGAAAATCAATTTGGTTTGTGTTGAATGGCTGTTTTCCGTACTTTACCGGTGTTTGGCTTATACTATTTTGAAATGAAATGCCTACATGTGTGTATTAATTTGACTGAAGTCCTTTATAACCACATTTAAAGGCTGAAATTCACAATTAAATTGTTGTTCCAAATAAACAAACTCCCGCAACACACTAAATCATTGGAGTTTAAATAATAAATGGTTGATTAACCATTGAAAGGAAAATACGCTTCAATATTCACGAAAATAGACGACTATCTGTATTCGCAATTTAAACAAAAGTGGTGGCTTTTTATTAAAATTGAATGTAATGTTATTATTACCAAATATTAGGTAGTCCTAGCTGCAACGCCCAAACATCTACCAATATCGAAATATCATTATTGGTTTCATTTTCTTTTTTGGATTCAGATGGATTTAAATGATTGGATTATTCGCTTTCAGGTACTTTGGTATTGAAACGGTGTAATGAAATAGTTGCAATATGAATGAACAAACTACAGAGTTTTATAAATGTATGTGAACGGTCCGATGATATTATCGGTAAAAAGTTTAAGAATAAGCTCTTTTGAGATACATTATAATTTTAGTAGTTCAGAGAGCTTAGCTTTTAGGGTGCCGTACCCAAAGGGTAAAAACGGGACCCTATTACTAAGACTCCGCGGTCCGTCTGTCTTTCTGTCTGTCCGTCTGTCACCAGGCTGTATCTCATGAACCGTGATAGCTAGACAGTAAAATTTTCACAGATAATGTTTTTCTATTGCCGCTATAACAACAAATACTAAAAACAGAATTTAATAAATATTTAAGTGGGGTTCCCATACAACAAACGTGATTTTTTGCCGTTTTTTGCGATAGGGGTCCGGAACCCTTCGTGCGTGAGTCCGACTCGCACTTGGCCGGTTTTTATACTCACTCGATCGCGTAAACGTTCGCTTATGTTAAATCGTATGGAATAATTGTATTTAACTGTAGTAAAAACGTCGATGTATAGTCAGACAGAAAAGTGTGTGAAGTTACTTTAGTCGTTCATTTCTTTTTTTATATTTTTGTAGTTATTACCTACTGGTTAACCTAATAATTATAATCACGTATAAAGGTTGATTCAATATATACCACCGTGCCACTAGATATAAGATTGTAATGATAATTAACAGTTATCTCTGATTTTACTACAAAGTACAAATCGTATTCTATACTAAAAAGGATAAGTACTTGTTTAATTATTGATGTATTTATCAAAACATTACTTAAATTTTACACTCTCTGTGGTGAAAACGTTAAATCAACACTTTTCTGTCTGACTATACATCGACGTTTTACGCCTTTAAAAATAGAAATATCCAGGTATTATTCTTAGGGTCTAGTCTAAATGGGTCGAGTAGGCGCGAACCAGTTTGAATTTTGCTAAAGGGTCACATATTTTATCGTCCTGACTGTACATGTTTTGACCTACTATAAAAATCAATTCAGCTTACGCTACACTGAGTTTTCATTTAATTTCATTTCAATTAAAAATAATAGGAAGGTAGGTAAAATATTCTCACATTGCTGATACCTTATACTATTTTATTTATTAATTACTTGGGATGGGTTCAAACAAGTCTGCTGTTCTGTGCAATTTCATTTGGTTGTGGTTGCGACAGCTTTGTAGGTACGTAATGTTCGCTTTTCAAAATGTATTATTGAAACCCGGCCACGACAAATGAGAACAGAGAAAGGAAACAAAACACAAACGTACCTGACATGACATTTATTCGGACACAACACAAAGGAAGATACACTGCAATTTAATGGCAAAAGCAATAGGTAGGGACACAGAGATATACAGTCTACAGCAATAGGAAAACAACAACATAACAGAATGAATTTTGAGATGGCACCAAAGGTTCGTTTAACAATCACCAGATTGTTGGTTGTTTGTGGGTACAAAACTTGGCTTTGTGTAAATTTTTAATTGAATTTAGACTTTATAAGTTGAACTGTGAGCCCTGAAAGAAACCCAGATTTCGAACAACACCTGTAGTCACCATCGCATTAAAAATGCTTGGTGAGACCCACAGGTTGCGTGTGTAATTACTGCGTAGAAAAGCCATGCGCAAAATATGCGAAAGTTAATCTGTCTGTTTGTTATATTTTCAAGCAGAACACAATTAAATTAAACTTGACTCAAGGGTAGGTCATATCCACTTTTAAACCCGGGCGTTGGTTCCCTTGGAATAATGTCCGACTTTCCAGAGAGCCTTTGGCAGAAAATGGAGTTCGCCAGTAGTTAGGTAATTGTGAAAACCGGATGACGTGTCCGCCACAATAATCTTGTACAATGGGCATGGATAATTTTCTTGCAGAATGGTGAGATGAAAAAGCCCCTTTAAAGTTCCGTTCAATCCCTTGGGAGCACGGAGGGAGCCGAAAAGTAATTAAATATATTAATGATCAAATTGGACATTTCAACAAGTAATCCGATTGTTCGCAGAGATATTTCCTTTTATATAGAGTGCTTTTATTAGCTAGCTATTTATACTTTTGTTGCCAACTTATTAGGATCAACCTACGCTAAACGCAGGCAGCTGCATTTGCCTAATCTTTACACAGCTATGTTGGAGATAGCTTCGAATCTCGCTGGAATCAGAATGAATGTTTTCACACGAAGGGATTTCGTCTAGCCATCCTCCACAAAGACAAAGACAAAGATATTTTATTTCAACTAGGCCACAAAGCGGCACTTTTGAACGTTAGTTACATTAAAATTTACAAGGAATAAAAATTGATTCTACCGTGCATTCGGAAAGTAGCTTGTTATGGAGAAGAACGCACAAGAAACTCCATACTTACTCTTTTAAAAAAAAAAATATGTTTTTTTTACAATATTTAGGTACATAAGTACATACATTAATAAATTTATATGTGTGAGGACAATGCACCCAGAATCACTACATACTATACTACGTACAGGTACAAAGTATTAAAAGTACTCACACATGTACTGTGCAGTTACATAATAAGCGCTAGAAAAACACTAGCATCCGAAGCAGTTAAGTTAAGACCAATCCCAACTGACGGCGCCCGTTCACGAACATGACGCATGAATCGGCACCACCCAGCTCAACCATCATGAAGGGAACCGAATGATCCAACACACACGCCACCATCAGAGAGACATTTGAGAGAGCATGACACACTCAACTGCTAGGGCAAACACAAGTCAACGAACGACACCGAGGTACAGCAAATGGTAGATTTACAGTTGGGTACATAGTACTCACACACGTGCTGCGCAGTTATACTATACTAAAAGAAATTGAGTCTATATAATACAAATATATTCATACAGTCTTCAGCAGGTCCAACAATTCTACAAAACAATAATGTTCTGCATATCACTTGTTTTTGCGCCCTAGTGGTTGTGGAGCAAGAGTAGCATTGAGCCAAGCATTTTTATCAGTGATGTAATCCCCCAACTTATAATATGCCTGCCTGCATAGTGTGCGTTTTATACAAGTTTTAAATTTCGTCTCATTCAGTTCTAGAATGTGGGGAGGAATTTTATTGTAACATTTTGTACAGTACCCCATGAAAGAAGAGGCTACTTTAGCCAGTCTGAAACCTGGTTGAACTAATTGGTCCCTATTTCTAGTAATGTAATTATGTCTATCTCCGTTTTTACTAAAAAGATGTAATTTTTTTCTCACGTACATGATATTTTCATAAATATATTGACAAGGAACCGTCATGATGTTAATGCCCTTAAACAGTTCCCTTAGAGAATCGCGCCGGCGAAGATTGTATATCGCTCTGATGGCTCGTTTTTGCAGAATAAAAATTGACTCAATGTCTGCAGCCCTTCCCCATAGTAAAATACCGTAAGACATTATACTATGAAAGTAACTAAAATAGACCAGCCTCGCGGTATCTACATCACTAAATTGACGAATCTTTCTAACAGCATAAGCTGCCGAACTTAGCCGCCCTGCAAGTGATATTAAATGAGGACCCCATTGTAACGTTGAGTCTAGCGTGATCCCCAGGAAAACCGTTTTATCGACGAATTCTAGCTTCTCCTTGTTTAAGATAATGTCACAATCAGTACTTTTTACATTCGGCAAGGAAAATTTTACGCACTTGGTTTTTTTACCATTTAAAACTAAATTATTTGCAGTGAACCAATCCTGAACCTGCCGTAGCGCGTTATTTACGTCGTCAACCAGACAAGTACGTCTATTTATTTTAAAAATTAAAGATGTGTCATCAGCAAATAACACCATGTTTAGTTTGTTTTCCAATAAACGGGGTAAATCGTTTATGTATATTAAAAATAAGAAAGGACCTAATATTGAGCCCTGGGGTACCCCCATTTTCACGTTTAACCCCGACGAATTCACACCGTTTATCTGAACTAATTGCTGTCTATCACTTAAATAAGATTCAACCAAACTTAACGCTGATTGACCTAGCCCGTAATGCTCAAGTTTCAGAAGTAATGTTTCATGATTAACGCAATCAAACGCCTTCGACAGGTCGCAGAAGATACCTATGGCATCCTGCGACTCTTCCCACGCATTAAAGATGTGTTTTAATAGGGTGACACCAGCGTCAGTTGTACAACGTCCTTTGGTGAAACCATACTGTTTATCATGCAAGATTTTATTCGTATTAAAATGAATGAGCATTTGATTAAGCATTATCTTCTCAAATACCTTGCTGAAAACCGGCAACACGGATATTGGTCTATAATTATTTGTGTCTTTACTGTCCCCGGATTTAAAAAGTGGTATAACCTTACTATATTTCATTAGATCCGGAAAGACTCCTTGATCCACACACAAATTAAAAATTACAGCTAAGTACGGCGCTATAGTCTGAATAATGGAGGTACAAGCTTTGATGGACATTCCCCACAGATCTTCAGTCGGTTTGATCTTGATTTGCTTAAAAGCTTTTATTACTGTTATGGGGTTTATATGTGAAAAGTTAAATACATTCGGGCAGGCTGAAACGTTCGCGTTTAATAATCCAAAAGCAAGCGCGGGCGAAGAATTTAAGGTTTCAGTAGTTTTAATTGGGATGTTGGTAAAGAAATTTACAAATTCTTGCGCAACTTTTTTGTTATCTCTAATAAGTCCGTGTGTGGTCTCAAGCGTGTAATCAGGATTATTTCTTTTATTCTTGTTCGTTTCATTATTTATAATTTTCCAAACCGTCTTGATTTTATTTTCTGCTAATTTAACCTTATTTCTAATATACAAGGCCTTAGCTGCCTTACATGTATTTTTAAAAATTCTCGAGTAAGTAGCAACATACTTATTAAACGTTTCAGTGTTCATACAAGGCTTAAGGCCATATAGCTCGTAAAGTCTTTCCCTACTTTTTCTAAGTCCTGTAGTCGCCCAGTCACTGAATAAAAACTTAGGGCATACAGTTTTAGTTATCTTCTTAAAAGTGTTATTAAACTCTTTTTGAACCACTGAAAAAACTTCATCATACAAAATATTACCGTCATTCACTGTGAGGTCCTGATCGCTTAACTTAGCGATTAAAGTGCTGTTAAATTTATTTAATTTACCGGATGTTATTGGTCTGGATTGAATCTGCACTTGTTTAATTAGCATATTGGACTCAAATGTCACAAGTAGCCCACTATGATCCGAAGGCAGATAATTTATAATGGCATTGTCCAAGTAGTTGCAGCAACAAAAAACATTATCAATACATGTAGCAGAAGTCAGCGTAGTTCGGGTTGGTTCCGTAAACACATGTGACAAATTAAATGATTTAAAGAGATTTAATAACCTACTTCTATCTGAATTATCTTCTAGAATATTAATATTAAAGTCACCACAGACAATTACTAGTTTATTACCCATTGCGAGTTTTGCCAAAACATCTTCCATCACTGACTCGAATATAGAGTAGTTCTTATAATTAGGGGGTCTGTAGACGCACACTATGACATGCTTATCCAGCTCAACACAGGACAGTTCAACACTTTGTTCAACTGAGAGGTCTACTATATCTTTACGAGGTTTTGATTTAATACCATTTTTAATTAATATAAGTGAACCCCCACGCAACATAATATTTCTGTTAAAACAACTGCCCACAGTATAATTTTCATAATTGATTAGCATTGCGTAATCTTTCAGCCAATGCTCAGTGAAACAAACAATGTCAAACATTGTTTTTTCTAAAAACAGTTCGATTTCTAATTCCTTTGAAGAAAAACCCTGAATATTTTGGTGAAATAATTTCAGAGAATTCTGCTCAGACCCTTTTCTTAAATTATTTTTTTGCGAGCAAGAAGGTACCTTTTTAATGGTGGACATACTCGCAACTATTCCGTTATTGATACCCTCCCTTGTCCTATCAACTAGTTTAAAGAATAAATATTAATAGCATTTTTGCTAACGTTATTCAAGGTATTGACCACCTTTAAATTAGTACTATTACTAATATCAATAATAACTGTATACTTCGACATACTACTTATGTCTGAGTTTATTGTATAAGATAATAGCCGAGCTATTTGATGTCTTACCCTAAGAGGCAGATACAAAGTATCGCCTGTCGACTTTAATTTATCAACAAAAATGTTGATGTCAAAAAAAACAAGTTTGTCACTATAGTGACTCACAAGAAAGTGCAGATGCTTATTAAGCATGTGAATGTGATTATTTTGTCTATTTGACAATTTATCCAAGTAAGGGAAGGCACACAAAATAATTTTACTGCAATTTAACTTTAACATCTCTTTTACACACTCAGTGATGTCATCTTTGTTTACTTTTTTACTATTACCTACAAATACAGTTAAATTGGTATCTGGTTTATAAATATTCTTTGTCACAGATTCCATTATTTGCTTGTAAGATGACCCGGGCTTGCAATAATTAAAAGTGGAATGACTCTGATTGCCATTTAGTAATTTACCGAAACCTTTTCCAATACCGTCTGAAAATATAACTGAATGAAAACTTTCTTTACTTTGACTTGATGAAAAGCCAGCACTCTCAGGCCGGTCTACTTGAGGCAAATCCTGTGCTACATTTGATATGTCTTGTACGAAGACACTGTTTTGAGACACCCTCTCAGCTTGGACCGGGTCCTCTGTAGCATCAGGATGGACTGCAATTAGATTTGAGACTGTCTGGCAGTTACATTGACACCTCACTAACTCATTTGCGGCCAAAATGTGTTCTTTAATTTGTAATTTTGAATTTGTATATTTATTGTAAAGAGAACTAAGTCTGTTCTCAAGTACCTGCAATTCTAACTGCAAGCGGTGAGTGTCAATCTCATAAATTTTCTTGCTGTCTTCTAATTTAATTTGGTAATTATTTAATTTATTAACTAGGTCAACACGTTCTTTCCTGAGTGGAATATTTTTAATAAAGAACTTGTGTTGTTTCCTAAACTTGTTACCATTTCTAATTATTCTATTTAGTTTTGCATATTTTTTGAGTTTGTTATGACTAACTTTAGAACAATTTTTCTTATTTATTAAAGAATCTTCAGTTAGCTTACTTGTAGGTATTGAATCCGGTTTACAATTTGATTTAATAAGTTCATCATACAAATGGCAAGTTTCATCAACCTGAGTTGATTCCTGTTCTTTTTGTAATTTAAAAATATGATTATTTGCGTGAATCAATTCTTCTTCTAGATCCCTAACTTTACTTAAAGCCTCCTCGTATAGATTACTGCAGTTATTGAAACCATCCGTGACTACCATCAGCTGGTCGCGTTCATCCACAACATTCTGGTATTGCTGACTAAGTTCAACTAGCTCCCGTTTAAGTATTGTGTTTTTATATACAATGTTCTCAACTTCTACTTCACAATCCTCTCTCTCTTGCAACATCTCCCGACATTGGTTTTTTGAGTCTTTAAGCTCCTGGAGTGCTGTTCTCAGTTTAATTTCTAAGTCCTGAGCAGCAGCCTTACGGGTCATCACAGGCATGGTTTCAGGATAGGTTACTGGAAATAGAAAAAAAAAGAAGCGGTGTGAACCGAAGGAATAGAGGAAAAACAAAATAAAGTAAAGCTGGAAATGGAGGAAATAAAGTGTAGTTCAGAAGAGAAATGAGGTAGGCTGTTGAATTGGCTGAAAAAGCTATTTATTACTGACTTTAGTTGCTTATGATTTTGCCTTGAGATTTTACCTTTTTTTTTTTTTTATGTGGGTAAGATGGCCAGAAATTGAATGAATGTTTTATTGTAGTTTTCTAGTTAAATTATGCAAAATAACGATCATAGCGTTATGTAAATGATTATTATTAAATTATCTGAATAAATTAGTAGAATTATGCACAATTGGGATCTTAGATTTATTTTGTTTTCTACGATGTCAACAAAACCTTTTTAGATTCACTGCACAGTATTAAATCAACAGAATTTATACGTTAAAACTAACAAGAACGTGTTATAAGGTTAAAATTACACTTTGTGTGCTATAAATAAACAATACTGCCCTTAGAATATCCGTAGTTAAGCACTTCAGACTTCAGGTTCAGTCGTCAGCTGTTTGGTAGGTTACCGGTTTCGTGCCACAACTTTTGTATAACTCGATATTTTTCTAGTAAAACAATAATCCTGAGTATTTATAGCTTTTAGTTGTGTTTTACTTCTAATTAAACCCTAAATACACTTAAATAATAATTAAATATAATTTTAAAATACGGAGCACAATTTTGACATGTCACTCGGGCAGTGTTGCCAACTTTTTTTTTCACAGTCTAGACAATTGGGTTACACGTTACCCCTATGCAAGACACTTGCCATATGCCCTTGCTTCTGATTACCGGTAACGCATGTAAAGATGTACAAATGACATGAACTAACAGAGGAAATTCGGTATGTTAAGATGAACACGCATCTACAAATGCCATAGTGCCCGGCACGGAAGTTGGCAAGGTTTTGGCTTAGTGGGGGTAAGTTCACGCATATGCCGCGAACTGACCAACCACCATACAGAGCGAACGGAACGTGGACGCGACACGATTGGTCAGTCAATCCATGTGCCAACTAACCAAGCAATCGCGCGCTCGGAACGGTCCTAAACGTTCTCCGCCCCCACTTCACTACCAAAGATACCTAAAAAACGCCTTCTGCGCATCTAACGACTCTTGCCAACTTACGTGCCGGGGATTATACATGAAGCGTAACTGGTAAGACTGTTTGTATGACTTTCAGTCTTCTAAAAACCCGTAACGACTGTCGAAGATCTTAGAAGGACAGCTGGCCAACGGCTAAACGCAAGGAATTTATTCCGTATTAGAAAATCACAGTACGTACTTACCGTACTGATTAGTTTAGCAGCGCCGGATGCATTTAAGTATCGTTAGTGCTATAAAAGTCTGTGTTAAGCACGTCGTTTAGTGCACTATTGCTATTAGCGTCGTTAAGAGCCACTGGACACTGAAAAAATATGTCTCGGTTTTATTGATAAGCGGTAGGCCAATCTAGACACGCGGCAGTGTGTCAAGCCAAGTTCAAGCAAAAAAGGAACTGGCGAACTGTCATCTAAATAACTGAAAATATTTTTACATAAAGACATGAAATTTGGTTTATGTATTAAATTGCTAAGATGAACTATAAACCAAAATTTCATGATTACAGGTATTGGTATTAACTACTAATAATTTCTGTACAAAAAATAATGATATCCCATCAAAAACATAAATGTGAAAAATTGTTGATAACGCCGACAAAAGAATTGAGATCTAAATGGGTGCCAAGTACTGTATCCTGCAATTTATTTACAAGAACATAAACCATTCTAAAAAAGAAAAAAAAACACAATTTTATGCTTTTTCTGCGACAACAATATTTGCTGTTTTAAAATATAACTTCTTAAATTTGAATAGTCGAATTATTTACATAAAGCAGATAACTTAGGATAAATTCTAGCTCAAGATTTGACTTGGCTAGTTTTTACAAATACTATATCGTTTTGAATATACATTCATTCGAACACTTTAATAAATACCTTTATCATTATAGTTGCCACATTACGATCAACATGATCTGCCGTTGAACATTCACAACTTTTTCCAAATAAGCCTTACTTAATGGTTGGTTAAATTAATGTACAGTGTACATTATACAACAATGTGTAAGCTAGCATTAGCTAATGTGTAATGTCATATAGTTTGGCCCACGCACAATGGTCCACCTGAAGGACTAAATGCGGAAACCAAACCCCATAACATAGTGTCATATAGTTTTTACCATAAAACGTAAATTTCCTGTAACAAAGTTTACTAACCAAATATAAGATAACTTGTATGTGAAAACTAGTCAAGTCAAATCATGAGCAAGAATTTAACCTAAGTTATCTGCTTTTTGTAAATAATTCGACTATTCAAATTTAAGAAGTTATATTTTAAAACAGCAAATATTGCTGTCACAGAAAAAGCATAAAATTGTGTTTTAAAATTTACTTTAGAATGGTTTATGTTCTTGTAAATAAATTGCAGGATACAGCACTTGGCACCCATTTAGATCTCATTTCTTTTGTCGGCGTTATCAACAACCGCGCATATTCTTAGTATTAAACTTGGCTCCCTTTAACACATTTATGTTTTTGATGGGTATCTTTGTCACGATCACTCGTTCCTTGGAAAGAACGTTTAAGAGGCGTATGTTCTGAGATGGACTCTCTTGAAACAGGAACTTATACCGCTTACACATACACTTGTCTTTACTAACATAATTTAAAACTACTAACACTATCGTTAAGGGTTTAGTTGAAGCATAATCTACTACTACCTATTGTTCTTGTTCGTGTAATCTACTAAATTTTGTGACAATTAAATACTTTTTCTTTCTTCTTTTCTTTTCTTAGCATGCTGTAGCAAGCTGAACATAGGCAAAAACCAAGGTCTCTCATGTGCTTTCATTTCGTGCATTTAATTTAATTTTAGCACTATGTTCCCGAGGGGTTTTGCAATATTTAAGCTCTTATGGGGATGGATTTTCAAAATTCTTTTTTTAATGCTCATCTACGTCAAAATAGGCACTCTTCTGTAAAACACATTTATGGATCTAGCGGTTTAGACTGTGCGTTGTCTGCCAGTGAATGAATTATTTTAAGATTTTTAAATAGTAATAATATCCCAGCAGCCCTATTCCTCTTCCAATCAACAAGCTGTTGGACCGCATCAAAGCTAAACCGGGCTAGTGGCAGCTCTCGGTTGAGCACGACGGTGGCAACAAGAGGTCGGCTTAGTAAGCAAAATCTATTGGTGGCCGCAATGTTGTGATATCGCAGGTTACTTCGAGCGATCGGACATCTTCGGATATTCTCGGTTCAATTCGGAACATTGTGTAGTGAAATAGTGACGAGTCTTAAATTATATTAGCTTCAGCTGGGCACACAAAGAACTAAACGGCGGCGCACCGGATCAATTCACTTCTAATTTGGAAGTCAATAATTGACAAAGAGCTCGCTCTAGACAAAAATAAATTCTATCAGCAAAAATTACTACGCGACATTTCGGTAGCGCATGTATATCCTATACATTTGAACTGTGGATATATATATTAATAATTCTAGCTGATTTGGTTCTGCTTAATTAAACCATAGCTATCTTAAAGTTTATATTATTTAGAAATCACCGTGAGAGTAATTTACTATTCTTTAAAAATACACAATACATCACATCATGCCTGTATGCCTCAAAGGATTAGGTAGAGGTGAACAGCACGAAAATGCTTCTCAGTTGTAATTAATCTTACCACGGTATGTTTGGTTACTCAATTTCCCTATAGACATAGAAAATTTAAAGCTATATTCACGCATCACCTGTGATCCGCATATCTGCAATACCACTCCAACGGAGAGGGTACGATTTTCACGAAAAGCACGACTATGCAGATCTATCTTACTATGTACCATTTCACGTTGCAAGTCCCGGGCAGTGAAATCGTATCCGAACTATTGGAGCAGTTGCCATCACTAAGCGTTATTGAGGCGTATACTGAGTAACTGTGAGATCCGAGTAATATGTATAAGAACGAAATGGTACTAAGTAATTTAAATTAGTTGTCCGGACAAATACCAATGTTACTTTTACAATTCATTTGTTATTTCTAAGTATATCTTGGGCATTACTGACAACGTGCAACAGTGAAGTAAAACTAGTCAATATATGTTTGAAATTGCCAACCCGCATTAAGCAAGCATACCTATTATGTGTAAAAAGAGGCCTGCTCCCTGAAATTGTCCACAGGTTTAATAATTATAGGTACAGTTGATTTATTCCGCGATTACACGGTTTGTTCCATAGAAGAAGTTCATAATAATGAAATTTATTAAACTTGTAGCACATTTTTTTTCGGACTAGTATATTATTAAATAAACAGAGCTTTATTTTGAAAATTTATCTCACTGTCACATCACATTGTCTTTAATAGTAGGTACTGTAAACCCAGATAAAGTCAACAACGCTATAAAAAAGTACCGCGCACTGAATGCCCAGAAGGGAATGAGGTGGAGGTCATAGCATTGCTCAGCTAGCGTGCTATGGCTCACGGCGGGGTTCCCCGAGAGAGTCGTTGTCGTCGTCCTCGTGACATTGAACTATGGTGATGACTGAACTGCGTAGAGATGTGCGTGAGGTCGGCCATCTTTGACTGTTTTTCTTTAGGTGCAGAGCTCGAGATGTATGTCAAGACCTTTGGCTCTAAGGAATAAACGTGAACGAAATAGAGAGCTAAATATACAGTACTACGTTATTAGAGTGCTTTGGGCCAAAACAAATCTAAAATAATGTTTTGAAAAAATTCAAAATTTTACTAAGTCAATTATATGTTTTATATTTAAACAAATAATAATTTGAGGGCTTGCGAGGGATGTAAGATGTTCTTATGAGTGGATAACTGATAACTGGATGCCTTTGCCCAGGAGTGAGGTAATATGGCGGGTTTACCAGCCATACCATCATCATCATCATATCAACCGAAAGACGTTTTCTGCTGGGCATAGGCCTACCCCAAGCGTCGTCGCTACAATGATCGCTCCCGTGCGTCCCGCATCCAACGGATCCCCACAACCTTCACCAGGTCATCGGAACACAATATCTTTCAGTTCGCGGTCGCCACTCCAGAACCTTTCTGCCCCATCGGCCATCCGTTCTGCGAGCAATGTGCCCTGCTCTCTGCCATTTAAGTTTGGCAATTCTTCGGGCGATGTCAGTAACCCTGGTTCTCTTGCGGATCTCTACATTTTTCGGAGCCATTTCAGGGGTAATTTGACAATTTGCTAAAAGGCACGTAACTACGCGCTAACGCTTTTTCAATGAGTTTTGGCGATATTGGACTCAAAATAAGCCTGTATAACGATGTTTTGTAAGCGAGAATAAAAAGGAGTATTAATTGCTATGCTTCCGTAATGCCGAACTAAAATATAAGCGAAGTCAAAGGAAAGAAACCGGCCAAGCGCGTGAGTTGCACAATAATCCCTGTATCGAAAAATAGTTTTCACAGACCCATCATATTTTTGAATGGCCTATCCAACGATACCCTACGCCATGGGAAAGACAAGAATAAAAAGCATCTCCACTATAAGTGTACCGGAGGTACCATTTTTTTTTCCTGATTTTGTTTTATCACTTTGTCGGCGTGATAATTATGTATATCCATGCCAAATTATAGCTTTCTAGTACTAAGAGTCTCTGAGCTAAACTGCGGACAGACGGATATGGTGAAACTATAAGGGTTTCTTGTTGACTAGGGGACCCTAAAAAATGGCCACACTAAGTCAGTTTACTTTACAAAAAGAGCGAGTTCTTTACTTCTTTATTATTCGTGTTCCGTCCGCATTATATCACCTTAGTTTAAGACATGGTAAGCAAACTTTAATAAGTTTAGTTCTAACTTATGAGTGGAGAAAGGGAAAGTTTTTCAATGTGTTGGGAACTACTTCAATACTTCTTAAAATTTGTGAGTTTATAATGATGTTGGGAGGTCCTTGTGGGTTTACTTATGGGTGACATAGATAAAACTCTACAGTATTTGCTGTTTTATTTCTTTGCAGGAAAAAATCCTTTTCTCATTTAAAAAAGGAACAAGGATTCAATTTAGTCACCATGTTAGTTCAGTTCAATTTGAAACTGTAAGGAGACCTTAGGGCATACATACCTACTTAAAAATCGTTCTTATTCAACACGTCGTCTCATCTCAACGACATATATGCCAACTTCATAGAGTTAGAGATGTTTGCTATAGATTTCAGCTGAGATTAGAATGAAAATTTTCCTTAGGAGTATAGGTTTTGCCCCTGCGCTTTATCAGTAGGAGGTATTTAAATAAGTATACAATTACCCAATAGGAAAATGATGACTGTATTGTTTCTGGACGGATAGGCAAAGTTTCGCCTTTATACATCAATAATTACGTTCATCATTTATATTACAAAGTATAGTCCCGTAGCACACCATCAAATCTGGTTTTGATTTATAATTATAAGACTTTAACCAAATTCACATACTCGTCATAATACTAACGTCCGCCACCCGTACCATCGTATCCTCAGACCCGTCCGTCACACATCCACCCGTGTGTGTTGTACTAAGGAGAGCAATCCCCAAGTAAGTGGGAAATCATTCAGCGGAAAATGGAATAACACAATGAAGTTCATACGAAGTTCTATCAAGTAGAAGTGGGGAGAAGGGGAGGAAACACAGATACACTTTAAAAGTGATCAAGGTAATGGACGCGATCTAGTTTTCTTTAACTTGGGTAAGTATTCCTGTCTTTTGTTTACAGGTGAATTGTGAAAGAAATGATGTTAAACATGCATTATTTATTTAAGTATACATGTATAACTTTACAGGTCACACCTAAGGCGTTATACTATGCAAATCACACAAGAAAAAACACTAAAACGAAACAAACAAAAATTAGGCAAAACATTAAATATTTCTATATACTATTAAAAATAAAACATACGATATAACAAAAAAACATAGAAGTAAAAATACAAAAATATAAAAATAAAAGGAAAATATCAACAACAAAAAAAAACCTTACAGAAGTAAAAATGTACAAAGAATACGTAAACAATTAATAACTAATCTATCTTTCATCCATCTTCTCACAATAACTTAGACATGCACGACACACGTCTATCCATCACCCAACAAAGAGGTCACACTCCGGTGTTGAATTCAGAAGGGCAGTTTACAGTTATTGTATGTTGGAAGTCTACAACGACTATAAACTGTCCTGTAAAGGCCTAAAAATTGCGTCATAATATCAATTCAGTAATGCCCGTAGTATTAGGCAGTGGTATTTTTTTAAATAGCGACTATGTTGGTTGGGCTCTAATTTTAGTTTTACATCTGAAAATCAGTGTTGAATATCATTTGTTTTAGAGAAAAATTGCTCCACTACTTCACGATTATCATAGACAGCAACAAATCATCATTAACAGATAAACAGTATACCTAAAAGTAAATAACATATCTATGTAAAATTAAAACGTAAACAAGTAAAATTTAAAAAAACCAGGACACATCTTTATTTCATGCTACATAATTTATCTAGTAGTAGACTCGCTTCGAAAGACAATCTATTGAACACGTATTTATGACACGATATCTTGTGAAAAAAACCCCGATTCAAGCAGTAAAACGCCAATAACTTTAGAACCGCTGAACCGATTTTCATCAAACATAGCTAAAAACACTCTCGATAAAGTCACCTTTCACACACCACATTACATTAGAAATTATAATTGGTTTTACATTAGAAGAACACAATAATTTCGATCCCTTAAGTAAAAATCAAGACGGTTAGTGTGTGTGTTTGTAACCTAATTAATAAGGTACCTACTGAATAAATTATCCGACTTGGTTTTACATTCAATTTCACAACTTTTTTACATGTTACGTTTTTGAAGGGATAAGGCGGAACCACACGTAAGTGACGTGGCGTGGCGTGGCGCAGGTTCCACCAATCAAAGGACTCTGTTTCAGTCTACGTCACACAACGAGTTTTGTAGCCAATTAACTACGTCAGAAGGCACCACCACGCCACGCCGCGACACGTAAGTGTGTTTCCGTCTTTACAACTTACCCATCAGTTACCCGCAAGAGGCGATAACCGCGCCAAATTACAATGTATTTCTTCATAATAGTCAGATATTATGTTTGTTTTGTTAAATATGTACTTGTATATATGTTATGGACCAAGTGATTGATACAGCTTTATTCATAATGCTTTATCTATATTATTATATATTTTAATAATACAAAATCATTTTAAATAATTATGTAGGTACGTAATTACTATGCATGCAGGTAAATTGATAAGAAAATGTGCTGACAAAATTCTATGTGCCAACGCCAAATTTCCACTACGAAAAAAAATATAACCGCAAGAAAAACCCGCGCGCGAAACTTGCGTGTACCATTTAAAACAACCGAGCCCAGATAAGAACGGCCACTCTAACAAGAACCGTCATTTTTACCTAAACACCCCTTTAGCCTCGGTTTTCGGTGGTAAGCGGGGCGTCGGGTAGTTCTCAAAGAATTGGTGGCTTACGCACGTGTAGAGTTAACCTGCGCACAAGTTGCAGAATCAATCAACGTGGTTATTTTGCTGGGCAATCGCTGGGGAAACGTACCGCGCATGCGTTCTCCAGTAGTGATGTTAGACTCGATGTTTTTGTGCGTGAAACTTCGCCTATCGAATTTTCGGGCGTCTTGAAGATTGGGTGGGACACTGTCGACAACCGCATTTTAGCAGTATTTTATTATTTACTTAATAAAAATATTATTATTATTTTTAGGCTTTTATTTATGCGAACAACACTGTTACATTTATTGTACATTAAGCATGATCACAAATTAAATATTTTCGATGATTCATCAGATCCAACGGCATGACTGTTACAAATAAAGTAAATAACGACGATTTACATTAATTGCAGTCTTGATAACAATTAAATTAGACGCAGATATACTTATCGATAGTTCATGCGGTCAAGTATGTCGATAGTCGCCTCCCTCAGGCCGTGAGAATCCCGCCGAAACCAGCCAGTAGAAGCAGCTGACAGTATCCGCGCGCAACCGGTGTGCGATAGACGTCCTCATGCCACAGGCGACAAATATCCCTCGCGACCAAGGTACGTCACTAAAAACTTCTATTTTCAAACACAACATTTTTCTAAACGAACATAAATCCTCTCTATAATATCGAACCTTATTCCTGCTCAAAATAATATTCAATTTTGAATTATATTCGAAATTCGAACGAACGTCTTAGGACGAGGTTAAGTGACGGCTAAATTGTTTACAATAGAGAAATTTTTCGGTTGTTCCAAGCGGATTTTTTTAATACCCCAGATATTAGGCATTTGTGTGTCGGTGAAATATTTTTAAGTGCGAGTGCAATGAAAAGTTTTTGCAAACTTTAAACGCGGGCTTTTTTCCGATTTGTTATTATGTCAACGTGTCATTGTGGAATTCTGTGCTATATTGTGATTTGACGAAAGATCTTGGGAGTTTTAAACAAATTCTCTCGTCGTGAGAGGAGAGGATAAGTAAGTGACGCTTCACGGGGATGTACTTTCTTTCACGATTTTTCTGACGACATTTTAACTCTCATTAGGGTTAATTAATTTCTGTCTTAACGACACTTTGTTTGTACACATCACAATATGGTACTCTACAAACTACGTATTGTGTAGGTAATAATTAATCTTTGTATCGAGATATTTTATACTTTTAGTGTGGGTATGAGAATATTATTGATAACTTGTAAACAATGTTTGCTGTGAGACTAAATGTTGATTAACTCTCACTTTGTAAATACCTACCGAATTTGTATAACAAATCTTACGTTTTTTTCTGAGATATTATACCACAGTAAATTAATTATACTATAATACCAGCCTGTAACTGTTCCACTGCAGGACAAAGGCCTCTTCATATACAGAGAGGTCCAAAATTATAATATGTACTAATTAATAAATTAGTACATTTATATAAAAACTGATAATAATAATTATACATATACCTATTAGTAATTATATATATTCCAGAGCGATAGTTTGATTCCACTTTGGTTTTGCCCAGCCCTGAATCCTCTAACCTCTGCTGCTGGAGAATACTGGGTTGCTATCGGTTGAAGAGAGGTGGTCAGGTTATATCTCACCTCCTTTACATGGATGGCCTGAAGCTTTATTCCCTCAACAATCTGCAGCTAATGGAGCTACTGAAGGTAACTGAAACTTTTGGTAGCGCCATCAAGATGGAGTTTGGTGTGGACAAATGTGCGGTCATGCATGTAAAGCGAAGGGAGATTGCGGAATCCGTAGGCATTCAATTCGCGGATTTCATAAACCGTAGAACCATCTCTCCAAACGAAACCTAGAAGTATTTGGGTATGTTGGAAGCGTTAGGTATTAACACTACTGACATGAAGCAATCGTTGAAGGAACGTTTCTTCAACGACCCAACCGGTATTGATGTACTCTTTCGGCATACTCAAATGGTCCGTACACTGCTGACTGTGCATATCGAATCCCGCGGAAGCGTGGATGCCGAGGCTTATTAAATTCCAAACACCTCCACAACTGCGAAATATGCAATCTCAGGGAATATTTTCTTCACACGCCGATTTGGGTATGCATCGAGATGTAGATAAGGTACTCACCCCGCTCTCCTTGGCAAATGAGAACTGGCGCAAGACTGTAGTGCTTGATACTAACGGCCGCAGGGAGGTATGGCAGAGTAAGGAACTTCACGGACGCTTTTTCCGGGTCCTACATGGGTCCGATGTAGACCAATCAGCAGCCGTAGCCTGGCTGCGTTTCGGGGACCTCTTTGTTGGAGAAACCGAAGGTATTGTCTGTGCAATTATGGATGAAGTTATCATGACGAATAACTACCGGAGATTTATTGTGAAGGACGGCACGGTTGACATCTGTCAGGCATGTCACCGCCCAGAGGAATCCATATGCCACATTATCTCTGGTTGTTCTCATCTAGCTAACGAAGAGTAATTGCATAGGCACAACCTTCTAGCTGGATTATCCATCAGCAACTTGCTCTGAAATACACTCTTGTGGCATCGGTATGTGCCCGACCCAGTACTTGAGAATGGCAATATCACATTGTACTGGGATCGGTCCATCATCACTGACAGGCCTATTATGGCTAATAAGCCTGATATAGTGGTCGTGGACCGAATCGAGAGGCGTGCAATGATTGTTGACATAACCGTCCCGCATGACGAGAACCTCGTGAAAGCCGAGAAAGATAAGAAAATCAAGTATCATGACTTGGCTCGCGAGGTTGTCGACATGTGGGATGTGGACACAGCGATCATTGTACCGATAGTCGTCAGCCAATTGCTTAATAGCCACGAGCCCCGACCAACACCTTAGGAGGCTCTCATTAGGCGGCTGGATCAAAGGCTTGTTTCAGAAAGCAGTACTTCTGGATACGGCTCGTATGGTCCGGACCTTTTTATATTATAAATGTTTATTTTTGTTTATTTTATAAAGACTTTTAAAAATGTAGATAATAAGAAATTTAATTTTAATAAAGAACTTTATAAATATAATGTAATAATAAAACTATCAATTAACATGATACATTATAATCTAACAAGGCCTCTGCGAGTTGACCTTGCACGCCTTTCAAAGGTCCAGGACCCCAGAAGCCCGAAATAATTAAATACATATAAAATTATAAAAACGTATTAAACGGGAATTGTGGACAAAACATATTGCCCACATCGCTGTCAATGGGAAGGTTGTCCGACTACAGAATACTGGCAGCACTGCTACATTGAATAGCAATGCTGATTCTTTGGCCGAAGAAGTCTATTATATCTTCTTTTTTTAAAGTTTAAATGCAAAAAAGAACGTAATACAATTAAAAATGGAAAAACGTTACCTGCCTTCATTATTCGCCAGGCTATAAAACATATCCACATTAATTCCAATTAAGCAATTTTATCAATAATGAAAATTCATATCTCAGTTTAAAGCAAGAGTCGTGTACGTAGAGGTACCCATGCGTCGCTTTAAATTAGAATTAATGTCTGCTTTTAACCCGTAACGAAATAAATGTGAAAATGTAGCAAGCTACGTGGTTTAACTACTATAAAACATGTCCTACTTTAAGGATGAAACATGCATACGTAAAATAACGCTTTTATTCCACAAAAATGTTGGAAGATGTCTATTTTGAACCAAATTTCACTAGTTAAATTACAGGTTCAAAGTCTATGCTTATCGTACGTAGCACTATTGCTAATACTATTATAAACGTGAAAGATTGTGATTTGTGAAGTTGGATGGATGTGTCTCTTTCAAGCAAAAACTAGTGAACTACTGATTGTGATGAAACTTTACAGAAACATATCTTATACATCAGAATTACACTTATGCTATACCTAATTTATAAAATATATGGCGAAGTAGCAATACAACGCGGGCGCAGATTCGGGCGGTAGCTAGTCGTCTCTAATTAAACATAAAGGCGTTTCGTCTCGTATATATTTTGGATTTTTGACAATCGTTATGTATCGCTGATCACTTCCCTCCGCGCGCTCGCATTGGTTAGCGGTGATCTGTTTGCTCCCTGTTTTTAATTGCAATTGTTGTGTTCCGAAATTTATTTCCGGCTTGTGATTTGCTGTCAATTGTGTATCATTGTGATAAGTGCTGGTATCGTAAGTTTTTAAACGTGTTTACGTCCGTTATTTAGTTGCAATTAGTTAATTTCGTCAGCTATCGGTGAGTACATTTACTTTTCTTGACGTGTGGGTATATCGAAATAATTGTATCGTCCGTTAATCTTTCACTTTTTACGTTCTAATACGCTTATTAGTTTAATTTCCAAAAGTAATTATGTTATCTAACAATGATGACCCACCTGATCGTGGTGGGGAAATATTATTCCGCCGAATAAATAAACCAAGGTCGCCGACGACCTCCGCTAATGCTAAGCGTTTATTTAGTGAAATGTCTCCTTCTTACATTTCACCCGAAGATAGATCTAAGCGAATGCAAACATCAGAGTCAATTGTAAGGTCTTCGCCGATATTAAATGTCACTAATGTAAGCAATGACGACTATTGTGATTTGGTTACTCAGGCGTCTGCGTACCTGTCTAAAATTAACGATCTTGTCAATGACCAAGGGTCCCGCATTAATGTTGCAAATAAATCCGCAATTATGGACATGACTCAGCGCATAACGGCTATTGTCTCATTGCTAGCCATAAAATCATCCGCCAACGAGACTAAGTTGGCCAATACGGAACGCGAATTAGAAAAAATAAAACATAATACCGGTGTCGATATTGCCAAGTCTGATGTCAATAATGCCTCATATGCTGACAAATTAAAACTTCGTTTACCTAAAGTAGTTCCACAAGTAAATGCCCGTGCCAAACTTCCGTGTCTTGTGGCCTACCCCACTGATGAGCGTTCAACTGATTTCGCAACTTCTTCCGCGACTAAACAAGCGCTCATGAAAGCAATAGATCCTAGTGACGGCTTTCAAATTGTAGGTGTCAAGAAGGCTGCGAAGTCTGGCGTCGTGTTACGTGTCGCTAACGATTTACAAATCAAAAAGCTACAATCGGTCGATGCCATTAGGTCCGCTGGCTTGCGACTTGAAAAACCAAAAGGCCGTAAGCCTCGTATTTTAGTTAAAGACGTCCCATCCTCAATGGAGGACAGTGCCTTTTTGCATGCGTTGTACTGCCAAAACATTAAAGACGAGTTGTCATTAAAAGAAGACGAATTTATTAAATCATCAAAAATCATACGTAGGCGTTCGTTAGACAACGGTCGGAAATGGATAGGCATTGAACTCGAGTCCGCGGTCCGGAAACATTTAGTCTCGACCAAGGATAAATTGTTTATTGATTGGGCGACTTGCCGTTTCATTGATGATGTCGATGTAGTACGTTGCGCACATTGTCAACAGTTCGGTCATGTTAAGAAACACTGCACTATTAAATCACCTACCTGCGCTAATTGCTCTGAGACACATGAAACCAAAGACTGTCCGCATAAAGACAATTTAAATTATATACCGTCTTGCGTGGCGTGTAAACGCTCTAAGAAACCGTCTGACCATCGATGTGGATCAGATGGGTGTGCCACTTATAAACTTAAACTCGAACAACTTATCCTCAACACCAACTACTAAAATAATGGATAGATTAACCATAGGACAATTAAATCTCCACAACGATAGGGTAGCGACTTCTGAACTGGACAAACTAATTATCGATTATAACTTAGATATCGTGCTTGTTCAAGAACAATATCAAAACGCGCGTTTACGTCGCAAAGTAGTACAGTTGGATGGCAAAGCACGAGCTGGAATTTACGTGGCGCATTCTTCTAACTTCACAGTAACGTCTTTGCGTAATCTAATGACACCCCATTGTGCCGTTGCGGAGGTCTCATCGTCTTCTTTTAAAGTTTACATTGTGAGTTGCTACTTTCAATATTCAGACCCTGTTGCTCCTCATATACATAACCTCCGTCACGTCTTGCAGTCGCTCGCGGGCTGCAAAGTTATCGTTGGCGCTGATGTTAATGCGTCATCATCACTCTGGTATGGCAAAGTTCGGTCTACGGATTATGAACGACGCTGCGCTGTTGAAGATTTCATTGCTGAAATGAATCTGACTATTCATAATACCCCTGACGCACCACCAACTTTTTGCAGCCAAATGGGCGAATCTTGTATTGACGTCACACTTTCTAGTGCAGACGTACGCTTGGATAGGTGGCGTGTCCTACCGGACGCGTCTTGTAGTGATCATCGCTTGATCGTGTACGAATTTGTTCCAGTTTTTACTCAGGGTACGTCACATGTCATTGGTAACTTTAGGTATAAATGTAAGGGTGCGAATTGGGAATTCTTTAGCTCGCTTGTTGCGTCTCACGCCAAAGACTTCACTCGTGATGGGCTTTCAGCTGAAGAAAGTGCTGAAATTATGTCAGACACCTTCACTTACTGTGCTGACATTGCCATTGGTCGTGGATCTTTGACCAATATACGTAGATGTGATTGGTGGTGTGACTACCTAACTGAACAGCGTAAAAATTATCGCCGAGCGCGTAAACATCTTAACAAGCTTAAAAAACGTAAGGTTACCGGTGACCCTCTTTCCATTGCGTTAAATACGTTTAGAGTTGCCAGGTCCCGCTACAGAGCATCGGTGGAAAAATCAAAGGGTAATTTATTGCGTAAAGTAGTAGAAAAATTAGATAAAGAAGGTCCGTGGTCTCCTTTATATCATGAGTTTAAAGCCAATCGATCAGTCGACCTCGCGTTTGTTCAGAATATTAAAGTAAATAATAAACACACTACCGGTATTGAGGAAACAACTGAAGTTTTGCTGAATACTCTTATACCTGATGACGTACTAGCTAATGACAACGAATACCATCAACAGATCAGAGCGTGGGCAGCTGTACCACCTGAATCACCAGCGTCAGACCTTCCATCCACTGACGAATTTATTAACGTTGTCAAGAGGTTACCACTCAACAAGTCATCAGGTGAAGATAAAATATCTAATCGGATGATTATAGAAGCGTGTAAAACAGCCGGTGATGCGATTTTAACCGTTTACAACCGTTGTATTGCGGAGGGCGTATTTCCTCGTATTTGGCGACGCGGATTTATACGAATAATCCCGAAAAGTGGCGACAAACCCCCGGACGACCCGAAGTCGTACCGGCCCATAACATTACTTCCATCTTTGGGAAAACTCCTGGAGCGCCTTATCGTTCCACGGTTGCTACCGGACGGACCAAAATTTCATAATAATCAATTCGGTTTCACTATTGGAAAATCTACCGTAGACGCGGCCCTTACTGTTAGGAAAATAGTTAATACATCTGAACATAAATATGTAATTGGGATTTTTCTAGATATTTCTGGGGCTTTTGATAACGCATGGTGGCCAATGCTATTACTTAAAATGAAAAATCGAGGCTGCTATAGAAATATATACAATTTAGTTTACTCTTACTTTTTAAATGGTTCCGCGAAACTCAAACTCGGCCATCATTCCGTGTCGAAGTCTCTCACCATGGGATGTCCTCAGGGTTCGGTTATTGGTCCACCTTTATGGAATTTAGGCTTTGATGATTTCCTCGCGATTCCGCTTCCAAGCGGCTGTTCATTAACCGGTTACGCGGACGACGGTCTTCTGCTCATTCAATCAAGTACTCGAGCTGGACTCGAGAACTTGGCTGACACTTGCCTACGATTAATATCTCAGTGGGGCGATCGTAACCGCCTGACCTTTGCTCCGCATAAAACTTATCAGCTCATTTTGAAAGGTAATCTTAAATCGTGTCCTACTATTAAATTTAATAACGTTCCGGTAAAAAGGAAGCAGTCCGTGTGCTATCTTGGTCTTGTGTTAGAAAGGAATTTTGCATTTATAGATCATATTAAAATCGTCGGTGAAAAAGCAAAAAAGAACTTCTATGCCTTAACGAGAATATCTAAATCTACGTGGGGACTGTCTTTTTTGACTTTAAAGACTATTTATGGGGCTACTTACTTGGGTTGTATCTGCTATGGGGCGCCTGTTTGGGCTGATAGGGCCACAATAGGGGCGGTACGACGTAAATTACTTCAGAGTCAGCGTTTGGCTTTGATATTCTTATGCAAAGCATACAGGACGGTTAGTACTGAGGCCTTACCGGTACTTGCTGGCGTACTTCCGGTCGACCTTGAAGTGCAGCGACGTGCTGCAATGTACTATTCCGCAAAAGAGACCATGGACGCGGACTTTTTAACGCGGAGTGACCGTGCCAAAATCTCTAGATTATTTAAACCACATATTGACGTCTGGGAGGAACTTTTATCCGAATGGCAATGTAGGTGGGATAATTCCATCAAGGGCCGACACCTCCACCAATTCTTTCCATCCGTTCGCGTGCGGCTGGCCAGGACGTGGCTGGAGGTGGATCACTGTGTTGCCCAATTTCTCACAGGGCATGGTAACTTTAAAAGTAAATTATTTTCCTTCAAGCTTGTTGCCTCGCCATTATGTCAGTGTTCTACATCTGACTGTGAATATGTACAATCTGCACATCATATCTTATGGGAGTGTATTCTTTGGCAGAATGAACGCAATACTATGTTGAATAATGTACAGGCTGTGTCAGGAGCCGTTTACTATACGGACCTTGTGGAAACTAGAACAAATTTCCGTGCGTTCAAGCGCTTTTGCCATACCTATTATTGGAATCAAATATAAAAGCTCACAATGTTAGGACCCATTAATATTAATGCTAATTTTTATCCGTGGTGCTAGGCAACTGGGCTTATCCCAGTTGTAAACGACCCTTTGTGCCTATTGGTCTTGTTTGTTCTGTCTCCTGCTTGATATGGAGGGAAGTGGAAATTTGTATTTTTCTTACTCCTCCATTTTCTTTTCTGATTAATTTCGTTGCGGGATCCAAGACAGTTAAATTCATTCTCCGGGACTTCGTCGAGCTTCATTGCCTCGGCGCTTTTCTGGTGGTCGCCACTGTTGATTCTGGCTTTCAGGAGTTGCAGTGGTTTGGGAATAGTGCGGTGGGATTGTCCCAAAAAAAAAAAAAAAAAAAAAAAAAAAAAAAAATGTATCGCTGATATAATGTCACTTTAGCAAAGGGCTTTTTTC
Source organism: Orthosia cruda (assembly GCA_964057195.1). Classification (NCBI taxonomy): domain Eukaryota; kingdom Metazoa; phylum Arthropoda; class Insecta; order Lepidoptera; family Noctuidae; genus Orthosia; species Orthosia cruda. The sequence goes on along the minus strand of OZ059825.1, from coordinate 73,574,271 downwards.
CGGTTCGGAGACCTGACGCTCAACAATTTTTAATTATCTCCTTACATAGTCTTTCACTGTCTCACAGCTGGGCAAACACCTTCCCCTTATCTAAGCTATCTCGAAGAAAACTAAACATTAACCAAACTTTATTAAAAAGCTTTTTTACTCGCGAATCATTATTATCATCATCATCAGCCTGCAGCAGCCCACTGCTGGACAAAGGCACCAATTCAACTTCACCAATTGCATGCCATTTGTTTTGATTTTGGGCAAGCGCGAAACCTATGATGCAACGTTAACGTTGTAATTATTTGAACAGGACCAGGTACAGTTATAATGAGTTCGGTGTCCACACTCATTTGTCGGTGATTTAAATGCATTTTGAGCTTTTGATGTTAGTGTACTTCTGTGTGGCCTGGCGGTTGAGTGCATATCGTATTTTCCAGTTATCTACTGGGTTGTAGATATCAGATAGGCTTTCTTTAAGGTGCCTGTAAATGGGCTACAAAAATTCTATCATGTCGGCAATTTTGCTGACTAATATAGCTCAGTAGCGCAATGCCCTTGCTGCAATGTCATTGCGCAATACATTGCCGAGTTTAGTCTTGCAAGATTCTGCAACTGGATTGCCCAGGGATTTTGTTCGTCTACGCGGAGTAATTATTCAGGCTAGATAGTACTAGTTAATGACGATTTTTACACGTGCCTCTTCGGTCGTTACATGAAACTTCAAGGGAATTACGGCCCAAGCACTCTTCTTAAGGTTAAGATCTTTATACGCACTAGCTTCTACATCCCATAATTCAGGACGTACATGGATTTTGTTATTAAACTTCAAAATATTTTCGTTTGACCACTCGGTCAAGACGAACAGAATAAAATCAACAACGGATACAAAACTTCACTAGCGACGGGACGAAAAGGGGGAAGACGAGCGTGGGAAAAGAGATTCACCTATACATCAGAGCAAAGACGATATACGGCGATATTGCAGTAAAGTCAAAGTAGGGTAAATCATTTGCAATCTAGCCGGCTAGACATTGAACACATGCAACTACTATGAAATATCTTGGCAATATTGTCGGGCTTTACCGCAAGGTTGAAGCAATTGTAGCTATGTGTTGAGCGATATAACTGGCAACTTGACGGCTATACAATTGCAGCAAGAAATTGAAAACTAGCCCGTTTAATATGCACCTTTAGACTGGAAGCCGTCCCTAACATAGTTGCGAAATTGCTAGGCAGATTGATAAACTTACTAATACGCTCGGTATTAAAGTGGCGGAGATCGCTTTTCAAGGACTTTGAGATCCGTCTATTGAGCTGCCGGTATTTCAACGCATCGTCTGAAGACTGCAGGAACATCTCACGCCTCACGCCATCAAATGCAATAAGGAAGTTATTAATGGTTACTTTGGCAGGTACTTACGTTAGATTGTATCTAGATCGAAGTATCATTTCAAACTTTTGTGCGGACCGCAAACTATGTAAACAAGTATGAAAAAATATTGTCTAAGCAGTTCTAGTAAATATTACTTAGATTAGCTGGGATCTTCAATAGGCTTTACAATTTTGAGGAATTGATTGAAAACATTTTTAGTTCTTTCTTGCCATTTTTATTTTTGGCCTATTACTAAGCATAATTTTATCTTTCAATTCAAAGCCTCTATCAAGTTCTCGGAACAGGTGGGCCGGCCTACATCACGCCCAAGTAGGATAGTGGGAAATTGCGTGGGTTCCGTAATAACGCTGGATATTAGTTGGATTCCTCTATAGAACACTAATAGAGCTATAAATGGTCCACGGTTAAGGTTACTATCAAGGAGTAAATGTAGCAACTAACGTATTCCCGTAGTTGCTATATTTACTCCTTGTATGAGACAAGCATTTATTTTGTTTATTTGGAAAGGTTAACGAGAATATGATATGTGGGAATCTATTCTTTGTTTTACACAACTCTTTTACAGGATTCTTATTGGTGTGTATAGATTGGTGGTCTTGTCTCTGACAGCGATATTTACCAGGCAGCCTTTGGAAGGACTGTTATGACATTTTACATAGTACAAAAAAAATGTGATATATAAAAATGTGTATGTATTTAGAATTCATTTCGATACTTGATTGCAATATCACGGTATTTATTTAAGTATTTTTTACGCAATTGGCATTTAATCATTTGTATTTTTTTTGTTTACACCCAACATATTATCAACAACCCAGTTTCAGGGTTCTGGGTGTGGGTGATATGCAGTCAATGTAAAATATCCACTGGTACCTCCGTCCAGTTAGACTGGCAGCCAACCCTAGCTAGTTGAGAAAAGATTAGATAGATGTTGTGTTACCTACATCATACCAAAACCAATGTCAGAATTTCGTATGAAGCTTACGGTATGAATCAAATCAACAACAGCTGTTATCAAAACCATTTAGCCAGATACATTAATTTAACCACAATAAGAATAGCAATATGTCATATTTGATTATATTTGTATACAACACAAGAAAATAAAAAACACTCTTTAAAGATTCCTATAGCACAAAGCAGCATCGTTAGCTTCACCTGACTGTTAATTTAAGGTAATCAAAATGTCTACAGAATTAATTATTTCTATTCAAACATCTTCTTAGGAGATTGTGTGCAGGGATTGGAAACACGTTCCGTTTGCCGACGTTATTATAAAGTACTTCGAATTCCACTCAGACTATTTACATACATAGCTACAAGTTTATAAAATGTGGTTCTATAACTCTAATTACTTCGTGTACAATATAATGAGAAATGTTAACTTGTATGAGAGATTATAATCTTGACTATGAATCGCGAGACGATGATGCGTATTACAAGGGCTGGTTCGTGGTGGCTCAGGGATAGGATGCCTGAGGCTCTAGTCAAGTCTCAGATCAAATAAAAAGTAAAGATGGAACGTTGCAAACAGCAAGGTAGGTACGCCTTAGCTTGCTTAGGGTGTCTTATTGTGTATGTATACGGCATGGCGTAGTTTTAAAGTCTATCTATACATATAAGAGCCGTGTACGGGACGTGGACGGACCGTGCCCCGTCAGGTGCTCAAAAAAACATCGGTGTGTACATTTTATATGAACTCGTTCACACACCTCCGTGCACGGGTCAGTGACGGAGTTTCAATGCCTGGGCACGGCCCTGTCACGTCCCGGGCACGGCCCTGATATGGGTGGATAGATCTTTAACCGGCGTCACCTTGTTATATGCAACGGTCCATCTTGACTTTTTATTTGATCTGAGAGTCAAGAAACATTATATCAGTAAAAGCGACGAGATAGTGATTAGAAAATATATGGGTTTGTCAAACGCTATGGAATTGTTACGTCAAACTATTCCTTATATTTTGATGTTTCGACTGTCGTCATCGCTGATAGACACTTAGGCTAAAGCCTTTAGAAGGATTGATTTAGGAGAGCTCATACCCAGCTGTGGAGCAGTGGGTAGTTAAAAGACAATAGATACCAAAGAAACCAACTTCAGAAAATAAAGTAATTTTTCGGTTTGTAGTGTTTTGCTTTGGAAGGTGTTTTTACATTATTTTACTTCGGAGTTCGAGTTCCTACCAGATCACCTAGATGGTACCATTTTCATTTCATAGGTATTTGCTTCATCAAAGTCGGTTAACTATTTAAGATGTTAATTAATTAATAGTTGCATTAAAAGAATATCCACGATTCTTAATTATGTCTGGGCAGTCCTATTTTTTTCATCTTAACTCGGTCCGATCCTGTTAGAGAACGTGCAACGCAGAAACAACAAAAACAATGCGGAAAACATCCTAGTATTTACAGCTAGGGGTATAAAACACGATGAAACATAAACATGGCACAAGCCTGCACCTCGCATTATTATTTGGTTCCGTAGCGTAAAACGAAGTACCAAAATCCTGTATTTTATAATAATTGTGCAAATTGAAAAGTTAATTAGTATTGAAAGCTAGTTACTCATTTAACCAGAAGATGAGGTTTACAGAACTGCACATTCAGCCATTATTTACCAAACTATAAAACACACATTAAGTATAAATGATCATTTTGCTCTGGTCAAGAATTAATAAATTGCAAATTTTCGGTTGAATAAATATTCAGTGAAGCTCGTAGATATTCAAATTGAACTGTGTTCACACCTAATTGAATCACTGTTACCAGTGAGTTTACTCCCATGAAACTTTTAATCCTCCTATGACTGCCTAACGGGTAGAATCTTCTTGCAGAAGGGTATCCGACAGAAAGAAGACAGACTGAAAAAAATATTATACTTGGCATTGAATAAGGCTTAAAGATCAAAACATAGATTATCTGTAGTTATGTATATCAGCTCGTACATTCATTGTCCCATACAAAAGTATAATAAAATATACACTAACTTTTGCCCGAGGCTACCCGCGCATAAAATTATTTGATATTATAATAGCTGTGTTGGAGGTTAGGTACGGATAAGTACGTCTTATTATGACGTCTTACTACATGATCTAATCTGTACCAAAACTCATCAAACATTAGTGCCGCGGTTTAGGCGTGAATACGAGATAAACAGACAGATTGGAGTTACTTTCGCATTTATTGTATTAGTATGGATATTACCTAGATTCTAGGTAGAATGCGGCCATATATGTTTTAATAGGTCCTAGAAAAACATATACCTATGACCGTATATATACCATATATACCGAAAACATATATATACCGAACTGAACAAACCACAATATAAACAATTAACTACTTGAGTGCAGTTGAAATACTAAATAATAACACTCTTTGTGATGTCCAATTTAGCTTTGAAAGTTAATTGATCAAGAGTATCTATTGCAGAACTGAACAATACAGACATTATAATATCTATTTGTATTTTTTATGAATTCGTGTCACAAGTGCAATGAGTGCACGTCTATATATATTTTAATGATTACAGATGTATACAGGGTGATTTTTTTTAAGTGGGCGTGGATGGCTATATCCGAAACTATGAGGCATAGCTATAAACATTCAAAGGAGTCACGAGGCTGATCTTGATGCAAACTAAAACTGCATCATAAGATTTTTGAAAATCAGTATTCCTAACCAGGAACCGAAAGCGCGGGTTTTGAATAAAAAGGCATGCTGTAATATTATACCATTCGATATTGTCGCTAATAAGGATCATATTCTGGGAAGTAATGTTATACGGCAAATTTGTATATTGATGACAGATGGATTAAAGTGGTAAATGTAGAAAAGTGGCCTTTACAGCTAAGCACAAGAACAATGTTTAACTTAGAAAAAAAACATTACCACAGAACACAACGATGGGTATAAAAAAGGTCCTTTTCGTACATAAACCGGACGCCGAAGTGAAACATGTCACACGCTCGAACGGACATGTTGTAATTAAAAAGGTTCTTTGTTTCTCTGCGGAACCCCAAACCGGGCGTAGAAGATTATTCAGAAACAAAATAAAAAGCCGCTCCCTGTTCGCCAAGTAAAACGTTATCGACGAACTCTTTTAAGCCCATTTCTGTAAAGGCATTGTTGAGTTTTCCGATTTTTCCAATAATTGACTATCGGTTAACGCTGTTGGCAAAAATATACTTTGTTTTATATATTTTAATCCTTTTTTGTTGTTAGATAGCAGCGCTGTTAATTAATTTTACGTAAAACACAAATAACACAATGGATAGGTTTGGATTCTGTCTTTAAATAAAAATGTAATTCGCTTTTGATACTGTGGGTAGAATGTCAATGTTTACAGCTTGTTCTCAATCAATCCGCCTAGCCTTTTCCCAACTATGTTGGGGTCGGCTTCCAGTCTAACCGGATTCAGCTGAGTACCAGTGTTTTACATGGAGCAACTGCCTATCTGACCTCCACAACCCAGTAACTGGGTTACACGATACCCTTTGGCTAGACTGGTGTCAGATCTCAAGCTTCTGACTACTCGTAACGACTGTCAAAGATCTTCAAATGACAGCCGGGAACAACGGCTTAACGTGCTTTCCGAGGCACGGAGGAAACTCGGTATGTTGAAATGGTCACCCATCCACGGACCGACCCCGACAAGTGTTGGTTAATCTTGAAGATCGATCCGTGCGGCTGTTATTATTTAGCCGCGAGGTCCTCCTGGTTTACAGCTTGTTCTATTGTGCCTAAATCGTGCCTTTTTCATTCCGGTATAGTTGGATGCCATGAATAATAACGTGTGCGATTGCTAATATTCCAGTTAGCCCCATCAATAATCAAGGCTCTGGGGTCACGCTCCGGTTCGGCCGGGTTCGATCTTACGACCTCTCGGTTAATGCGGCGTCTCTGGCAGTCTATGCCACCGTTATACAACAACTATTTGCGTACGGAAATTGGGAAATATCTCTTTGCATATTGAACATTTTGCAGTAACTAATGGCTAATTTAGCTAAACAGTACCTAAAGAGATTGCGGCGCTTGTGGCTAAATTATAACAGCATCATGGTTCTATTTTTAACCGACTAAAAAAAGGAGGCTATCATCAGGTTAAGCAACACTTGCCGAGTACAATCCGTTGTAAGGTGACCATCCAATACATACTGCAACTCCTCCGTGCCTTGGAAAGCACGTTAAGCAGTTGGAACCGGCTGTTATTTTAAGAAGGAAGGCATAAAATCTGCCAGACTTGCCAATGGGTCTTACTGGGTTGTGGAGATCAGATAGAATCACTTAATGCAAAATACTGGTACTTAGCTGAAGCTTATTAGACTGGAAGCAGATCCCAACATAATTGAGAAAAGGGTGGGTAGATTGATGACCGTTACCCGTAGAATAGAATAGAATAAGAATAGAATAGAATTCATCTTTATTTGCACAGAAAGTAGGTACAGGTTACAGATGTTAAGTTTTAATGTAATGATCCTTATACTAACTACCTTAACTAAGGCATGCAAACAGTTTTTACTACAATTATAAAGACCCATTTAATATAAATTATTAAAAACATTAAATTAAATCAATACAAATTTACCATGTCAAGATCAAATTCAGTAAATAATTTGAAACAGGCAATACAATACACAATGTCAATTTTAATAAAATTGGATTACAAATTCGTCAAGTTCCAATCAAACAAAAAAAATATTAAGTACATGTCAGGAAAACAGAGATGTCATGTTATCAATGTAAATTCTTATCGGTCAGAAATTCGCTAATTGAGTAATAACATTTTCTCAAAAATGGTATGTAATATTGCCATAACATCTCTAAAAAGTCTCCAGAAAGTGAATTCTACCGAAGACTTATTCACAACTGTCCAGTAAGTAAGTATGTAATTTACTTACTGGACAGTAGTAGGGATAGGTCCGATATATCAAAACGTAACTTATATCGGATATGTGTTAGATATCATATCATATCGATATCAATATCAAAATAACCGATATTACAAAAACTATATCTAATATAACTGTACTACTAATACCGATATCTGAAAACCGAACCAAACCATTTACTTTTCAAAATCAATGACGAACAACGAACAAAAATAATTATGCCCGCGTTAGGCCTTTTTATTCGCGCGATTTTTCGCTCATTCTGCGGCCTATGGAATTGTATGAAGCTGCACGCATTGCGGTAAAAAACTACATAAATCCGCGCAAATAAAATCGCAGTGCCTGCTAAGCCTTAAAGTGTTCATTTGTTTTTTTTTTTCAATAAACAGCTTTCTATTAGCAAGCCAGTTCGAATTTTAAATAAAACCTTTGATAAGTTACCTCCTTGGTTGCCATGTTTCGGTGAAAAAGATCGTTCCATTTTTAAATTACACGACAGATATGTGTTTACTATGTACTTTATTTGGCCGCTACACACGACAGATATGGATTTTCATACAACTTTTGTACTGCAATTTCGATTTTTCTTGAAGAAGGTTGTCAAAATAATTCTCAAATTTCCAAGCATGTTTGAGAAAATATAAATAAATGCCCCCGGTAAATCGATCACAATATCTATTAGTAATTGCCCTAATATGAATGTAACCTAAAATATTAATTAAACGAATTTGTTGTTAAACTTTCTTTCATTTTTGAGAAAAGCATTATACAAGCCTCAACCAGTAAGAAAGACATCCTGGCCTCGTATATAACCGGACCTCACCTGCGGTTCGGTCCGGTTAACTCATACTTGGCCAGGAAGTCTTACTTACTGGATTCTGCAGTAATGTACTATTATTAATTAATAGATCTGTCAATTTCTTTTTGAAAAGTAGAAATGTCTAATTTTTTATTACATCGGGTATTTTAGTAAAAATAATCGGACCCATACATATAATATTTTTCTAGGGCGGTATCGGAACCACTAACAATTAGCAAGTTTTTATACTGTCTCCTAATAGGCTAGTTTCTATTTTCGGACACTTTATTAAATAGATGCATATTTGATTTGACAAAAACGGCCACCTCGAAAATATAAAGGGATGGGCATGTTAGTAATTTTAGGGACTTAAATACAGGTACGCAGCTATCTATTTCTACTAAATTGCACATAGCCCTAATACAGAAATACATCTACACATCATACGTCTATTTGTGAAGTGGACGGTGTCACTGTAGGAGCAACTACTGGCTGCGTTAGCCATACTTGCTTTTAAGGAAGAAGGCGTTCATAATTTATAAGTTTATTAATATGTTTAATTCGGGAGTTGAAAGGAAAGAGAGTAAATGATGGCGTAACAGGACAATAGATGGAAAAAACCTGGGACAAAGGCAAATGATGAAGAAGTTTAATTCGGAAAGTAAATAATGATGAATGACCACAGTCATTTTCGCCACAGGCAGTAAGCAATATATTTTCATAAACGCAGAGATTTACAATACAAGTTGTTTGAAAACTCCAATTGCTTTTCAAATACCAATGTGTACCTAGTTACTTGTCTCGAGCTCGAACGCGTACGTCCAACAAATGAGTACGATACAAAAGTTCTAGATTTTCCAAAGGGCACTGCAAATATCAATCTGATGTTAGTTTTCTCAAGCCTTACTCGTACGGGGCGACCTACAACTACTACTAGGTATGTACGATACGTAGGTCCTAGGTATATTCATAGTCATAGCAAGATTAGTATATACTTGTTCGATCTCATGATGGCGGGTTTGTCTTAGTCGTGTGTGTAGATGCTCGGGAGCGCTCAGTATCGCCACAGCACACAGAAACAATGTGAAACACACACGAATAAGACCAACCCGTCGTCGGGAGAAAGAACAACTGTAGAAATCATTCAATGCACCAAACACCTATTATAAAATTACAAGATAGCTTTTTAACCACCACAAAAACATCAAAGAAATTCTAAAAATACATGCCTAAAGCCACCTTTACTTTTTCCGTCCACAATCCGAAAAGCTAATATCACAATTTCCGGCAGCCTTGCAAACAAGGTTCGTTTACGAAAGGCCGCCCGGCGCCCGGTAGTTGGTACACCGCTCATTATATTAAAGGCAGCTGCCATCGACATACATAATACGTGTTATAATTACGCCATAACTTTCAGCAGGGTAGACAGGAAGGTAAGTAAAGCTGGTGAGATATGGCTTGATGGGTAAGGTGTATATTGGAAAGTAGCTTTACCCGCGGCTCTGTGTCCGTGGTTTATAGGACATACGCGTACGTACGTAACCTCACATCTTTTTCCCACGGGAGTTGGCAGAAACAATAGAACGTCAGTTCCTGCGATCGTTACTTGCTCCTTCGTCTTGTTCACATTTATATTCATCCCTTTCAACTTGAATGATTCATTCACCATTGTCACTATGTCATTCAACTGTTCTGTTGTCGATCCAAGTAAAAATTACACGGGATACATGCATTTTTACGGGATTAAAGGAGCCACGCTAGTGTGTAGTGTAGTGAAATAATTTAATATAACAGCGATAGCAATAATCGAAATATCACAAAAAAAAAAAACATTTATTTGCATAAATAAGGTACAGAAAGTTGGTAAAAAGTACAAAATTGTTCTCTTATTCTGCCTTTAATTTCGGCGTGCAAATATAAAATAGAGTTACACATTTTATTAAAAATTGTTATTGATCATAATCATGCAGTCACTAAACAGATAAGCCCATTAAAATCGTATTATTGAATTAAATAAATGTCAATATAATATGAAAAAAATTATATGTAATCACAAGTGTCAATAATAATAATGTCAATAACGGGAGAGATTCACCACACAATAATAATAAACAAACACAAAATAATAACAATTTAAAAAATAATAATAATAATCATAAATGTCAACAATGGGCGAAATTAGCCACAAAATAATAAACCAATGACAAAATAATAACAATCATAATTTAAAAATTACCGAGCAATCTCCAAAAAAAAACTTACAATTTATAATCCAAAAACTCATGCACACTGTAAAAGCACTTTTCAATTAGAAACCTCGTCAAATTATTTTTAAATCTAGAAAATGATAGCGTTTTTATGGAGTTTGGTATTTTGTTATATAGTTTTATGCACATAATGTAGCTATTGTTACTTGTTAAGGTGAGATTCGTCCTCGGTTGAAGTAGCTTATTAGTATACATAGATCGAGGGGCATAGTAGTTCGTCGCCTGCTCAAAAAGTCTCTTATGTTTGAAAACAAATATACAGGATTCTAATATATAAATACATGGAAGAGTTAGTATTTTATACTTCCTAAAGAATGGACGACATGACTCTATTTGCTTCAATCCAAATATAGCTCTTAGACACTTTTTTTGCATTACGAATGCTTGATCAATCTCCACACAACGACCCCACAGGATAATACCATACCTTAGAGTGGAGGTTATGTAGCCTTGGAAAGCCGTTATTGCGGCACTTCTAGATACCTCGCAGCTAATACGCCTCAAAGGGTATTTGAATTTATTTATTTTAGAACAAATGTCATTTATATGATTTTTCAATGAGCAAAATTTATCTAAATTTATTCCAAGAAACTTAACAGAGTCAGTTTCTGCCAGGGCAACCCCTTTATAAGATATTTTCAGGTCCAGCGGTTTTGATCGGTACGTGTAAAATTGCATAAATTTTGTTTTATTAATATTAACTCTTAAATTATTAGTTTCTAGCCACTCTATAGTTCTTTGAAGAGCAATATTTATTTCTTGTTCGTACGAACTTTTATCATGACCTTTGATTATGATTGTAGTATCGTCGGCAAACAGTACACATTTATGATTTATAATTTCTGGGAAATCATATATGTAGAGCAAAAACATTGTCGGTCCCAAAATACTTCCCTGGGGCACACCATATCTATTAAACATAAACGAAGATTGGGATGATTTTAAAGGTTTTAGTTACGTCATTATAATTCGTTACTTCCACTGATTGTATTCTATCTGACAAATATGATTCCATCCAGTTATTATGCCGTTCCTCTGATTCCATATCTGGAAATCTTTTCCAATAATCGTTCATGAGAAACGTGATCAAACGCTTTACTCATATCCATGAATAAAACTGTAACCAGTATTTTCTTGTCAATACAGTTTGTTATTTCATTTATTAATTGAAAGGCTGCCAAAGACGTAATTCTATTTTTACGAAATCCATTTTGTTCGTCCTTAATAATCTTGTGCTTTTCAATGAAATTCGCTAATTTGTTATGAAAGGCTTTTTCAAAAATTTTAGAAAATATAGGTATCAAAGTCACGGGTCTGTAATTGTCCATTTGAGTGCTATCCACTTTTTTAAATATTGGTTTCACCACTGATTTCTTAAAAAAATCGGGAAATATTCCTTGTTCTAGAGAGAGGTTAACAACATGTAGAAGTGGCTCTAGAATTATATTGACTGACAGTTTTATGATGTCAGTGCGAATATTATCATAACCACTAGCTTTGGAATCATTTAGAAACATCACTATTTTTTTAAGATCACTACCATCCAGTGGGTACAAAAATATTGAATTACTGATTGACTCAATATGATCCATTTGTTTTAATCTTGTATCTTCTTTATTGTCATGGCTTTCATTGGAAACCGAGTTACTGAAAAAGTTATTGAAATGATTTGCAATAGAATCAGGACTTACAAACTCAATGTTGCCCATAGTAATTTTTGGAATACAGGAGCGTTTTAAACCAGTGCCGGTATGCTTTTTTATTACATTCCACGCTGCCCTACACTTATTTTGAGCTTTATTTATGTATTTGGTATTATTATTTTTCCGAGACGTTAAAATGCATTTTTCCAGTAAATTACAATAGTTATAGTTATAAATGTATGAGATTGACAGCGCTATCGAGAAGATAGGAGGCAATTACAAACTTTTGGCATTTCGACAATCGCTGATCGCCGAGAGAATGGCACGTTGTCCGGAGCCACCACACAAACAACGAACCATTTTAATTATTTGTGGTTCAGATATTTGTGGTTTAATGGAAAGGCAGAAAAGCAGCAAGTGCAGCTTAATTCCGTTCAGTTCAGATACTATTACCAACCGATTCGTGGCTGTCGAGAAGATATTGCTAATAGCGATAACATCGCTCCGTTCGCTTAGAACTTAATTGCTTTGTACCTCTTTTCCTCTCAGAGCCACTCCCCTCCAGTTGGTTCCGCTGTTTGTGTTAGCTCATCCTCCCATCTTCTTATTTGTTGCGTTTAATGAACTCAAACTGGAGGAAAGTGGCTTTTGACGAAAATTAGTGGACACGGCTAGAGGAGGTCTTTGCCAAAATGCACAATGAATCAAAAGATCATAGTGTATCAGCACTTACAAAGTCAAGTCTCAAGTCTTTTATTAAACGTAAGTTGTGCCAGAAAGCGTTTTATACAACAAAAGATTACATTGAGGACAAAAAGGCTTGGGATTGAGCTGCTCCAATTAATTTTGTTTTTTTATTATATTTTGCACTATGCATTTTGTTATTATAAATATATTTTTTTTTTGGTTTTCTTGCAATGACAAGAATATTTACTTTTTAAAGTATTATATTATTTTATTTTAATTATTGTGAATGTGAAGACTTTTGTTTTTTTTTTTATATTTATCTTAGTTTTTAATCATGGTCTGGCAGTTTGAGTAGTTTATGCGGCCTACCCGAATGTCCTTTCTTTGGTATTGTTCGTCGAATCGTTGAGCTCCTTAAATTCTGAGTTGAGCTGCTCGGTTATTGACAAATGCGTGCACTGACTGGACAGGTCCACTCAATCTGGCTGGTTCTTTCCTCAAAAGACCATTTCAGACATCAGTCTACATGGTCTTTACATGATCTAATCAAGATTTTGTCAGGACTTTAAAAGAGACTGTGACCTCTGAGTTTGTTTCGGCCTTTCTTCTCAGAGTAGTCAGATAGGAAACGCCGACCTCATCTAGTTTTAAAAATATGTTCGACATGTAAAAGTGTTTGTACAAACCAACTTACAGAAATAAAATCATTTATCATTTATCAAAGAACAATACACAATAAATGGAATTTTATTATTCTATTATATCTCTTTTCAATGAAATCAGGCTTTTATTTGTGAATGGTTTAGATGTACTTAAAGGATATTCCTGAAAGAAAATGCAATGCGTAAATACGCACACTAAACATAACCTTGCTCTTAGATTATGGTCACCCTCCTGTTGTTTGAATTTCATTTTATTACTGTAACTAGCGACCCGCCACGACTTCGCCCGTGACAAATTATATACAAAAATCTTCCTAGTTTCTCACTCTTTCCAAAAAAACCGGATGAAAAGCCGTTCAGTATTATTTGAATTTATCGCAAATAAACGCAGCACGGGACTTAAATGGGAAATATATAGTGTTAGAACATTTTCTAACCTTCACAGGTAATATGTCTGTGTATAATTTAGCCCTAAACTCCTTAGTACACCCAAATATCGTTATGGTACGGTTAAATGCTATTCCTGTAATAGAAACTGAACTGAACCCGGCACAAATCAATACATCATGAGCTGCATTTGAGAAATATCGAAACCAAGACCTCAAGTTTAGCAATAGCGCTTGCTATATACCAACCATGTGGTCAGACAGAGGTAATCGAAAAACACTTGTTTAGAGGCTGAGGATGGCAAAAGTGTTATTGTGTTGGCACTTCTGCCTAACCTAGGCAGAAGTGTCAACACAATAACACTTTCAGTTGAGGGAATACAGTCGTAATGTTATATACCAATACACTACCCATCATATTAAAATAAATTTCACACGGATGCTCATCAGTAATAGATATCTCCACTCCATACACCTATTTATGGATACTATCTGTGACGTCACTCGTCACAATGTCAAGTTTAGCATTAATATTACGACTTTATCAAGTCAAGTGGAATGAGGATAGTGTATGCCTAATTTGCGTTATAGGGGTGAATATTAGGGGTGTATGTTAGTAGGATAAAATTATATTTCAGTTAATCTGTTTAGTAACTCATGACTGGTTTCTATGTAGCCATCGCATTGTAGTTTATCTGACTACCTGTGCCTGTGGCTTTGCTCATGAGATGGTGGATTATTTGGGCATTATAAATTTGTCGGCAAGTGAAGTTAGCTAGTCATTGTGTATTCATACGAATTCGCTTATCGATGATGCTTATAATATTGAAAAACGAAATGAATAAATAATAATACTGAGAAAAGGTTTACTCTCGATTTGAAGAACGCCATTTGTACTACGTCGTTTATGTTTCGGTTACATATTCAAGCAGACATACACCTATTTATTATGTACATTAATAACGTGTGGTGGAACGCACTTTCCCTTACATTCACTCACAATAACCTTACTCTAAGAGTTAATCACCGGAGTCACCCCCCAGGGCCTTCATTTCGTGTGCTACTAGCTGTGCCCGCGGCTTCGCTTCCGTCAACTGCCTACCCCACCATACTTACCTTCCTACCGACCAATTTTTATCTAGGGTCATTCCTACGCTCAGAATCTTAACAACGTCATACAGAAAATGACAACAAATACACAACACCATCTACAAATCAACTCATCTTCTATCGAATATGGAGTTCTACTTTCCGATTATCTTAATGGCATGTGTTGTGATATTTTACTTCTTGAACACTTTAAATTCATCTAACTTTTGTTGATGCGATGAAACAGAATTTAAGTAATACTTCAACATACGCATATTTTTTTTGTATAAAAGTGTTCTACATTGGTTTCGTACATTTAACATGATGCGTGCACAACTAAACAGACAAATATGCTGAGTATGGGTTCTGTTGGTTATCCTTTAACACCCTGGCTATTTTTTTGAAATATTTTCGATGTAGAAAACGATTTTTCTACAAATTTATTATATGTATTGATTAATAATCTTTCTAGTATTAGTTCTGTAGATAAGTGATTAACTTGTATGAGCGGTGTTATCTGTTAATATTGGTTGATTTTTATACGAATAAATATAAAAGAGATAAGACATAGGTTCAGTCTTTTGTTCAATGTGAGATATTAAAAACAAATTAAAAAAAACATGTTATTAAGGCGTATATATTCCTCAATGTTAAGGCAGTACTGGCCGAGCGCCCGCTCGGAGCCAGAATATCAATATTGAACCTCCTTATGGACAGTTTTGTTTGCAAAATATTCTTAGATTTACATTAAATTCTATTTCAGTTAATAAGAAATTCTAGCCATAATTTTTTCTGTGTAAAAATATTTTTAAACATCCAAGTCGTTATGGTGGAGAATCCAAAAGTAACGAAAAAATCTCCTGTTGTTAATTATTTTTATAAAGCAAAACTATTAGTTACAAGAAAAAATCATGTTTCACAAATAATGTACATGAATCAGTAATAAATATATTATTTTCAAACCTTTTAACCTAGCCGTTACTAAGGAAGGAGTATGCTCTAGAAAGTAACCGTTTTACGGCACCAAAGTGGTGGAAGAACCTTAAGAATGTTTCTCCAATCAGTGTTACAGTTGTTCATAATGTGGAGTCCCTTGGTCTTCATAGCTCAGTGCCAATAATATTCTTTTATCCGCATTTAATGCAGGAACTGAAGATCTCAGCTGTTTTTGTGAGAATGACAAACGATGGCGGCATCAGACTAAAATGCTGGCATCATTTTGTTTGTTTTTAGGCTTCCGTACCTCAAAAGGTAAAAAAGGACGCACGACTGGCGCAGTGGTTGAGCGATTGACTGCTGCGCTGCGTGTCCCGGGTTCGATTCCCGCACGGGACAAATATTTGTATGATCTACAGATAGTTGTTCCGGCTCTGGGTGTTTGTGTATGTGAGTTTATATGTTTGTAAACGCACCCACGATACAGGAAGAAATTCCTAGTGTGGGGCAAAGTTTAAAAAAAAAAAAAAAAAAGGAACCCTTATAAGGTCACTTTCTTGTCCGTCTGTCTGTCTGTCCGTGTGTCACCACCGATTTTCTCAGGAACGGGTGGACCTAGCAAGTTGAAATTTATAGCAGATACTGAAGTCTATAGTCCCTATTAGGTGTATAAAAACCAAGGTCCTGAGTCACCACGGTAAAAAGATATAAGCAAATTTAGTTTTTCTCGAAAACTTGTAAGTAACAAAATTTACCATAATTTTTGTTTTTTTTTATTTTTCGGAATTTTCCCTTTACTTGTGCTTTAAGGTCTTGCTTTTAATCAAAATTGAAATTTCTAGGTCAACCGGAAGAACCCTATAGGTTTTGGGTCAAAAACATATATGGTAGTTCCTGTTGACCTAGAATCACGAAATTTGGCAAAAAGTAAGGTAAGCACAAATATAGGAAAAATTCCAAAAAAAAACATTTTTGAAAATTGAGGTAAATTATGGTACTTTCAAGTTTTCGCGAGAATCTAGATTTGCCTATATCTTTAAAACTTAGCTACCAATAACCAATTGTATTATGGCGGTAAAATTCAAATTCTAAATCTATAATTCGAGCGAAGACTCTTATAGGGTTAGTAACAATGTGCATTAAAACTAAGTATTAGTAAACAACACGATACGGTGACATATGTAACTGAAAGCATTGAACTACGTATATATACGAACAGTCCATTATTTCAGCAATCATTTTCAGAACCCTGTTAGGGCTGTCCATAACTCCACCATTGATGTTGCGCGCTTGCGCATTACCGCGTAGAAACAAACGCGCCACCGCAAACATCCCTGACGCTCAACAACGCCAAGGCAACCGCATCAGTTTTCTGAACGCGTTATTATACTGGACACGAAGGGCTCCATACGACGCCCGTGAATACTTATCCCACAGGCTGCAAGTGTAGAAGGTGGTACAGAATGCTCTTAAGAGCGTCACCTTTATTTATGCAGTACAATGTGCAAACCTGCGAGCTATCGTATTACTCAATATGACAAACGAAACGTTGACTGCTAAGCGCCTCTATAAGGACATTCATATAGAAAATGAAAAGGGCAGGGGAGGTCAATCCCCCTGGTCTCACTCCACACTGCTATTGATAAGGCTCCGACAGCACACCCGCCCACTGATATCTGTTGATCTTGCTTCCATTCCAATGCCTGAAGATAATTATAAACTCGATAGGCAAGCTTATATTTTAGGTTTCCTCCATAATACATCTTAGGAAACCAGATCAAAAGCCCTAAACTGATAGGGGGAAGCAAGCAAAAACAGGTGTTCTTCTTTTTGTGTAGTACCTGACGGCCTGCTTCAGACACAGAACTGCACTCTCTGTAGAAAGTCCTGCACGAAACCCAAACTGTTTGTCGTGCAGCACAAGATGTTCATTTTGTTTTGTATCAAGCAGACCATAATGAACCTTAGTGATTATGGTTGCTAAAGAAATAGGTCTATAGTTTCCCCTATCCGAAAGATAATCTGTTTTATCTTTAACATTAGGCAAGTATGAGTGCCAAAACCCTCGGTAAGTGAGGACCGGCGTGTTGCAAACGCTCGAGCTACTGGGGCCACCACGTAGTACCTCTAGACGTAGACCTGATGACTCTGGCCACATATTTGGCACTGAAACGTGTGCCCACCTTGCCACAATGGGGCTCAGCATCCAGCATCTCACAAGAGCTCCCTAGCGATGACTTTAAAACAAACCGATTTCTAACAAGGTTTGCAATATCCTTCACATCACTCACACCATTCATACTAAAAGGCAGGCCTGGCCGAATGCTTAATTTATTAGCGCTCTTCCAGAAACCGCGATTATCACGCTTTGAATGCTTATTGGCAATTATGTCCATCTTTATCTGTATCTTTGTCTGTATAATGGATAAGTACGGAACCCTCGGCGCAAAAGTTTGACTTGCACTTGGCCGGTTTTTTTCTTGAAAATGTTTGTTTCTATTATTTTTTATAAGGTAAATCGAAGGATATTCTTGGGAAGCTCCTAAATCAGTTACAATACATTCCTGGATCGATTATTATCACAGGGTGTTTTATCTAAGCGTTGAAGCTGAACTTGTCGCAGTTAGTTCAAGGATGGGCGATGCCTCCGTGTTTGGCATATTCTAAGTTTTGACCACAGTAATTGAGAAGCTTATTTAAATTTGCGACTATTTTATTTGCTATAGTCTAAATATGTATATACTCTCCACTAAATGGTATTTCCCTTCGTCACACCAAGGCAAACCTACTATGAAAAATAAGGATTTTTCAAGTTACATTATTTTGCAATCGTTGATAGTTTGATTTTCAGTCTACTTTATGTGTATGTATAATATAGTCTGAAAATTGCTATACTAAAAGACTTCCATCACATTATCTTTCTCCATTCCTCATTACACTCAAGATTGCAACCTTAGAGATCAAATCACAATCTCTTAACCAAACACTAATATATCTAACGTATTTGCGAACCCGACGTCCAACCGAGCGGCTATAAGCAGCCTAAGCAAACAGTCATATCAACGATCTACGGAACCCTCTTTGAAGACGAGATCTTTGTAGTTGAGGAACGCTGTCATAAATGTCAGCGACAGTTACTTTGATTCCGCTACTTCAGTTGAGTGGATTCGTTGACCCTGTTTCGTTTGTTTCTTGTATTTTTGAATTCATAGTTCATTACTTAAGGGGCTGAATACTAAAAATAGGCTTTCTTTTAAACATTTTTTAGCCAAATCTATTGAAGATGTGGCAGCAGAAAAAAAATATGTTAATCTTGATCATATTTCCGAAAACTTTGTTGTGGCCGAAACACGTTTACGCACAAAAACCTCGATTCAATTGAATGGCAAAGTAACCTCTTACCGTGATCTTCAAAAGATTTTTCCGGTAATACTGACCAGCGTACATTTGTACAATTAACAACAATAACGTATCATAAAAGGACGCAGAACTTCATTGTCTTATATATTGAAGTTTCATTCATTATTTTTAAGTAATTCATATTATTATGTTTTGTAAAAAAGTCTATATAAATTCCATCGTGCTTCTCTTTCCATCCAGTGCAATTCGACAGTGACCGCTTTGCGGCGTTGCTAGGTGGACGTATGTCGCTTTTGTCCGCAAAAAGCAAAAATAATATTCAATTTATTTCTCGTCAATTCAATCTGTCAAAAAAATATCAGGTATAATGCAGCCAGATCATGTAGCCTGGTGGCTTTAATTGGAACTAACGAAATCACAAGTAATATTGTCAAAGTCTGTATTATTTTTATTTTTTGGCACTACCGCTGTCACTGGCATCTATATTTTTGTTGTATTATAAACGACTCACGTCGTTTAGTTTACTTACTAAGTCCATAACTAAAAAGTATTTGAACCTCTTTGAAAATACAACAAATGTTATCTCAATTTGAATTAAACAATATTTAAAATATAGGTAAGTTCGAATACTATTTTAACCTTCTTCGTTCATGTGAAAACAATAGAAGCAAAAACACAGAACATGGAATGGTCATACCAACCACGCTGGCAGTGTCTCGAAATGACAGAACTAATAAAATTCTTCGTATCCATTTGTTTCAATCTTTGTTCCTTTCTAACATACGGCACCTAGAACTGACCAAAAAATTTCAAATTCGTGAGAAATGATAATCTATTTCTCATGAATTTGACATTTTTCGTCGTTTCAACCAAAAATCGTCCACATGTGGACATAAAGCTCACCAAGAATCACCACATTGATCAGTCCTGTATTTCTCGCAATTAACTATCCCAATTGCAATAACGGGCTACAATAATAGTTTGTTAGTCTATTAATATTGTGAAGCTAATTATTAATTGATCTTATCATTTTGCCAAATCGGCACTGACAATTCTTATTTATTAACAAAAAATCCACCGATCGCCCTGGAGAGTAAACGCAAAGACTTACACTTGGGGATTGCCAGAGATTTACGCAGCACTCTGGATGTAAAAAGAACAGACCGAATACGGAACACGCTGTGTTCCCAAACGGGCATAATAGACGTGGGTAAAAAGGCTGTTCGGCTCAAATGGGCCAATGTCATTACGGCTCACGTTAATAGCATGCAAATTGAGCGCTGGGCAAGCCTCCACAATCTTGAATATGGAACGCACCGTTGAGGCCGGTCCAGAAATAGGTGCCGAGATGATTTGGACGCGTACCGTGAGGGCTGGTTCTAGACGGTGCGGGAAAAGAATGTCTGGAATGACTTAGGTGTACTCTTATGAATTTAATTGGGGATGGATGAAGAGGGAGGGGACGACCAAAGAAAAGATAGATGGACTGTGTGAGGAGTGATATGAAAGGAAAGGGAGTCAATTATAGCGTGGTGCGGAACAGAACGATATGGAAGAAAAAAACGTGTTGCGCCGACCCCAAGTAACATGGAACAAGGGCAGATAGATGATGATGATGATGATTTCAGACTTTTACCGGTAAGACTTAGTAAATCTGTTTTACCGATAAATAATAAGTTTCATCATAGTTTTTTTTTTTAAACTGAAACAACAGTTCGGCTTTTACAGTAACATATACGTGGTTGTGAGGCATACACTGTTTTTAGTATTTACGGTTCCCTAGCCAAAAGGCAAAAAACGGAACCCTTATGGATTCGTCATGTCTGTCTGTATGTCTGTCTGTCCGTCCGTATGTCACAGCCACTTTTTTCCGAAACTATAAGAACTATGCTGTTGAAACTTGGTAAGTAGGTGTATTCTGTGAACCACATTAAGATTTTCAAACAAAAATAGAAAAAAACTGAAACTCAATTTTTTTTTTCATCCTACCTGTACGTGTATCGATACGTATCAATGGATAGGTCTTCAAAAATGATATTGAGGTTTCTAATATATTTTTTTCTAAACTGAATAGTTTGCGTGAGAGACACTTCCAAAGTGGTAAAATGTGTCCCCCCCTGACACTTCTAAAATAAGAGAATGATAAAACTAAAAAAAATATATGAGTACATCATTTACCATGTAAACTTCCACCGAAAATTGGTTTGAACGAGATCAAGTAAGTAGTTTTTTTTTAAATACGTCATAAATCGTAAACCACAATTTAACAAGTACGGAGTCCCTTCGTGCGCGAGTCCGACTCGCACTTAGCCGGTTTTTTTTATGGCATGCGTTGTGCCTGGCGCATATAAACATTTTCTTTCTTTCTATATTATCTTTAAACACCTACACAGGTACAGTGTATACTTATAGCAAATAAATGATTGATTGATATATAACAAACAATAGCAACAAATAGTTTCAGCCGTTCTCTAGTGAGACGCTTACAATCACATATAGCATTTTTAGGGTTCCGTCTATCTCCCTGTCTGTCTGTCCGTCTGTCACGAGGCTGTATCTCATGAACCGTGATAGCTAGGCAATTAATTTTTTTACAGATGGTGTATTTCTGTTGCCGCTATAACAACAAATACTAAAAACAGAACAAAATCAATATTTAAGTGGGGCTCCCATACAACTTATGTGTTCTGTTCCGTTTTTTGCGATAATGGTACGGAACCTTTGTGCGCGAGTGCAACTCGCACTTGGCCGGTTTTTTTTATTTATATAGATAGATAAAGTTTACATGACCGTGTTTTTTGCGCTCTGTCTATTTGTTTTTTAACTCTAATATACAGAAAAGCGGCACCACGTGACCTCACCACAGAGGGCTGATGTATATCAAAACCCAGTAAGTGCTTTGTAATTATTATATTCCAGGAGAGCGGAAAGTCATCTTGTATTAGTAACTAAATGATATATTAAGATTTCAAGAGAATACTAAACAAGGAATAAGAACCTACTAATTGTACAAATGATATTAAAAGCGTCATACATTCTATTGCACATTTTAAACATGCCTAAAAAAGACAATTCCATACCTAGTAAGTTTTGGATATTTGCTAATTTAAGTTGTCTTTACAATTTGATGTGACTTTCCTATTGTAAATAATGATAAAATTGATTACTGAAAGCACCAAATATCAATTCAAATTTAAAGTTTCCAGTTTAATATTGCAGTCCATTTCAGTATAGTAAAACTCATTAAAATAATTTATATAAAATTATCTAGCTATTAAAACAATATAAAAAAATGTAACGTACTGTGTTCTTATATGTGGCAGTCACATAGAAGCAGACATAATTATAATATTTATTCAATTTGCACGGCAAAGACTCGTATGACACTAGCCAGATTACCTATTTTAGTGATCTTTATTTTCGTAGCAATAAGGTTGCATTCTTAGGCAAAATAACAGTGAACGATCTGATGTCAGATGCTAGCCGCCAGTTTGAAATAAGAAGTTGCGCGGTAATATTTTTGTAAAATCATCGGAAGAGTCCGTTTATGATGTGGGCCTCTGTGGTCGGCCTTGTGTATTTAATTTTCAAATAATTTTCCCTCCAATTTAAAGTTTGCCCCTAAGCTATCGATGACAGTGGGCGTGGCGTAGAACCTCAGATGTCGATTGTCAACTGTTCGACTACAGCCCCTTAAGGAGGTTTCAACTTTTTTTAACTTTTTAACTTTTATTCAAATATACGACTTTTTAAATATTTAAGTAAATAATATAGCAGTATTTGATCAGACTTACCAAACCACTCAAAAAAAAACAGACCCAGATTCAAGTCAAAATTTACTAAAATTAGTGAAACTTTATAAACAGCACTACAAGCGTAACAATCCAAATAAGTTTAGATACTGCTTTTATTTTATGCTTTATGAAAAATCTCCAGATTTTTAACGAAGTCCTATAAGTCTTGATAAACGGCCTCGTTGGTCTAGTAAAGTAAGCGCTCAGCATGGGACCATCCGTTTTTCCATCCGATATTTCTCAGCCTGTTTTCTGAGACTTGTACCCAGTAGATGGCAATAGTCTCGGCCCCATTACATGGTACTTAAACATAACTGGCTAAACGTGGTTGAACCCACTAAACTAGAGCTATTATACTGGGCAATAGAAAGGCAGCTTTTTTGAAATGTTAGAATGCAGCGCCATCTAGTTTTTGGTTAAGGAAGCTAATGAATATAAATATGTTTTGGTTGGTACTGATGTATATAAGAGCTGATAGTTTGATAGACTGTACGCTTTATGTAGAAAGTACTTAGCTATATGCCAAGTGGCGTGTATGGGAAGTATTTTAAAGGAATTTAATAAGGAAAAAACAACTACATACATAATTGTATATTTATTACAAAAAATATTACATATTTGATTCATAGTTTTGTGTTTCTCTATTTTCTCCCTTTATGATTTGCGTAGGAGTCCACAGTAACTTTGCAAGTTCTGGATGATGTTTACAATACGGCGTCACTCTGCGGACGGACACAACCCAACTGACCGTAAGGTCAACTCAAAGTGTATGATGATGCCCTTCGAAACAACGGGAACTGTATTCTCACGTATTCGTCTATTTTATATTTAAGTGTGTCCATACAAACACAACATATTTGCATTTTTTTAAACCAAAATGTAACTTCTGCAATATTGTGCTGATAATAAAAACCTCCATTATGCTTGAATTTATAATTTATATAATCTGTTATTTTCTATATTTACTACAAGAACAACATGTGGTTATAATTGTATTCATTTATTTAGATTTTTTAAATATTAAACGAAACTGCCAGCATCATAATAATATATTTAACCATAGCATAACACCGCATTTTTTTTAAATTTTTCTCTTAATGATTTGATAGATGGCGCTGTTTTAAATAAAAATACAAAATTTTGGCTTTACTCATAGTTGTCATAGCATGCTACTAAAGATGCATCTCTGTCTATCCCTTCAGGTAATACAAGCATGAATTTATGTATATTTTGTGATAGTTTACCGTAATCAACCCTTCATACACTTGAACCACAGCCATCCGAAACTACAATAAACCCAATCCCCAGCTACTTCGGTGACCCACTAAACGCGCTAGGAATAATAAAGAAACAAAGAGTAATTTCCTGTGAGCGCTGAATGCCTGGTAGCGGCGAGTCTTCCTGTTTTCCTATACGTACACTTGACCCACGTCGGAAAGGGAAATTGTATTTCCTCTCACTTTTCCTTTTGATTAAATTTGTTGTGCCTCCTAAGAAAATGAAACGCTTTACACTGAGATGTCCAAACAATTCTAATAAAGATTGGGCATTTTTATTTTAGGGAATTGTTTTGGTGATGAAAAATGTGTATTAAAACCTTGTTCGAGTATTTATGTTCATTTATTGAATGGTGACATCCCACAGTTAAAATAAATCGTTGATTTTTATAAGAAATATAATTTAATGCCAAATCTGACGACCATTCTGACGATCTGATGACGAGTGTGTGTTGCCAGTGAATACCTATGGCTCTAAGACGTGGTCGCTCACAATGGACCTCATCAGAAAGCTTACAGTTACCCAAGTTTCCTTGCGTGATCAAATCAGAAATGTAGAGAACCGCAAGATAAGAAGGGTTATCAACATAGCCCGAAGAATTGCCAAACTTAAGTGGCAGTGGGCAGAGCACTTTGCTCGCAGAACGGATGAGGATGAGGACCGATGAGGCAGAAAGGTTCTGGAATGGCAACCGCGAACCGGAAGACGTTGCGTTGGAAAGCCTCACACCAGGTGGACCGATGACATGGTGAAGGTTGTGGGGATATGCTTGATGCGAGACGCACGGCCGGGACCGATCAATGTGGCGATGCTTGGGGACGCCTATGTCAAGCAGTGGACGTATTTTGGCTGATATTTTGAATTGAAAATTCTACTAATATCATAAAATTGAGAAAGTCTGTATGTATGATTGTTATCAATCTTACCTCAACGGTACAACGGATTTGGAAGAAACTTGGCAAAAGGATAGACCATGGCCTGGATTAGTATTAGGAGATAGAATACTGTTTATCCAGGTTTTCACATTTTTATGGAACTCTTTTCGCCTTTCACACGGGTTGAGCCACTGCTTAAACGAATATGTTCTATACTGAAGAATTCCGTTGCTACTACTTGACCTAATGAAATAAGGAGACTAAACATCCAAGACTTTGCACTTAAAGTGAATAAGAAAGAATATTCTATTATAATAAATCCTCTCCGTCCCTCTGAGGCACACTTCAAGGGTTTTGTCTGAAGCAGTCATCTTAACTTTCTCTTAAGTAGATCTCTTATGTGCTAAGTACAATACGGTTCTCCAAATATACTTTATTAAGTTACGTACCTACATGTTTATTGATTAGAACCATACATCTACAGAAAGCCAATTTTTGAATCGATCGCATACATATTATATTGTTAAATATTAAAAACATTTAATAGTACTTGTATTAATAATTAGAGATAAATGATTTCAACCCGAATCATCCGCCATCAAATCCAAATCTCGTTTACGGCGAACAACCCGACTGCATTTTTGTGAGCGTTCTCTATATATACTCTGTTAAATTTTGGTAGTTATATTCCCGTGGAGGGTCGATCCAGTATATGGAACAGTATCGATCTGTAAAGATAAAAATAAAAAATACCACACAAACATAAACCGACTACCAAGGCAAAACACTAAAAAGTGCAAAAATAACTCCGAACCGAATGTTGTTTTTGCACCTTTTCTCAAAAGATCTGTATCCTCAATTCGTCACCCCTATGAACCATGTTACCTAGTCCAACTGACCAGATGACCGGTACTTCCAATGTGTAGAAGATTTAGCCCGGAGATCTAGGTTCATCCTGCGACCACGATCTGAAGCGGCTCGATTTGAAATGTTCGAGACATAATCCAATGGAGCTACTACTACAGCCTGGATATATCCATAATAATTATTATAAATGTGAACGTAATTCTGTCTATTTTTTACGTTTTTTGTAAAGGTTGAAGAAGGACCTTGCAGTAGTTACAGACATTCACGCAGGCTAATCTGCAGGCGAAAGATAGTTCAGAATAAGCACGCTTTGTTTCTTACTAAGCATTGTGTTATTAAAAAATATAGGTACATATTTTATTTACCAGTTAAAGTATGAGGTACAGTACCTACCACTATTCACGTATATAGAAAAGCGGGTACCTAGTCGGTATTTAGTAGAAAAATAAGTTTTCATTCATAATTTATGGTCTCTATAAATTCGAAAATATTCACTCCTAAAGACGGGCCCGATGACCTTGATAATAATGGCAAGCGCAGGATTTTGGAAACCTAAGTTACAGGTATCTTAGTATATTATTTACTCAAAAGAGATCACCGCTGCCCGACATCATAAAGTAATCCTCTAGTCGCCTTTGACATCAACCTGAATAAAGAGAACCCTGTCATACTGAAACTGATACCCTGATAGCCTGTTCACTTTTTAATATGAGACTTAAACACGAATTATAATGCTGCTGTGAACATTACGAGCCTTTTTAAAAAGTCACTTAAGAGCCTTATTTTGTTTGTAACGCGATACCTTTTTTTGTAAAAAAAACAGCATTTTCTAAACTGGATGTGATGGTTTGAATATTTCATGAAGTACTTTGCTTAGTGTGCGTTTGTTGGCGTATTTATAATTATGTGTCCAAAATACTCCAGGAATGTTTTATGAAAGGATGTTGGCGGTATAAACATTGACCGAGGAAGTGCTTCATCATACTTGTTACGTTGAAGCTAAATTTAAGAAGCCGCGTCCCTGTTGGAACCCAGACTGATGTGATTAGTCTACGCTGACCGCGGGTGATTGGATTAATTCAATTATTTGTAGAATGCATGTGGGTCACGTTTCACTTGGATGTGCTCACAAGAGACCCCCCGTGCGTCTCGCATCCAGCGTCTTCCCGCAACCTTAACCAGGTCATCAGTCCACCTAGTGGGAGGCCTTCCAACGTATCGTCTTCCGGTTCGCGGTCGCCATTCCAGAAATTTTCGGCCCCATCGGCCATCCATTCTGCGAGCAATGTGCCCTGCCCAATGCCACTTAAGTTTGGCAATTCTTCGGGCTATGTCGGTAACCTTGGTTCTCCTGCGGATATCAACATTTCTGACGTGATCACGCAAAGAAATCCCGAGCATAGCCCTCTCCATTGCCCTTTGGGTGACTTTGAGCTTTCTGATTAGGCCCATTGTGAGCGACCACGTCTCGGTCCCATAGGTGATCACTGGCAACACACACTGGTCATAGACTTTTGTCTTGAGAAACTGCGTTAAATTGGACGAGAAGATATACCACGCATCTTCCCGAACGCCGCCCAGCCGAGTCGATTCGACGGCTGACCTTATTCTCGAAATTGGAACTACCCAGCTCGACCGTTTGTCCCAGGTAGGCTGACGTCCGGGATATCTTCGGTATAGTGTCGGGTCAATCTAGCTCTTGGGTCGTTTGCTAGACTCGCAACGGGCTTGGTGATTGATGTGTACAACAGCCCACAGAATGTCTCGATCTCCCTCAGAAGCTCCGGTTTGGCAGATACGATCCTGCCATCGTCGATCTTCAGTTTCGTGAGTTGGCTCTGCCCAATAGCCAGAACCCTTGAAATCACCTTGGAGCCTTTATTTCGCTCGATCGAGTCTTTAATACGCTCGGTATTAAAGAGGCGGAGGTCTCTTTTCAAGGATTTAGAGATCTGTCTATTGAGCTGTATTTGCACGCCTCACCTGAAGACTGCACGATCATTTCACGCCTCTCCTTCATAAGTTTGAGGGTAGGATCATAGAGCTTTTTGTTTCTATCTGTACGACGGGTCTTAAAAAACTTAGACCCGACCGTATATCAGCTTCCACGAACCCATTGCTGTATGCATCCACGGAGCTCCCTAGGCACTCGAAATGATTCTGGAGTTCGAGCTGAAAGCTCTCGAGGTTTTGGACTTGGATCTGTGCTGGCCGGAGCGTGGACTTCATCAGTCGAGACCTTTCAAGCTTAATATTAATGTTCAATGTGCCTTTTACCAAGAGGTGATCACTCCCGGTTTTTACCGAATTGTTCACAGAGACCTCATTGAACATTTGCTTCTTGGTTGACATGATGAAGTCGATCTCATTTTTTGTTGCACCATCGGGGCTCTGCCAGGTCCACTTCCTGTGTTCACGCTTTTTGAAGAAGGAGTTCATCATATAGAGGCCATATCCATAAAACTAGCCAGTAGGTGACTCCGGTGGTTCCGTCATCCAACTCCAAATTGCCCCACTTGCAGCTCATCCTCGTCTCGTTTGCCCTGTTTCGCGTTGAAGTCTCCCGTGACAACGGTGAAGTGAGTTTTGAAACCATACATGGCTCTGGAGATATCCTCACACATGGTCTCTACTTCATCGACGGGATGTGCCGAGGAGGGCGTAGACCTGTATGACCTTGACAAGTGACATTCATGAGTTTATGAGGCCCTAGACAAGTGACATTCTATTATCGAAAGCGTGGCGATAGCGATTGTCAAAAAGGCAAAATTGTATGGGGTTGCAAGCGATATCGAAAAATCATGTGATCAATGGGGTTACATTTTGACATTTCAACCATTGCCTTGACTAATTATTTCGACCTCAAGCGGAGTCGTTATTCGTGCAGTTATTACTTAAATAGTACGAGCAATTTTCCTAATGCAAAGGTTTCCACAAATTACTGTTGACTGTACCATTAAAAACTGAACACAAAACAGATATTAATCTACATTTTAAATTTAAAATAGCTGACCATCTAATTTCATTCGAATTTCTAAAAAGCCTATGAAAAAACTACGTTCTGAATCCATTTCAACATATTTTCCCTTAAAATTGTTTTCGGACGAAATATGCAATTATTCCTATACTTCGAATAGAGTTTTTTGGAGAAAAATATAATAAAGCAAAACTAAAGTAAGCCTAATGGGTCCAACCAATCTGGAGTATGTAGTGTAGAAGTAATGCGCATACCAAAAGCATTTCATTATTAGTTTACATACAGTTATCTTTTAAAACTGAACCACCAGCTCTAAGAAACTTGCCACCTCACCACCACTACAACACTCACTTCTACTCACTTGCACCAACAGGGACGTTTCCTTCAATTCGTTCAGCGGTGCACTGGCTAGCCCGCGCTTAATCAGGCGGACTCCTGCCCAACTAGAATGAATATCAGCGAGCCAGTCAAATGAAAGCGGGCTGGCCAGAGTGCCAACTCTTCGAGATTTTTTAGCAATTACACTTTTCCTTCCAAATTTAATTCCGGTATAGAGAACTGGTGACTATTTATTTTTATGGAATATTTGCTCAGGTGTTGAGGAGAGAGGTAATCATACAAAGTGTTTGGATTTTAAAATAATTGGTAGTTATGTTTTTTGTTGAACAGTATGGTTATTACTAGTTTTGAAATTTACTCTTTCTTTATTTGCATGTAAGTAGCGCTTCCTACAATGAATCACTATTATATTGAAAACCCGAATCAAAAAGTACCTAGTAAAAACTATCGCTCCTATCTAAATCTACATCAGGCAAGGGAGTGCCGGGGCAAGCCTAACAAAAGGTGTCCTGGTTATCCACCTTCCACAAAATATTATGCAGTTTGTCGTCAAAGCCTCTGTAGACCTACTCCAAAATGCCATCGGTTCCCTCTGCTGCCATCATTACAAAGCATCAGTTTGGTTTCTTTCCTGACTCTGTCAGCTCTCGAAATATTTCGTAAAAATTGTTCTAGGCCTTATCCTTCTGAGACATCAACTGAAAAGTACAGCTACAGAGAATACAGGCTTCCAGTCGGATATAACAGATTATATTAGTCTGAAATCAAAGCAACCAGGGAATTTGGACGAAGACTTTAAAATTGATATTATATCCTCAGGCTGCAACTATACTTATGTAAAGTCGAACAAAAAGTTTGATATATAGGTTAAAGTCCGTTTTACCACTATATTACCGATATTCATAACACATAAATAACCTCAAGCCTGTATTCCTGAAAGTGTAAGCGTAGGTCTTGCTGTAGAACAACCACGTTTCGCCAATTATGGTTTAGTCCCATATTAACCTATTTAAAACCTAGACTTTGGGCTGCTACTAAGAAATTCCAGACGTAAAACTGAGACAATTCGACGGATCCAGGCATTGCCCCCAAAACCTCAGTTGCGCTTGCAAACGCAGATCAACGAGGTAGCCGATATTAATTTGTGCAGAATTACTTTTAACGATTCAGATAATTAGAAAGAAAATGTCATAGACATGACGACATAGCACGTTCACAACATTAAAAATATGCAAGTTAACTGCTTGTATACTAACTAACCTCCTTGTTTGACTGTACTTATAACATCAAGATATTTCTCCCATCCGATTCACAGAGAGATATTACATTTGATCTCGTTCAGGAGATCATGGCACGTTATCTTACCTCTGTTGTTTCCTTAGGGTGGCTTTTAGATTGAAATGGGTTTCGCATCCTTTACTTTAGTAGCTATATATCCCTTGAATATTGAAGATAGCTGTCGTCTCATCATAACAGTATCTGTCCACAAACATAACAGCATAATAGCACAGACATCGATCAACGTAGTCTGTATTATAAGCAATCTAACCCCAAAAAGTTTGGAGCCGACTCAAAATATTAGACAAGATTTTTTTTTTTTGCTTTCTGGGTCGTTATTATATTGGTTCATTTTTTGGTTAAAAAGTTTATTTTATCCGACTACGGCGAAGCCAAAAGAAAGGGTTATGATTTTAGCAGCCAATGTATGTAAGTTTGTATTTACGTATGTTCCTCCTTAACGCCTTATCTATTCATCCGATTATGATGAATAAGGTGTCAATCGATTAATTATTATGGCCCGGGTAACAGGCTAAAAAACCGTATTCGGGTACAGTTTTTAAAGTGTTTGCTTGTTTGCTTTCTAGTTTACTTAATTTCAAGAGAATCGCTTCACAAGTGAAAATTCAGTGGGCAAATTCTCAATAAATCCAATTTTTTATCTTTAGGGGTGGATAAAATTTATGAAATTTAATTGGATCCAACTTTGATGTATATACTCTTGATAAAAAAATATTTTTTTAAATCGGACCGCTCTAAAAAGTTATGCGTGGTCATACATAAAAAAATAATAAGTGTCGAATTGAGAATCTCCTCCTTTATTTTTTCGTCTGTTAAAAATACAATAAAAAAGACCTTGTGAATTTAAAGAGTATAAATTATAAAAAGAACCTCGCGGTGACTGTTTCTATCGTCATCATTAAACGCAGTGGTTTTAATTGATGACGTCACAGTGCTGAGCCAAAGTGCCATGCAATTGGTCTATAAGGATGCGAATTAGAACTGAAAGAGTTAAAGAGGCTGAGTTTAATGTCCCGTGCGGCACTTGGCAAAGAAAAGTTTTTGTCGTTTGCTTCCTGTGGCTATTGAAATTATGACGGTTATTATGCAAAGAGGCTGAGTAGTGATTGCATTCAGGATACTTTGTTACTTTTTCAAAAGTCAAGGCCTTAAATTTAAGAACTGGCATCCGGTTTTCCGCAATGAAAAATTGAGAACCTGGCAAACTTTACAACGAAACATGTTAAATATCAGCAGACTTTGACAAAATCTCAATTTAATAATTGGGGAATAAATTATTTCCAGTCAGAAAACATGAATATGGCGAGCTACAAGGCGTGTCATAAATCGCTAAAATCTGTACAGGGCGTCTAAAACAATGTATACCCACGGATAATTATCATATTTGATTTCCAAATGCCCGAAAGCCGACAGCAATTTGCAAACCATCGGTATTATAATATCGGTATACCCTCGGTCATCGGTCAGCAACACCTCTCGACAACAGGTAGTAATGGTAGGTTGACTGAATATAATGATTGACTATCCGTAACTCACGGCTCGGGTGTCAAAGGAAGCAGACGTGTGAAACGCAAGCGGTCGACTCTGCCCGTAATTATGTGTGCATCGGTTAATTGTGTGCGGACGAAGCAACGGCGCAGCGTATGTGTTTTAATGAGGCGTTTAAACTGTGGTTACATGTCAAACAGTATACACAGAAAATATATTATTGTACTGAAACAAACTCGTAAAAAACTCTAAACTATTAACCAGTCATCAGCCTTATTATGTGCCCACTGTTGGGACACAGGCATCCTCTCTGTGAGAGAAATAATGCGACTTACCCCCAGTTTCCCAGCTCAAAATTATCGGAGTATGAATGTGACAAATTGACAAGCACGCGTTATCTGCTGTGATTGGTTGAATGCATTCTCAACAGCCAATCACAGCAGATAACGCGTGTTAATCCACCACGTGGGTCCAGTGCGGGTTGGTGGATGTCATATGTCTTCGAATTACATTAGATACTGACAAAACACATTGACTTCTTCGACACGTCGTCAAATACATCGTAGTGAACCTACATACAAGATCTGTTTAAACCCAACAATCTAGCGATGTTGTACGTAATGTAAGACGATGCAGACTATTGTCTGCGTAACAAAGCCATTATTTATATACACGGCAGCTCGGCCGATGATTGCCTGGAGCGCCATTTTTTGCACGGAACATCAAATGTGTGTTACAGACTGTTACAGGTTATGGGCCGACTATGTTGCAGTGTCGTTTTTATTCTTCAAAATATTTAAATGGTTCGAGTGTGTGAAAGATAATTAATAGAAAGGAGGAAACTGTTGATATAGCAGCATTGAGGGATGCAGGAATTGAAGAAGACTTCAAGTAAATTGGGACTTGTGTAGGGTGATAATGAGCTGTAAACTGCTACACAATAGACCTTTGATCATGGTCAAGGTTTTCATACAGCAAATACCAATCGAGAATCTTCCTTGAAATGCTTTATACATTATTCCTTATCCTTACATAATATAAAACAAAGTTGCTGGCTGTTGTCTGTCCCTATGTATTATTATTTTATTATTGAAACTTCATGCAACATACAGGTACATAGGCGGACATAATGCCTGAGGCATTCTCTACCAGTCAACCAAGGATGGTAGAGAGATAACATGGCAGGTGCATAAAAAATAGAAATTATTATTAAAGTAAAAATTGAAGAATAGTTAAAATAAACATACATATATATTTCCTATAATAAATATATATATAAGTGATAGAAAGGTGATTGAGACGACTCTGCTATTGTGCTTAGATCTTTAAAAATACGCAACGGATTTTGATGCGGTTTTTTTAATAGATAGAGTGATTCAAGAGGAAGTTTTATATGTATAATACACGCGGGCGAAGCCGCTGGCAGAAGCTAGTAATATTATATTTTGCATAATTTTTGCATAAATTACTGTTCTTATATCTATTTATTACGTACAATATTGACATTATCACGATGAAAAAGAAGTGTGTAAAGATCAGAGTAGGTAGTGAACTGCAGTTTCTGCCTACTCTTTATAGGACAAATGCATGAATTAATAATGTAGATAATTATGTATCTCTCGCCTTTTAAACAAACAAAGACGATACTCGTAGCTAGATTGTGGTAGACAGGCGACAGGTATGAATAAAACGGAAGGAATATTACAAGTTGGTTTATCCTCGATGCTCAAAATTCCCCCATAGTAGGTGCCCTAGTTAACACCGCTCGTAAATAACACATAACTGAGCATTTGTGAACAAAGGGCGGCACGAGCCCCGCTGCTTGTAATTCAGATTTTTTAGCTCTAAGCGCGTAATATGCTATGTTGGCGTGTAGTTAGCTTTTTAGAGGCCTAGGTTTTTTTATAGATTATGTATGCAGTAAAGATCGTGTTAAACCCTCTTTTACTTCAGTTTTATAAGTATTTTCTCTAAAGTTGAGTTTTACAAAAACTCGACTTCAAATACCAGAACCAGGTTATTGCCTCAACCAACGTTGTCCTACTGATGTGCCTCTCCCAAGGGCCGATCAGCGCGATGCTTATCCTTCTGCCATCAATACGCCGCAAACGCCTCCAAGTGTTGGAAGTGCAAGTGTTGGTGTGGAAGTGTGTTTGTAGTTAGATGAAGTTTTAATAATTTTTCTCTTGGAATATGTTTATCAAGAAAAGGTATTAAGCTAATGGATAGAATATAAGTTACTTTTTTATTGCAACCACTTGAGGACTTTTACTTATTTGTTTTCACATTAGCGGGAAAATATACTTTTATTTCGCCCGTGAAGAGCTCTTTTTAATATTTCACGATGCGGACTGCGTACTTGCGGAGTATAATCCTAATGAATACATAAACCTACCTCTGGGTTGTAGGGCTCTTTTATATGACAAAATATCGTACGAGATTTATATGATTCCGTATTGTAAATCCATGTACTATCTATTGTAAAAGTGTGAACTCAAAATAGTAAACAACATTTTATTTCGATTCCTTTGAAAGGTTCTTCACAAAACTTCACAAACAATGTTTGCTTCTCGTAATTTTTTACATAATATTGTGATGCAATGTAAAATTTATATAAAAAAATATGTTTTCAGCTCACTGGAATTGAGAATTCAACCTGAAGTTGACAGGTAACGGGGAAACGAATAACGTATAAGCCATGTGCCCGATTGGATATCCCATTGCTATCAATTTTAATCCTATACGAGTATAGGACATTTCAAAAACAGATTGAATTTTCAAAAATACTTGCTTTTTCGTTATGTAAGGTGCCTTGTGGCAAATTTCATGCTTTTAAAATTTCAATTTAACTGAAAAGAAAAGGGTGTGTTGTGTGAAGAAAGATATGAACAACTTTGACTAAAGGTCTAAAACTGAGACCCAGAGAACAGCTAAGGCAAATAAAAATGTATGAGGCAGTTGAATTTTTTCGCAATGTCGATGTCAGCTTCGTAGTTAAATTATATAAAATAAGTTCCCTTTTCATTAATAACGTTGTTTCAATTACAATCTATATAACATTTAGTATACTCATTGATCTTATTTTGTTCGAAAGCTTGCCCAAAGAGTAGGTCGGTCATTGCTTTACATGATGACGCATGACGCTTTATTAATATTTATGAGCCTGTTCATGATGTGTACTGAGCGTTAGTTCATAGCTGCTACACGTACGTAGGGAACCTATATTTACATAGTAAACATGAGTTTTCTGATAAATCAGTCTGCTTTATGCAAGTACTGAAAACAGCGAGGAGAAACCTGGAAATATAAACGAAATGCTGTTCTTTGGTATGCGCATCAGTTGAAAACGATAAGACCGTTTTTTTTAAATTGATCTTAATAATCCAAGTGGTCGTGCCTTCTCAGTGTGAGAAAAAAAAATTGGTCTACAGTGGGACAATTAGAGCGGTTACGCACTACACGTCCGTGTTCATGATCCGTGTCCGTGATTTGATTGCCGAGTTCAAAATGTTCTGAGGCCTTAGTGCGAGTTTTTATTCACGCTCAATTGCGTTAACGTAAACGTCAATTTGTATAAAAAATTGGATAAGCGCTGTCTGGTGACGGATAGGAGAAACCTCTTTTTTGTATACATTTTGACATAAGAGATCGTTTACGTTATCACGAGTGAGTACGTTAAAATTGAGATTGAGAGATTATGACGGATACAGTTCGGATGTAGTGCGTATATAAGCTTCCCTACAAGAAGTACTACAGATACTTCGGAACCGAAATTTCACGGACACTGATCGGATGTAGTGCGTAACACAGGCTGGTATTATTATGATGAATAAAGTTACTTTATCAGGCCGAATATTTTAGAGCTAGCATGATCTTGGCTTGAAAACGCACCGACAGGAGGAGGCTTGCTTACTATTACGGACCTAACCGGTCGCCAAGATCTTGACGCTAAGCAAGCCGCCGGGCATTGCCTTTCGGCATTAGGGACAGAAAATTTGGTAAAGTTGCCCGGAAAATTGTAAAAAAAGTCCGGCCAAGTGCGTGTCGGGCCACGCGCAGTAATATTATAGGGTTCTGTAGTTGCGCAATAATGCGGACTAAAAAGAGGGCTTTTTGTTGTTTC
This sequence comes from Orthosia cruda, assembly GCA_964057195.1. Taxonomy (NCBI): domain Eukaryota; kingdom Metazoa; phylum Arthropoda; class Insecta; order Lepidoptera; family Noctuidae; genus Orthosia; species Orthosia cruda. The sequence continues at coordinate 73,538,128 of OZ059825.1, read as the reverse complement.
ATGAACATTTAAACGGTTTTGGCGGCTCACACATACATTTTATTAGTTGGTCGACTATTACTCGTAAACTTGTAAAGCCTACTTAGCTGTGATAGTTTTCCTTTTAATTTTGATATTTATACTACTACCGTGATTTTTTCACATATCCAAAACCAACCATTTAGGTGACACTTGACGACTCTAACAAAAATTAGCAATTTAAAGCTAATTTTTACGCAAACGGATCCCTGAACCGATAATGGTTTCATACCCATAATATTTTTGAATGGCCTATCCAAAGATATGGCACACTACGGAAAAGACGAGAAAAAAAAACATCCCCACTTTACGTGTACAGGAGGTAAACTAAAAAAAAAGTTCACCACTTTGTCGGCGTGATAATTATGTATATCGATGCCCAATTAAAGATTTCTAGTACTAAAAATCTCTAGGCTAAGCTATAGACAGACGGACATGACGTAACTATAAAGGTTCCTTGTTGACTACGGAACCCTAAAAACGGAAACGGTTTTTTCTGTAAATTTTTACAGGACTTTTGTTGGGTCAAACCAACCCACCACAATGCCCGAGTCATATCTTTATGAGAAGAAGCCTTTGAATACATTATTAAAAGTTTCCTAAAATTGGATATCGTTTTAAGACGATAAACATGGCACCTTGTGTATTTACTATATAACATGTTTTTCACGTCCGAGCACGGTCATCTACTAATGTGTGTCCACACAACGTTCAGGGGATCATAATAATATTTTATTCACGATTGTGTACGCAAGTTGGTCGTAAAACCGTGTCTGTTTATCTGACGTAACCCTGAAGTAAAACTTTAATCGAGTTACTAGCTTATATCAGCGACATCGCCCGCGTGAAAGTCTAAAAGTAAGTAGGTATGCTATGGGATCGTATTAAAAAGTAGGATTGCTTTATTCATATATACTTATTATGAAAATAAATATTTTTTACCACTATCTCACCTGATAGTAAGCGATGATGTGGTCGATGGAAAAACACACTTGCCTAGAAGTAACCTATTCACTCTTGACATGAAAACTCTTAGATTGTAGTTGTCGGGAAAAACATACTCCGGCAGGGAATGCCACTCCTTAGCTGTACGCATACTCGTAATAAAAGTAACGCTCCACGTCATACCGATGCTCGCCGTTTTTGCCGATATGACGCCCGAGCTTTCTTTCCCTTCGGGATTGCAGTCCAAAGCTTCCTTGGGTATGTGATAAGGAACGCTTCGCAGCGCGTGGCAATCCTTGTCCACTTGCGACGCTTGAACTGACGGTTGATACGTCCTCATGGCATTTCTTCAACAGCTCAACATTGGAGATAGTCCCGGGCCAGTAAATTCCGAGAATGCGGTTGATGAAGATGGTAAGATGGTATTTGACATGGGATGTTCTTTGTGACTTACTGTTTGTCGCGCCCGTAGATCAGCACTGGTTTAAGTTTGGAGGATAGTCACTGAATCACTTTGGATTGCTGCTTTATTGAAAATAGTTAGTTCAACAATAAATTAGAAACGAGCAGCGTCAATCTAGTTAGATTATTATGGTGATAAATATGGTAATTATTCAAGCTCCATCAAAGAGATGTCAGACGACCATAATAATAAGGGTCCTCAAACGTCAAAGCTTCACGCTCTCTACTGGGCATGCGTCAAGATGGCGACTAATTACTCCACCAGACAATAAACATTCTCTGCTTGTGTGACTGGACTGGACCAACCAAACATTTATGGTATAGTAATAAAATTAGTTACAATCCTATAAGTTATAAGAAATTAATAAAGGTACACAAGGAAAGAAAAACGGGAGTAAGGAAGGTTTCTAAAGTATTTTTTTAAGGTAAATCGTAATATCTCGAGTATTGAAACCAGCAAACAACTTGATTCCAATTACGACATCTGACATAATTATTTTTACAAAAGTATAAACTAATAAGACAAAAGGTAACCAAATAATATTTAACTATTAACTATTTATCTCCTAAATATCAATAACAATATGATATTAGTGCGTTTTAAAAATATACAAATAATAACCTGGGTTTGGAAGACGTCTGATGCACATCAGACGTCTCGTAGATGCTCAAGGCTCACGTAATCACCACAGCAGCCATACTTCGATTCCAGGCACTAGCTTCTACCAGATCAATCCTCCTTGCCACTAAAACCAAGCCATCATTTTATTGAATTTATAAGAAGGTGTGGATGTGAGACTTCCCTTAACATTTATACTTAGTACCGATTGTGTACCGAACATCAAAAATTCTTATAGCACAAATATTTCTACTCAATCCTTCATTTTATCCTCACTGTTTGAGAAATCCAATCTATGTAAGGACTGTCTGGCGAAAAGCTTGTTCTGACTTTAGATACGTCAGTAAAATCATAACTATGTACTGCGATAATTTTACCATCATACAATAATGGCGCCCCGGCGTCGGTCGGGGACGTGGATTGATCTCCGCTCGAGCACTTCGGCGTCACGCACAGAAGATGTCTGTTGAACCCGCGTACCTACCCTCGTCACAAGCTACGATCACACCTTCATCGAATTGTATATGTTTTCTCTCATTAATTCCTGTTTTATTCGTTTGTCCTGCATTAGCACCACCTGCCGCAGACGTCTACAATCCTCTCTTGATCCATCATTTCATGATATGCGTGATAAGCCGCATGGAAGTAGATGCTCAACATGCGCGAGCCCGGTTTATAATCCTTTGAAGGTTCTGGCAACTGTCCGTACCATATGTATGGATCAATCACAGATTCCACACAGTGGGCACAAGTATAGCCCATTCTATTTTTTACTTTTACTTGAAGAATCATTTCACGAATCATGGCAAAATTGTGATTTTCTTTTGTTGGATTCAACAGAATTGCCGTTTGGTAAATATTTCACGATGTTTGATTGTTTGAATACGTGCCTGAAAATTGTCAGCCAATCTATCATTAAGAACCGTTTCGGCATCCAGGAAAGTTGTTAATTCATTGCCGAGTCTAAATTGATTGTTGAGAAGCAATCAATTATGCCATATTTATTTTCATTTAAATCTTCAAAATAATTGCGGTGTCTCGTCCAATTATTTTACATCTTATTTGTCTCCTTCAAGGAGTAGCGGTGGGACCCGTTATTATTTATGATGGCTTTCATTTTGACATCGATTCAACTGTGGATAATATTGGTCATGATAATAAACGAGAGTAATTACATAACAATGTTCTGACTCTTATCGTTTTATTTTTATCCTGAATTAAAATTTAAAGAAAAGAGAAGAGGTTATAATGTTTGGTTTGTACCGGTCAGTTTGGCGACGCTTGGGGGAGGCCTATGTCCAGCAGTGGACGTCTTTCGGCTGATATGATGATACTTATGTTTGAAAAGACTTATCCGTCTAAATAAAATACTTCGATAGAATAGATGTTTAGAAGAAGAAGAACAAAAGTCAATTTAAAAAGTTTGTTGAACTTGAAGTACTTTGAATGTCACATGTTCATAAGTACAAACATTTTCTAAATGTCCCTCGGCAAATTTCGTGTTTCGTCAGTCGTCGGATTTCTATCAGTTGCTTTTTGCACTTGGTGCAGACCAGACGCTCTCAATCAACTTGGAAGAATATAGATTTGTTAATAATATTTTAACATAATGCGATTTGTTAAAAAATGGGCGGAAAACTGCTATTATATTTCACACGGAAATCAAAACAAAATAACAATAAAGTACTTAGTTCTGAATATCTACGATAAATCTAATAATTGATGGACATGGCAATTAGCAATCGTTTCTATTCGGCAATGCGATGATTGCCGAGGGACTATAATAAAATAGTTGTACTATGTTGTTGTGTTGTGTTGTTGTACCTATTACATATTTTCCTCTTGCTGCCAGATGTAAGTCGTTAGATATTATTATGAATGTATGCAATACATAGTGCGACCCAAGTAGAATGCTGTCCAATATTTTTTTGAATACTAGTCCCATTTCTGTATGATATTGAAATTAAATTAAATTTTGCAATGACTTTATAATAGCGAAGTCATAATCGACAAAAAATCCGTTGAGCCAAAGAGCTAGGTGTCAAAATATGTAACAATTATGAAGCAAATTGAAATGACTATGTTTTGAAAATTTGTAGATTTGGAGCCAAACAGACCTTTGTGTAGAACCGGCAAAATTCAAGGACGGGATTCTGAAAAGGCAAACCACATTTCTCTTGGTATATAAATATACGTATTCGGTTTGTAGCCTATACTTTGGCCCCTGTTGTTCTAACTCACAAAACTTCCAGTGACTCGGAAATACAAAAACCGTCCGTGCAGTGACACATATTTTCGGGCAATTACTCAAGGTTCACGGGTTTAAATCATTAATTTCTCTTGTCAACTTCCACTTTTACCACCTCTTACGAAGAATTTAACCTTAGACCTTCATTTTTAGAGCACAGTTTAGAATAAAACATCAGTTCAAGGTTGTACTAACCCTGACAATCGAAAACCAACCTTACGGGTTCTGAGCAACACTAGATTTTCATCAAAACGTATCTGCACGTTAATCAAAGCTTTGACAAGTGGAAATGAATCTTACCTCTTTGATTTAAATTTTAATTTGGCGTGAATGAAGTGAGCACAAACCCCAACATTACACTAGAGTGCAAAATAAGTGGTTGTTATGACTACATACGCCGTGATCATACACTGGCGGCCACGCTCTTACACCTTTTTGCGTGAGTTACTTCGTTCACAATATCTCTGATATTTTCATAACTCCAGTTACAACAAACAATTTACAAAATTATTAATATTTTTTTCGGGGTATACCTCAACTGCAGTGGATTTTAGAACATTATAATATATTAGCAGCGATAGCAATCATTGTGGAAATGTCAAAACGTTTAGGATTCAAATATAATATTTCGGTAGTACACAGACTTTGTACTTTTGCGAACAGAGGTAGAAGATTCGTTTTTTTTATTGACTTACCGTCTGCCCTTGAACAAGGCGATTTAGGTGTTTCTCCAAGTAGTCATAGTGGTCAATATGTATAAAGCGAGCCAAAGTGTTCATTATAGAAGTCCCTTAAGAATTTTTTTTACGTGTATAATCACCATATAATTTCTATGATTTGACAAACAATATTTTGCAGACTTTCACCCTCGATCATCGGCAACATAACATCACGCCTGTATTAATCGATGGGTTGGTCAGAAGTGTAATAGTCACCTACATACTGCAAGTTAAGTTTGAGACGCAACCAATGGTGTGGACGCCTATTGCCATTAACTGAGCACAGAAAGAGTCTCTGGACTGTGAATAAAACAGTTAAAAAAGTCTAAAAAAATTATTCTAATTAGACATAAAAAGGCCTTTATTTACAGTTATAAAACTCCTTAACGAAAAAGCAACGCCTTCTATCTTATAACTCGCTCGTCATTATCCTTCCCTTTCCCTCACATACATGCTCTTTCATTCTCTCCTTTTTCATCCTCGTTGATGACAAACAGACTTTTTGTAGTTCAATGCCTTGCTTGGCCCAGAATTCAGCAACGTGCCCTCCGCTGACGCAGTTATAAGGTCCTCACGCGAATAGACAAGAGATGCCGCACATGTACCAAGGAGCGGCACAATCCGAGTACCCCCTATCTATGGAATGAATCTATGGAGATTGTTTTTTCTGCGGCCGAACTGCGGAGTCTGTTCAGAGTTTTCCAGTTCGGCCAACGGAATGCGTGCCCAGGCGAAAGGCTCTAGGAAATGATCAGGGGGTTTAAATTTCTCTCGCTAAGATCGCATCTTTCCGTGGTGATGTTTCTAGTAGACGGACTCACGCAACCAAGAACACTTTTTCGACATTTAAGACTCTGGGGCACCGAGGTGTAGTTGCGCATTGGGTGTAACGGGTCCCTTTCTTGCTTTGCCCCGGTTTCCCATAGTCCTACACACATCCAGGAACACGATGCCGCTACGTGGATACAGCAATCATACCGGGGTTGGTTTAAGGCAACCAGTAGATATCCGACATGTCTCTTTTAGTGTTGTATCCACTAGGCTGGAATGGGTGGAGCGGCTCCCCGCTGCGTTCCTATTTCTAATTGTATTTGCTCAACACTAAGATGCGTTGCAACTTCCAAACCATGTCCTACAAAAATAATAATAAGTGACTGTAGCTGGCCATTTGCAAAGAAATATTCATAAGGAAAAGAAATCTAATCAATACAAAATCATTTACCTGCATTATTATGTAGTATAATGCAGATAGCTGAGAGATATATTATTGTTATTTATTAAATGTGGAAGCTACAAGAGATGTTATAATAATAAATGCCAAATTAGTTATGTAACCCAAGGCCTCACGCTCAGCATTCCGGCTTGCGATCACTAAACCAGTGCGTCACAACCACAGAATACTGAATCAATAGTGACCAAAATGGGGACTTTCGGGAGCTTACAGTTTCTCCATCTTTTACATTGCTCCGTGCTAGATTTCTCTGTGACGTGCTGTCGTCATAAACATCAAACAGTGACGTAGGAACAGTTGGGCGATCTGAGGCGTAGCTAGGAGTCAAACGAGGTCCTATTACAGTTTGTGTGGGCTGCTTAACGAAACTGTTTGGATAGCCGCCTTGTTTGGATTGAGGCATTCAGTACACTGCCCGTGCCGAATAGGGTGTAGGGTGTAAATGCAATCTTTTTAGTGATTGACAGGGACGACGCCGTACACCGTAGAACATTTTGTTTTATTTGTCGTATCGATGATTACAAATAAAATGTGTTTTGACCAAATTTTATTCACATTGACAGCGTCCATTTTTCTTGTGTCTCTCTGTTTCTCTCAAGGTCTTTCAGAGTGGTTGGAGGTGTATTTGTACAGAGGAAAGACATTGTTTGGGATGTTTCTTCTTATTGTTGCTCATTGAAGTACGTTTTGTTCTTCTCTGTTACATGTTATATCAATACTCACTCCTTTCTAGTCATATCCTCTTTCAGAAAGTCCATCCACCATTTCTTTGGTATTTCGCTACTTTATACAGCCTTTCACATTCATACTCGAAACTCTCCTTACGACATATTTTTCTTTCCTCCGTGAATAGTTTTGTCTAAAGTCGAACATTTTCCGAAACTCGTGCCATATCTTACAATCTACTCTACAGTAATTGAGAAAACCATTCGGACTAATATCTTCATTTCAACCGTTATCTACCACGAGACATTCACAAAATAAATCCTCTCCCTTTCTCAGCCGTCAGAGTTGAGAGCAACAAACATACATTCAATTAAGTTATAGCCGAAACAAATGGTGAACAAATATTTTTGGAGCAAACAACAGCCAGCTTATACAGAGTTTGAACTATCATAAATCGTTTGAACACAGTGTAGTAAAAGCGAGTTCAAAAATTAATTTCATGTGTGCCTTAACGAACCGTTTGTACCGGCGAATGGTAATTGTGGCCCTTACTAAATGTGTGTAGATTCGAGTCAATGAGATTTTCGTGAATATTGACAGAGTAAAAAATTAAAGGCATCGCCCCTTAGCAGCTCACGGCTAAGCGAATATTCGAAGGCCTTTTAGAGGTAATTATTTCCTTTTAAAGGTAACTATTTCCTTTAAAAGTAGTTGCTAGGCTGGTCATACCACTTACACCTTGCATGTATGTACGACTGGGCAATCGTCTAGAGAGGCAGGCTAGTACCTAAAGGCATTTTAATTACTTGGATTAAGTTATATACCTAAAGTGCTAAATGATGAAATAATTAATAATTCTTTAGTAATTTAATAAAAATAACCTGTTACTAACATTTGTAAACAATATATAAAAAAAATATGATTAAGCTATGTGGATTTTCTTATGACAGTATACAACGTTCAAAGGTAAGCTGCATGCTAATTCTCTCATCAAAGACTTATTTCTAAGAGAATTTCGATAACAATTGGCTATTTTAACCTGTTGCTTTGTAGAAATATAATTATTTACCATTAAAGGATTACATAATGTGTAGTTTATGTAGTAAGTCAATCAACTAATATAGAGATGGTTTACCTATTGCTTAATTTTTATTTTCATAATTATATTTTTTTACAGGTCGATGTTAAAATCAAAGCCTTTTGAAAATTTACTTAAAACTTACTGTAAGATTCCACTTATGAAATTTTACTGCAAGGCAAAACCCACAAGTGGAATTTTAAGCCAAGCATATTATTATGTAGACTGTGCCTGCCCACGGTCAACATTTATCTTCGTTAAAAGTTACTTCTATTTTTCAAGTTTACCGTAACATGTTCCTTGATGCTGAGCCTTCAGATAGTTTGACTCGAAAATGATTAAAGAATGGTGAACTGAACCAAATAAACGCTTGGTAGGGGAAACCTAATCGGTAATTACTGAGCTAAACGACTCCATTGTTTGAAATATTTCCTCTCGCCTGTTCCGTACGTACATAACTATCCGTATACATACGTATTTGTACACCGGCTCACTGTGTGAGTAATTAAATAACTGTTTAATATTGCAAAGTTATTAATTCATCACTAATAACAACTGAAGGACTTTCACAAAGAATCGATGAAAATTTAGGTACCTAGATAATTTGATGATCGTAGAATGACAGACCGAAGATAATTGAATTGAGTTATTGGAGTAAAGAACTTTACAAATACTATTTTCATGACAAAGTTTGACAAGTTTTCAGGCTAATGTAGAGATCGATAAAAACATCCATGTTACAGCATTAGTACTTAGATATGGGGGGACAACGTAGGCCCGACTTATGACAATAAGTCTTAAGAAACTAAAAAAATAAAATAAAAGATTATATATTATATAAAAAAAAGTTAACAAATGTTAACTAGCATTTAGAAGGCCTACAATGTTCACACATTCACAAAACAAGCATGTGGCACAGTCTAAATCTGTCAACCCACACGAAAGTGTCACGTGGGTTGCCAGATTTAGACAAGTACCGATAAATAAAATACCAATAAATGCCCGAGACTACAGATACGATGACTGTGCCACGAGGTAATACCATTGCTAATACATACAATTTATTGCTAATATATATAATACGTTGCACGTATCGTGTATTCTTAACAAGGAACATTTACCCAAATCGTCACGTTTTCCGCTCGTTCTCAATTTACTTGTATCAATTTGTGAATATTTGCTGATCGCCGCCTTTTGACTCTGTTTGTATCGAGAAACATTCGCCTTCTGATAAATTTGTGTCGCTTTGAGAATTTGAAATATTATGCGCACCTATAGCGAGGAAGTAAACAGAGTTGTAGGTGGTTTGAAATATTCAAAACGAGCTGCCATCTAAACATCCATCCATTGATCCTCAAAAACTTTTGAGTATATAATTATAGTAGAAAGATAGTCATTATTTTCAGTACCTATGGAAGGTTTGGTCTTGTAAAAAAGGGAAGCACCGGGTGTAAATATCATCATCATCATCAACCTTAAACGCCTCCTCTCCAATCCACCATGTGGGCCCAGTGCCCGTTGGTGGATGTCACATGCCTTCGAATTATTTGTTCTAGGACATGCCGGTTTCCTCACGATGTTTTTACTTCACCGTCTTTAGAGCAGTGGTGATGAAATAATTTACACAAAGAAATGCCTGGGTTTTAACACATGAACTACGACACGTAAGTCGGGGCCGTTACTACTGGGCCACCACTGCTTACATGGGTGGAAATATAAAGTAGTACAACCAGAGAACAAGCGCTGCTAACAGCGAGCGGTGTAGACAGACAGATCATTAAACCATTTATTGTAGCCGCAGGGCGCGCATTTTTAACAGGCAATAAAATCCAGTGTTTTGTCGAACATATTGTTCGAAAAAACTCATAAACTACATGACAGCCGTGTTTTGTATTCCCGCAACACGATACCCAATTTGAAACCCTTTACTAAAACGTTGATTCTAAACTCCGGCTGGCAAATGTAAATAAAATCGACCTAGGCGTTATTTATTCAATTCCGTTTGGTTTCATTCTCTTTCTCTTTTGTTAAGTCAATAAATATTGTGCGGATCCCTACTAAATTCGCTGAAATTGGGGATACGGAGTCCGGAAAGCGATTGATCCTTCAAGTGTTTTGATCGTCCGCCATCGTCGTATTGTTGGACGTTGCTATGTAGGCTTTTAAAATATGTTTAGAAAAATGTCTGTGGTAACTATAACATGATCATTTTAAGCTTCATGCTTCCGTAGTTTCTTTACGCTGACACACATTAAAACTAGGATAAGCTAACCTAAAGGTGCTGCTAGACTGCAGTGTTTTCAGCCGTTTTAACGGCCGTCATACCGATGGATTAACGTACTTTCGGCAAGGGGCTACGGGCAGAGACCTCAATAAAAAAGTAGAACCTTTTTTGAAGTAGCTTAAAACGAATAACTTCGTCTATCGTAATATAATACAGGTCTGTATTTTACCGTGAGACTTCCACTCCAGTTATGCTTATGCTATCTAACTGCTTCGATTTTCAGAAAACTAATTGCAGTTTCTGTTGCACACGAAACCGAGCACAAACTTTATTGACGGCTTTCGGCTTCTGCTTTTTATTTCTCCAGTCCCATTTGCGAAACTCACTCCATATGTTTCGTTCACGATCGGTTGAACGCACGCAATTGAAGCGGTTGTAAGTCTAAAAACTCCCACGGACAGTGCGACGCGGCAATACATCACTCACCCTCTGTTTCTAGAACGATATTATCGACACATCACAATGATGCAATTATTTTGGCTGTTGAAAACTCATTCAATCAATGACAGCAGCTAACGCGCGTTTGACAATTTGTCAATTTAATTTTGCGAAAATTTCATCCCGGAAGGTAGGCCGCGCGGGTTTTCATAGAAATAGTTTTCCGAGTGTACATAATTGTATCCTAAAATCGTGTTACAGTGTCGCGTCGTGCTTGTCTGTGGGAGGCCAAAGAGTGATGTATCAAAGTTGAGGTATTACTTGATCGGTAGAAAAGTTATTTATGAAATCAGAACTTGAAATCATCGACAGAGCGGCGTCGTTTGACTCAACTCAATCTAACTTTGTGCCGAAGGTAACATAACTATTCAACAAACACACCGAGTCAGGTATCGAGGCTTCAGTTTTCTTATTAGGTTTCAGAGAGGCAATTAATTAGGTGCCTTTGCTGAAAGTGATTAAAACGATACTCAAGTGGTAACTACAGAGTTCGTCACAAGTTCTAGGCGTGGGCCTTTTGCTGACTCTGGGTTTCAGTTGATCATCTGAATTCAGGGCCACCTTAGTCTGTCAACATTTACCGTACTGGCCATTTGGAGACGAGTTTCAAGAATTGACGGGGACAGTCATATGCATAGGGATTTACCAAGCAGCAAGCTTATACCATCACATCCGAACCATGGAATATCATCGGTGTCACTCCTCTGCAAAAAATCTAGTCTCAGTATAGATCTAAGGTCTGCTGCCTTTCTAGGAATCACTTTGAAGAATCGAAATGCATAGGCCCACTTGCCAGTCATTGCATAATTTTTCAATGGTTGCCCTTTACAAAATTATGGTAAAATCAATTCAATATTAATAGCTTAAATAATTACAAAACTGATGGTGACGCAGGAAAATATCCTTTGAACCTAGAAAACCAAAACATAGTTTTACAAAACAGAATCATTATCTTGCTGCCCTTGACTCATTTTATTTGGCATTGGCGCAACAATTTTTCTTCTATTATTCCGTCCTGTCAACCGTAACGCAATCTACCTGACTTGTCTACAGCCTCCCTTTTCCTAAGCCATCCATCCACATTTATTTTCATAACTCTTTTAGTCTCTTGAAGAATGAACAAAATGTCGTGAGGAATGTTTTGAGTATGAAAGTAGACGACTATAGATAACGGTAGGGGCAAGGTAACTATGAATGAACTGTGTGAAAAATAAAATATGTCTAGAAAGGGGCTGACTGATGATATAATGACTAACTGGAAAAAGAGAACAGTAATACAACCTTGGGGTCTTTAAGTCAAGAGTGAAATGAAAACTTCTAGGCAAGCGCGCGTCATCGTCGACCACATCATCGCTTACCACCAGGTGAGATGGTCAAGCGCAAGCCTATTAAAAAAATGATTTATTTTCTATTCTATTTTTCCTTCCCGTCTTTATTGGGATCGGCCAGATGCCAATCTTTTGTCGATCGACGGGGCGCTAGCCAAGTGTGATCAATAAGAATGTATAAATAAAGCTATCCTGCTTTTTAATACGATCCCATAGCATACTTACTTTTAAACCGACTTCCCAAAAAGACTTTCTCAATTCGGCCGTATATGTATATTTCTTTTTTGTGTGTTCGCGGATTCAAACGTACTTCGTCGTTTTTAAACCAATTTTGATAATTATAAGGGCGGCTAGGTGTCGTAATAAAACGATTTCAGTTCATGCCACGATAAACACTTTTAATACACACAACACTTTGTACATAAATGTTCTTACGAGCTAACTACAGTATAACACAAACTATTTGTACGACCAAACTTAAAGCTACGACAATAGTTATGGCGGGAACGAGCTAGGACCGTGGAATACTCGATCTATCAAGCGTGCGCGACTCGAATCGAATGTCTACTGATTACTTGGTCAGCGAGTCTGCGGGCCCGAAGCCTGCTTGGGCGCGGGGTGGGCTGCGTTTCACACATTTGGCGACCATCTGCCAGCGTGGTCCCTCTACCTGCGGCTAACCTGACCGTAGCCGTGCACACTGAGCGTTACAGTCTCCCCCTCTAACCCTAACGAACGTCCTTGCGTTTGGGTTAGCTTCTACAAGGCCTTCCCCTCCTACGCTTCTCTTGTACTGGAGCGTGGATGCGACCAACGAAGGGTGTCAGCACGGAAGCGTGATACTTGCCTAGCACCGTGCCATCGTTGAGGCACTCTAGGATGTATGTAGTGGGGTTGACCACGGCCCGGACCTTGTATGGTCCGTCGCGGCGAGGAATAAAGTTCGGTGTCTGCCCTCGTCCGCTGTCGCTAGCTCTCAGCAGAACCAGTTCACTAACCTTATAGTCGGGAACAGGCTGACAACGATTATCGGCATACCATTTATGTGCTGCCTGGGCGTTCTCGTAGACGTCGCGGGCATCTTGGGGCACCGATTGAATCCTTGTGTCTGCCTTATACCGTTGACGACTAACACATTTTTTACATTGCGTAACGTAGGAACGCATTCTTGGGCAGTAATACTTACCAGTTATACGTTGCAGCGTACGTTCCGCGCCCATGTGACCAGCGGTGGATGCATCATGGTGATCGGCCAATACTTTGGCACGTTCTCCTTTTGGGACCACTAGACTGGCCGCGTCGTGGTCCCCATTCTCAGGACAGTAGCTGTATGGGACATCTTGGACGGGCCCGTATCCTCTGCTTGTCCATACCCTCCCCCTAGAGGGATCGTCGGACTCCCGAACTTTAATAAACTTACTTTCCTCCGAGTCTTTGTTTGGATTCTCGCGCAGGTCAGCTGCGGTCAAGAGTCGACTGCCCCATCTGAATGGGCGCTCATAGGTTCCCTCCCCCTGGAGTGAGTCTGCCCTGAGAGCGTACCCACCGTTATCAGTACTGAGGACGAAGGGTAACGTCGCATCAGCCTGGCGCAAAATCGGTGTGGATACCAGCAGCTCATTCTCAAGTGCCTCTCTTATAGGCGGGGATAATCTAGAAGGAGGAGAAGCCAAAGGTTCTTGTGTTTTACTTACCTTATAAACGGCGAAGTTTGTAGGAGGTCCGACCGAAGCGAACTGAGCAACTCTGTGTTGTGGAAACTCGCTGAGTGCGGCTCTGCACTCAAGCGATAAAATCTTACCTTTTTCTCACCGCAACGACACGTTATTCACATCTGTGTGCATCACGGCTGCGCTGTTTAATGTGTAGGAGTGCTTAAACGGGAACCGATCTCCTGGACTATCTGCGAAATGCCATGACTCCTGGCCTATGTCGATTACTATACCTGCGTTTGCGATGAAATCGCGACCTAAAAGTGTCCTGGTGTCGTCACCGGAGAATACCATAAACTCCGTGTCGACTCTCCGACCACCTAGGGTGACAGGTACAGTAGCCGTCTTTACCATTTTCCTATGACAGGAGCCATCGGCGAGTCCAATATACCGTTCCGTTTCATCGAATCGGACATTGTTGTCCACTAAAAACGCGTGTAGTGATGGGCTAGCAACACTATGCGTGGCCCCGGTGTCGACGATCGCTACCCCTTCTTTACCTACTACTCCTATTGTTACCAACGGGTGCGATGACGTAATCGTGCAAAAGTCGCCTTTTACGACATTGAAGTCGGATAGTTTGGCAGGTGCGGCTTTAATTGAACAAGTCTCACACTTAGACATATCCACCCCTGGCTGGCCGCATCCGTAACAACGTATTATACTTTTACCGTTGCTCGTACTTGCATTTACCGCGCTTTTAATATCGTCATTGCTCGCGTTATCAGTGCTATCACTGGCGACTTTCCTATACTTCCGACATTCGTTAGATGGGTGACCGAACGCTTTGCAGTACGAGCATCGAATGCGATTTCGTTTATCTTTAGAGTTAGAGGTGGGACTGGAACCTAAGGTTGCGCTCGGGCTAGAAGTACTGCGGTCAACGACTCTAGGTAGGTTCGACTTATCCGCGGCAACGGTCGCGTTGCAACTTAGCTCTACGATCGAATCTTCCACGGCTCTCGCTCGCTCTAACAAATGATCAATGTTACTAACACTATCTCGCGACAAACGTTTACGTATTCTACGGTGTAAAAGGCCGTACACTATATCTACTATCATAACACTAGGAACAACATATGGTAATTTAACTAATATAGAGCGTACCTTAGAAATAAACACTTCTGCACGTTCACTATCACTTTGTTCTTGCGCGAATATCTCGCGCAGCACCCGGTATGCAGGCCTTTGTACGCCGTAGGCGGCGCGCAGGCGCGCGAGCGCGTCCGCCCACGTGGACACGCCGGTCCGCGCGCCTCGCCACCACATCGCCGCGTCGCCGCTCAGCAACATGGAGAGGCCGCGTAGCGCGTGCTCATCGGTCACGTCGGCACACTCCTTGTAGACTTCCACTGCATCGAAACACGCCTCCAGTACCTCGGTGTCGCGTGACTGCCCGTCGAATCTCGCGGTACACTTCGCGAAGTTACCGCCGCCGGATGTCGCGGGCACGTTCGCCGTGGGCGATGCCGCCGCCACGTGGTTCCACTGGTTGCCATGATGTAGTGACCTTAGGCTTTCCACTAAGGTGCGGTTAGTCTCCGCCTGCATTCTGGCGAACGACTCCATCATGGTAGACAGGAGCCGTTCAGTGTTGAGCGCTGCGGCAGGCGCGCCGATATGGGCCCCGCCGAGCGTGTGGTCCGCTGCAGCAGGAGCGCCAATGTGGGCCCCGCCGAGCGTGTGATCGAGAGCGGCGCCCCCTTGGGCGCGCATCTCCTCGGACGCGTCGGTCGCGTGCGCGTGGGTGGCAGTGGCGCCCGCATGGACTCCACCATCGATTCGCAGTCCTCATCTGAATAACTGTCGTTATTCTGTTCCATCGCCTTGCTGTTGCTAACTGCTCTGGTAGCTCGCGTCGTTCGTGGCATGATAATCTTTAGGGTTGGTTCGTTCACACGCTGTTACACTTAACTGGCTTTACAACACCACGATGGTCTTTAATAGCACGCGGTTTTTAACAGCACGTGTTATTTAACAGCATGTGGCCGCAAGTTGGGCGTCACTATAAGGGCGGCTAGGTGTCGTAATAAAACGATTTCAGTTCATGCCACGATAAACACTTTTAATACACACAACACTTTGTACATAAATGTTCTTACGAGCTAACTACAGTATAACACAAACTATTTGTACGACCAAACTTAAAGCTACGACAATAGTTATGGCGGGAACGAGCTAGGACCGTGGAATACTCGATCTATCAAGCGTGCGCGACTCGTATCGAATGTCTACTGATTACTTGGTCAGCGAGTCTGCGGGCCCGAAGCCTGCTTGGGCGCGGGGTGGGCTGCGTTTCACACATCTGGCGACCATCTGCCAGCGTGGTCCCTCTACCTGCGGCTAACCTGACCGTAGCCGTGCACACTGAGCGTTACATAATTCTTTATTCGTTGGTAAGTAGATATCCCAAGGGTGGTACCATGATAAGGAAACCAGTATCTTATGATGGGATCATAGATAAATCGAGAGAATTCCTCAAATATTATAGGCATATATATATATAGCGATTTTGGTATTTTCATCAATAATGCAATCATTTGGTGAAGTGGATTTGATGAAGAAGATCACAATGGCCACTGGAACTCCGAAATAAAACAATGTATCCTAGTCGTGTTTGGGTTTATATACACACATCAACACGGTCTAGGGATATTTCATACTCAATTAAATAACTCGAAAAGCACTGGCCGCATTGGAATCTTTTATACACCGATTTGTTTGTAATTTATCTCAGACTAATTCCAAATTCAAATTTTTGAAAATTCTTTTGTTTCGGTGGCATAAAAATGTCTTGATGTGTAGGAGAGGGAATTTTCATTTGTGCGAAATTTAGAAAACAATACGAATTACGTTTAGTTACAGTTTTTTTTCATTTTTAAACGAAAGATAAAGTTAAAATTGAGGTATTGTAGACATGCAACGCCAACATTTGACGAGGGCGGAGATGTTACGAGCTGTGGGAATGCTGGAAGCTGGGTCTGTTCAGCGTAATGTTGCTGAGGCCATAGGGACCCACCAAAATGTAATTTCAAGATTGTGGACACGCTATCGTGCCACAGGTGAAGTAGCGGAGAGGCACCGGGGGCCAAGTCGCATCACTACCCCCAGACAAGACCGATTTTTGCAAATTACTGCGCGAGCTCAACCAAATGCAACGGCGACTCAATTGGCCCAAAGGCTGCGAATGGAACACCAAGTGCTTGTGAGTGACCAAACTGTAAGAAGGCGACTGCATGAAAGCATCAGCACGCTCTCGTAGACCACTCCGGGTCCCACCTTTACGGAGAGGCAATCGTGGACGACGATTAGAATGGGTTCGGAACTACGTGGACTGGGGCCGTGAGCAATGGTCCAATGTGCTGTTCACGGATGAATCCAGGTTCGGCTTCCATCCAGATTCACGAAGGACGCGTGTTTGGCGAGTTCCTGGACGATGGAGCCGTCTTCAGAACCCGCAGGAAGTTCACCCATACCAAGGAGGAACAATTATGGCTTGGGCAGGAATTCGTCTTGGAGGACGGACGGATCTCGTTTGGGTGCGGGGCAATATGACGGCAGAACGATACGTCCAAAAGGTGCTGGGGCCCGTAATCTTGCCCCACAGAATACAAATGGGGCAAGATTTCCTGCTCATGCACGACAATGCCCGGGCACACACGGCGAGAACGGTAGCAGCTTGGTTACATACACACAATGTTAGGGCCTTAGACTGGCCTGCTCAATCGCCAGATCTAAATCCCATTGAGCATGCGTGGGATATGCTGCAAAGAAGAGCTCTGAAGGAAGTTCCTGAAAATCTGGCTACAGAAGATCAACTTTTTGCGCACCTCAGAAGGACATGGGACAATATTCCGCAGCATGACATTGACAACCTTGTTCTGAGCATGCCGAATCGTTGTCGATGTGTTATGAACATCATGGATGCTTTCTCAGACTACTAACTTCAAGTTTATAAACACAAATTAAATGATTTTTCCATTTTTTTCAGTTTTTACTCATAAATTAAAAGTTAATTCATATACGGTTTCCGTCAATGCTTCATTTTTTTTCCATAAAATCCTGAAATTTTAATCGAAGTACCTTAACCATTATTAAAAAATGGTAGAATATTAAATAATGTATCTTTTAAATATATACATGTCATATAAATAATTAACACATTGATAGTAATTTGCTTTTTAAAAATATCCCCAGACCGTGTTGATGTGTTTATGTTACGAGTAATATAGCAATCATGTTAATTGGAGGTACCCACCAAAACTAAAAAGGGGAAAATGAAAAATCTTTTTAACAAAAAATCATACCGACTTCCAAAACAAAACACTTCAAAGCGAAATTTTTTTTTTTTTCTCCGAAGTCGGTGTCGAATAACGGAAAACAATGGATACAAATGACACCGACTTCGGAAAAGAAAGTTATTATTCGCTTTTTTTTTAGTTAGTTATTTTTCGCTTTGATGTGTTTTGTTTTGGAAGTATGTTTGATTTTTTGTTAAAAAGGTTTAGACTTTTACGTGAGCGATGCTGCTGATATAAGCTAGTAATTCGATTACAATTTTACTTCAGGGATACGTCAGATAAACAGACAAGGTTTTACGACCAAATTTGTCTACACAATCGTGTAAAAATTAAAAACATGTTTATTAGATCTCAAATACATAAATTGAGATAAATACAAGAAAATGGTAATGATGTTAAAAACCTTTTAGTATCTTGCGTTTCATCCCTCTTTACATGTTCCAAAACAGAATGATGTACAAAATTAAACTGCTCTAAAAGTACGGGGAAGCGAGTACTGTCACATGTTTGGGGTCTCGATAAATCATAGTTAAGAAACAAGTGGAAGCTTTGTTAACTTTAGTTTTGTGGGGAGACCCTCTGCCGGGAATACCCACCTTTGAATACACCTTACCTGCGTATATCTAGCTTGTTCCCGGCATCACCCCTGGGAACTGTATTTTTATTATTATAATTAATTATAGGTTCACGTGTGACCACTATCTCATCTGATGGTAAGCGATGATGTGGTCGAAGGCGAAGCACGTTTGCCTATAAATATTCTACTTACTCTTGACTTAAAGACCCCACGTTATTGCTATCAGGAGACACAGATGATTGATTCTACTATCCATTCGGAAAATTAGCTTGTTATGGGGATGAACGGACAAGAAACTCAAAAAGAAAGTGTTCTACAATATTAACATACATACATTAATCCATATACGTGAGCACGATGCAACCAGACTAAGACTTACTACGTATAGGTATAAAGAATTACAAGTACTAAAAGGCAAATTCATTTATTTGATAAATAGGAACATGGTTCTCACATACTTGCAAATATTGCAAACATAGATAAATTACCTAATTCAACCACAACGGATTGGTGTGTGAAATAATTACAAAAAAAAAGGATTCCTATGAATGAACCTATGATTCATATGAAAATAAGTCTGTGTGTCTGTTCTTCACCTTCGCGACGGATCTACGCGAGACACAGTGGCTTTTAAATGTATCCGTAATTACGGCACAGATTACTAAATAGTTACTTCGTAAATTACGGCACTCAACCAGACCGATAAAGACATTTGGTATAGTGATAGTTTGAGACCCTGGGAAGGGCATAGTATAGTTTTTATTCCGTAAATCATCCCTATGGGGATGGAAGTGCATACACACTTGTGTAGGTAATAATTTCTCAAGTAAGGCGGCCTATCTACATTATTATTGCGCGAATAAAAAAATAGGCTATTCATAGTATTAAGAATACGCAGACAAAGTTGCAGGCAAAAGCTAGTTACCTTTATAAATACGAATGTGAGTTTGTTTGTTTGTTACGCTTTCAGGCCTTGACGGCTGAACGGATTTGGGCTAAACTTGGAATATGGACATCCAGAACCTGGATTAGGACATAGGATACATACGTATAGGGTTCCCTTGGGGTAATAAAGCACTTTTTACGTGGGTGAAGCCACGGGTCTGCCCGTGGCTTCACCCACGTCTAGCTAGCTGTCTAGCTAGTCTAAAAATATTGTCTAAATTATTTGTAAGCTTTTGCTTGGTATTTTTCCATTTTAAATATTTAAAAGACATATAGTAATAAATCAAAAAACTCCGAAAAGCAGTCGGGGTTTTTTGATTTATGAAGCGAACTAAAAAGACGTAAGTAAACAAGAAGATAATCATGCTGTGCTGTCGGAGGATATATATTCGCGAGCTGGCTGACCAAAACCAGATGTATCCTTCGACTGCACAGGAACCACGCCACATAGGAACAAACATACATACATGTACTGATAAACACATTACCCACCTTCGGCAGTCGGGTAAAAAGTAACATATTAACAGCCAGTAATTCTAAAACAGGTAACCTAATCACTATCACATCTTAATTTTAGCCCTATACTATGTATGTCAAAATCATGAGCAATCATCCAAATCTAGAGGTATATTTAATTACTTGCTAATAGAACTAGCAAAATTTCTCTTAACTTACAACTACTTAAATATACAAGAAGGTTGAAGTAATAAACTAAGGATGCCTCAAGTTTTGTACTAAAATAGTTTATGTTATTAAATATGCAGTACGTAAGAACCAGCTATTTCATGGGCGAGTTCCTCGCTACGTCCGCTAGGGGCGCTATCGAAGCTAACCTCAGTTTTTTGCTATTTACTTGGAAAAATCGTAACATAAAAATAAAAATATGTTTAATTCGTCATCAACTCATGATAGCCTTTATTGTATACACATTTTAATGTAAATTTCTGATTATAATTCTTGTTAAAAGCTTCCAAAGTTTCTTTCGTAGATGGCGCTGGCGTCAAGTTAGATCTCGGTATGGTTTAGTTACACGGTCAGATTTATAATCGGGAGCGTAATTTTCAAATCAGTAGAGATGGAAATTAAATAACAGGTGGACACTGGCTGGAGAATAGTATTATGATCTCGTTGGGTTTTTACAAGCTTTAAATAGGGAACATTACTGCCAATTGCTCCCGCCAGATGGCGCTTGACGGAGTGGAGTAAAAATTACAATATTGCGAGTTTGCGACTACTACTGTTTGTGGTTCCCGAACTTTATTTACTGTTTTTAAGAATAATTATCATTCAAAAACCAAATACCTAATAATATTGCTAGTTGTTGGTCAAGAACGCATCAGTTTGGACTGCTGTCCACCATTATAATGTGACCGTGTGCAAGACGGTTCCACTGCGAAGGAATTATGCGACTCATATAAAATCAACCTGGAAATATTGTTTTGAATATTAATTGGATATAAATTAATCTCATTACATAGTAAATTAACAAAATATCTGCAAGTTACACAAGACTTTCAATGTTCGCATTCATAATCGTACCTTACAACTAAATCCGTATTTTTTTTTCATTTTACTGATGCACCGCGTTCTCGAAGCCGGGCCTTTTTAGCTGCAGCATGGTTTAATTTTCACACTTCTTTGTTAGCTCCACTTTTCTTTCACTATTACTTTTATATTTTGTATGCATAAACTGCGATATTTTGTCGCTCGACTTTAAGAGTTTGGTTTGTTTACTCTGATTCCTGTGGCGCCATCTGAACTCAGCTTTGCGGATAGTTCCCTATTACCTTGCTTTGGTATGTGTTTTTAATTCATCGATTTTTCAAACACTTCCTATTATCCGATGAAGCTGAAACTTGGCGTACTTATGTACCTTTGGAAACATTGAAATAATATGGTACTATGGAGCTGATCTCCTGATGCAGCCTGCAGGTGGCCATAACAACTCTTCAACCAGACAAGATAGCACCATCAGGCTTGAGCTCATTGGATTTGTATTGTAAAATCTTGTTTTTAAATAAAATTGTTTCATATATTTACAAGAAACATTATGCTAATTCGTTCTCAATCACCAGTAAGATTCATCAGATTTTCAGATAAGTTACTAGAACGAAAGCTCCATTATTCTTTTACTCTCTTCGAAAATAAGGACATAAAAAGTGTTACGTACTTATTTCAGATCTGCCTCTAAAGTTATATGAAATCACTGGGATTACAAGTGTGACAATTTGCACAAGGTTTCTACAAAAAATACCGACACTAAGCATGGAAGAATGTTTAATAATCCATCACCTGAAACGATGAAAGTTTCTATTTATCATATTGTTGATGGCAAATTCCTTTGGGCACACGGTTTTTCTTTATAAAAGTAATAAAGAAAAAAGGTGAACACTGACCGGAGGCAACTCCAGCTATTCCTAGTTTATTTCGGCCAGAAATCCGGACATACCGCCACAAACACGGCTATATCCGGCCCACAATAGTTGCCCGATGCCTGATCAAATTGGACGTTTTTGCTCATCGCCAAGACCAACAGAAATTAAGCTGGCTAAACACTAGTCAAATAGGACTTCAATGTGTCTTGGGTAGATCGATTCAAACTTTATGGCGACTGTAAAGTCTGCTACTTGCTGCGCAGAGTTGGGCTCTTGGTTTCACCAACACTGTCAAAGAAAGAAAAGGCATTTAAGAGTCTGTTTTGTCGCAAAAATTTGCTACTTCCAGAGATTTCTGAGCCTCCATTAAATTTGAATCGAACTATACTCCATATAAAACTGATATCCAAGCCTGTCATGCAATACCTTCTAACGAAATCATTAAAAGAACCTCAAGTCATGATAGTTAAGTTCGTCTGGTGCCAAAAACACAGGCTTTTTCAAAGAGTATTTTCGACCTTCTGATCTCCCTAATCTAATTAAATTTCAGGCTGCATTCGTCCAATTTTCAGAGACAATTCGATGGTCTACCCTGGAATCATGGAAATAAACATTTAGATCATTACAAAAATAGAATTAGGAAAAAGAATTGGCTGCTTGAGTGATCTCTCGTGATATGTATTTATGATTTGGCGTTTAGTAATAGTAGAGATAAAGGCTGTATCAACTTTTATTAATTTCCCACCTATGATCGGGGGCCGGTTTCCAGTTTAACTGGATGCATCTGAGTAGATACCATTATTATAAATGGAGTAACTGAAATCCACAACTTAGCAACTAACACGATATCCCGTGCTAAATCTGCTGCCAGGTTTTCTATCTTCTGACTACCGTAAGGGCGGTTACGCCTTACATCCGATTCGTGAAATTTGGGTTCTGAATTAACCGTAGTACTTCTTGTAGGGAAGCTTACGCACTACATCCGAACTCTATCCGTCATTATCTGTCATAATACAGAACATTTTGAACTCGGAACTCATATCACGGACACGGACGTGTAGTGTCTAACCAACCTTACGACTGTCTAAGATCTTCTGGAAAACCCTACTTACCAGAAAAAAGGAAATAGAATTAGCATTGAACAGCTAAATCAGTTAACCGAAACTAATCCGAATGTAGTGAAGCATACCATACGTAATCCCTTGGCAACTGTTGTAATACGGTTTGTTCGGAATTATGAACGGCTGTTGAATTTTGAAAACTTGGCTATTTCTGCCTCGTTGGTTCAGTGGTTGTAGAAGCAGCAGTTAAGAATGAGATCCTATGTTTTTATATATTATCGGGCTATGTTTTATTAGAGTTTGAATCAGGAATTTTAAGGATCCTATTTTAATTTTAATATACATATACACTTTCTAAGTTTATCTTGGACATCACAGACAACGGTGAAGGAAAGCGTTGTGAGGAAACCTGGACTTATATTTAATGTAAGTTTAAAATCGCCAACCCGCATTGAGAAAGCGTGGTGATCAATGCTCGTGCCTTCTCTGTAGGAGAAGAGGTCATTACCCTGTAGTGGGACAGTTACAGACTGGTATTATTATTATTTATATTTTCAGATAAGTATGTAAAATAAACGAATAAACTTTTATTTGACATAATCTTAAAGGGACACAAGTACAAACGAAAGTATACCAATTAAAATAATCTGATTAGACTGGCAGTCGACCCTAACAAAGTTGGAAAAAGTCTGTGCACATTGATTGAATTTCAATTTTCATAGATAGCAATAGTCTCGCCTCTTATACATGGCACTTAAACATAACTGGCTAAGAAACAGAGTGTACTACACATTCACTTCTGTATGTCCTTTCTAGAAATACAGGCGTGATGTTTACACCAACAGTTCCTATTCGCTGGAACAAAAGCACAAACCATAGAAAGAGGTTTGTTGTACTTTGCTTTCACTAAAATCTTAAAATAAAAATATCATGCAACAACCAACAACCTTATTTATACGAATATGTCAAACATTTAAATGATTATTTTCTTAACTTTATTTTACAACAATATCAATATTTTAAAAGTATAAACAAAAAATTGGTTTTTAATAAAACGAAAACCAATAGCCGACCTAAAAAAGGATTTCGAATGCCTGGCGTTCGGAACTATAATGATAATAAATTAAAAAGTACTACAAAAGTAACCATTTTGCGTTGTAAGATTGTAGTTTTAAAATTAGTCGGATTGAAACCGTTTGACGTTTGTTTTGAGCAAAAAATAAAAGGAAAACCTTTTAGTTTTTGCTTCAGCGAATAGAGTTTAGACATTTTCCTTCTAATCAACGCTGCATTCATCAATACAAATACAAAGCAACAACAAGATACAGTTACAACGCAGCCAGTTGTACCTATCTGCCTCTCACCCCAGGAAAATACAGAATAAAAAGCACAATCAGACGAACCGCCGGAAGCCTAGCGAGTGCCGTATAAGATTGTATCCTGTTCCCCTTGGCGTAAGGGTGATTACCGCATCTGCGTAAGATGAGCTCGACAACTTGAAGAATGCGCAATGAATGAAGTTCGGGAATGTGATTGTTATTTGCGTGTTACGGCAATTTTCTTTTGTTTCAGTAAGAACTGTAAAATTCATGTCAATCATGCACTGTGGTAATTATGTAACACGCAAATTCATGGCAATGGGACCATTTTTTTAACTAATGAAACAATGGATCAAGAATTGCCTTCGTTTGTGAGAAATGGTGTGATTCACTATGTTGCGCAATTAGGGAACTGATCTATATACTTACTTGAATAAAGATGATGACATTTAACTTGTAATAACCTCTTTGTTCTCTAGTAGTTTGCCAAGCTTGGTTGTCAGGCCGCACGGTTCTGTGTTGCCCATTGAAAATACTGCCATAATAGAGAGACTTATTAGATTTTCCGACGAGACTTAAAATGTCAATGTTTATTCTATCTTCTACTTCGTATAAAGAAATCTATTCCTACCTATCTGTAAAATAAAATGCCACGATCTTAACTTAAGTTAGTTCATTTTTCTATGCCCGAGAACGCCGCACAAATACAAACGCACGGGATTGAACGGACATCTAGATTAGCTATTGTCTGGCCAAGCCGGGGCAATCGGGAACATACCTATTACTCTCTAGTAGAACAGAATAGAAGACAATTCTTCTATTCTGTTCTTCTTGTTTTCTATCCCCTATTATTCACGCGTTGCTTGCATCGTGAGAACAATGTCAAATCAGAATTGTGAGGAGAAAACGAAGAGAGTTCCTTTTAAAAAGAAAATGGTATATTTGACAAAAAGCAAAGCCTTTTACAAAATTTAGGTGATTACATTTTACCATTGCTTACTTCTTTATAACTTGCTTCCTTATACAAATGAAGTAAAATGAATACCTACTTATATATTTTTCTTTTATACAAACTTTCTCCTGACAATAACAACACAACAAAAAAATAATTTGTCAAATAGTTTCAACCGTTCTGAAGTTTCAAACATTCGGCAATTCATTTTTATCTATATAAAAGATTTTACCTTAATCAAAATATTCTGCCCGAAAAATCAAAGCACAGTAGAATAGAACCTAATAATGAATATTGTTTTAGAACATATAATTTTATTAGTAGCGAAATCTGTTACTCGTGCATTAGCACAACTTATTGCTAAGGTAATTTATCTAATTTAAAATCTTGTAACACCATAATTGCTTGGTTGACTGGTAGAGAATGCCTCAGGCATTACGTCCGCCTATGTACCTGTATTTTGCATGAAGTTTTAATAAATAAATAATTATTAGCCTGGCGTGTTGTTTTGCAAAGAAATGATTACTTAAGCCGAAGATGAATATTTTACGATCACATAAATATCATAAAACCGTTCGTTAAATTTACACTGCCACATAAAAATCTCTGAACTTTTAACACCTGTTTAGCAAATTCTTAATCCAAATTATCTAATTTCTGAATTGTTTTGAGCTTAAAACGTGTCAATCACTAATCGAATGTCAAAGTTTGACAGATTTTCAGATTAGATTTTGTGTCAGACTCCAGACAGACGGACCGCATTTCAACTACACTCCAACTACAAATTTGCTGTTTGAATGTACTTTATATGCAGTTGACATACATAACACGTCTGAACAATTGCATCGAAACTGCTAACCGACTGCACAGTGCACTCAAATGCAGTCCGTCTGTCTAGAGCCTAATACATAATTTTGAAGTCTTTTTCAGAGTTTATCTACTCAGTTGCTTATCAGAGTTCTTAATATTTATAAATAAAGGCTTATGTATCAAAATCAATTTTCATTTAATTGTGACATTATATGCTTTTAAAATATTACAAAACAAAGCTGATATTTCGTATATTTTCTTTCTTCTCTTCAAGTTTTGAAAGCATTCGTTTTGTTTGTTTCAGGTGAGTCACAATGCTTCAGTGTTCGCATACGTCGGAGCCATCGGTGCGAGTATTTTCCATTTTCAGATATTTCAGGCATTTCTTACATTCAATGGTCTAGAAATTTATCTTTTTAGTAAAATAATAATAACTTATTGATGCATCTAGTCACGTTGAGTATAGTACCTGGGAGAGGTGAGAAAACGATTTTACCAAATATGAGATGATATATAAAAACCAAAATCAAAAATATAATAAAATCAAAAAAACAACTTAACGAAAACAAAAAAGAAACCGAACCATAGCTGGAATTAGAACCCGCAACCTTCGGCATACCGGCCACCGCCTTCATCATTAGGATATTAAACAGCAGCAGAGGTGAGGCGATTACGAAGCACATTCGTCATCAGCCTTTTAATGATCCCACTGCTGGGACACAGGGCCCTCTTTGTGAGAGAGGGAAAGGATCTTAATTTACCACGCGGGCCCAGTGCGGTTTGGTGGATTAGACTTGAAGCACATTACGTGGACTGTATGTAAGGGTCGTAGCAGGTGGCGTTCTGTAGTTTCTAACTACCCCCATGAAAAAAAAGGCGTGAGTCTTTGTATATATGTATTACACGGGTTTTTTCTTTTTGTGTGACAATAAGGAGATAACGAATTTTGACAGATATAAGACCTAGCTAGATCGATCATCATCATCATCATATCAGCCGAAAGACGTCCCCGAAGCGTCGCCACTTTGACTGGTCCCGTGCGTCTTGCAACCATCGGATCCCCGCAACCTTCACCAGGTCATCGGTCCATCTGGTGGGAGGCGTTCCAATGCAACGTCTTCCGGTTCGCGTTCGCCACTCCAGAACCTTCCTGCCCCATCGGCCATCCGTTCTGCGAGCAATGTGCCACTTAAGTTTGGCAATTCTTCGGGCTATGTCGGTAACCTTGGTTCTCTTGCGGATCTCTACATTTCTGTTCCGATCACGCAAGGAATCTCCGAGCATAGCCCTCTCCATTGCCCTTTGAGTGACTGTAAGTTTTCTGATGAGGCCCATTGTAAGCGGCCAAGTCTCAGAGCCATATGACTTCACTGGCAACACACACTGGTCATAGACTTTCGTCTTGAGACACTATGGTAAATTGGACGATAAGATACCGCGCAACTTCCCGTACGCTGCCCGACCGAGTCGGATCACCCCTTAAAATATTGCAGATTTTATCGAAAATGTTAGAGCCGTTAAATATTGCTCGTTTAATTGTATAGGATTTATTTGCATGTTAGTTTAAATTGTCACACAATCAAAGTCATGGGATCCTAGACAAAGTGACATTATAATGTAGTGATAACGAAGGTTAAATGATTGACATTGGATCCAACAACACGCCACCTGGTCTGTCTCAGCCAGCCTTTTGACATTATCGTTGATATAATGTCACATCTACCAACCGGTGGGCCTTAAAACTGTAATTTCTTATCATAGAGTCTTAAGTAAGGAAATTATTTCAAGATAAAACAATAACTCCAAGTTACCAAGAGCATCTCTTTGTGAAACACAAAAACTTTGTCTGTCTTAGAACAGGTGGGTCCACTTAATGCCACTGAATTACGACACACTAAAAACAATCGCAATATAAATTCAAAAACCCCCTTCACTCCCATTTTAGCCATGAATAATTCCACCAACAGAAACAACAACATTTTGATCGTAATAAGTTAATTTAATAAAATTAAAACACATAAAACGTTCAAAAAGGTTTTATTACCCTTTATAACCAGCTAGCAATTAAAATAACATCGAGTGAGTTCAACGTGAAATTAATTCGCAAATTGACTCAGACGGACCCTTCTCAAAGTTAGACCCCGTCGCTGTGGCTTCAGGATGTTATTTTAATCATTTTAATGGAATCTCTGTTTTTTTAACCCCTAAACCAATAGTGGAATGAAATTTATACAATTTGTTTTCTGAAGAACCGCAGTGATGTTAGGCTGGGGTCATATTAGCGCCTTTGACGATATATTGTGAACGCGTCTATAGTTTCCGACTGCTTTCTCTTTCTAATTTTTTGTTCAAGATATGGTTGGTAATGTAAAAATCTCACGTATCTTCGAGATATCAATAATGTAAATTGTTGCTTCAGCTCTAACATGAAGAATGTATAAAATGAAGTGTTTTCAGGCATTAAAATTAGCAGCAAGTAACACGTAGTTTTACTAAATTACGCGTCGCTGTGGCTTGTCTGTACGTCTTTGACACAAGTACCCAAGCGTTGTTTTTATTAAATGGCGCATTACCGTTGTTTACTATCCTCGTATTAGATTTGTCAAAACCCGGGTCTTTCGATTTCCTGTCGATTGATATACGTAACGTATGTTGTAAAAAAAAAAGACTTGCATGGTGTTAGAACTTGAACAACGAAATGATATACTATAGTTAATCCTTACTTAACGATTACGCGCAAACAGTAATATCTATGAACTCCCCAAAATAGAAACAAGAGCTTTACAAAGAGTAAAAGAAACCGAACAAAATGCGCAATAACAATTCATTGGCCATTGGCTTCCAGCCACGGTTTCAAAAAGGTACTGAAAATAAAAACAAAGTAGTTCGAGGACAAGTACGGACATAAAGACCGTAGCTGCTGAACCCTTTGCGAAAGAATGGACATCAGATAAAAGATCCGCACAAATCCCCGGATCCCTGAAGGATCTGCTCTACGAAAGACATACCTAAAGATTTATTTACTTAGAGAATATTGCTTCCTGTAAAAACTACGAAAATGTTGTATTGATAGTGTGTCAATCTATATATATAAAAGAAGAAACTGACTGACTGACTGACTGACTGACTGATTGACTGATCGATCAACGCACAGCCTAAACCGCTAGGCCTAGAAGAATGAAATTTGGCAGAAAGTTTCCTCATGTCGCGTAAGTGAGCACTAAGAAAGGATTTTTGGAAATTCCACCCCAAAGGGGGTAAAAAGGGGGTTGAAAGTTTGTATGTAATTTCTACAGTTTTTAAGTTGGGCACGTAAAATTTTAGATTTACGCTCTTGGTTGATAAAAAGAATTAATGTATTTATTAGTTTTTGGATATTCGACCCCTAAGGGGGTAAAAAGGGGGTTGAAAGTTTGTATGAAGTTTGCAAATTGGACACAAAAAATTTTACATTACGCTCTTGGTTGATAAAAATAATTAATGTCTTTATTGGTTTTTCTAAATTCCAACCCTAAGGGGGTAAAAAGGGGGTTGAAAGTTTGTATGTAATTTCTACAGTTTGTAAGATTAACATTTGAAATTTTAGAATTATGCTCTTGGTTGATAAAAAAAATTAATTCATATATTGGTTTTTGGAAATTCGACCAGTAAGGGGTTAAAAAGGGGATAGAAAGTTTGTATGAAATTTTTACAGTTTGTAAGTTGGACACGTGATATTTTAGATTTACGCTTTTGTTTCATAAAAAGAATTAATGTATTTGTTGGTTTATGGAAATTCGACCCCTAAGGTGGTAAAAAGAGGGTTGAAAGTTTGTATGTAATTTCTTCATTTTGTAAGTTGGACACGTGAAATTTTAGATTTACGCTTCAGGTTCATAAGAAAAATTAATATATTTATTGGTTTTTGGTAATTCGTCCCCTAAGGGGGTAAAAAGGCAGTTGAAAGTTTGTATAAAGCTTTTACAGTTTGTAATTTGGCACATGTAGTTTTACATTACGCTCTTGGTTGATAAAAGCAATTAATGTATTTATTGGTTTTTGAAAATTCCAACCCTTAGGGGGTAAAAAGGGGGTTGAAAGTTTGTATGTAATTTCTACAGTTTGTAAGACGGACACGTGAAATTTTAGATTTACGCTCTTGGTTGATAAAAAGAAGTAATATATTTATTAGTTTTTGGAAATTCGACCCCTAAGGGGGTAAAAAGGGGGTTGAAAGTTTGTATGAAATTTTACAGTTTGTAAATTGGACACTTGAAATTTTACATATACGTTCTTAGTTGATAAAAAGAAATAATGTATTCATTGGTTTTTGGAAATTCGACCCCTAAGGGGGTAAAAAGGGGGTTGAAAGTTTGTATGAAATTTTTACAGTTTGTAAATTGGACACTTGAAATTTTAGATTCACGCTTTTGGTTCATATAAAGAATTAATGTATTTATTGGTTTCTGGAAATTTGACCCCTAAGGGGTTAAAAAGGGGGTTGATAGTTTGTATGTAATTTCTATAGTTTGAAAGTGAAATTTTAGATTTAATCTCTAGGTAGATAAAACAAATTTTTAAACTTTCTGGCGAACACTACACCACACACAGTAATATTTACCCAACTCTGTTTTATCGAATACTAGCAACCTTTTCACTTTGTTTATTTACAGAAATGTCTAACATAATAGTAATCTTTTCACCATTATTTCGTTTTTTATTTTGACAGCCGACGCTGACCACATATAGAGATTGGCGCGCTCTGTCGTTTGTGTACGGTTTCGACAAATGATCATTGAGCCGTCAGGATTTTGGTCGTATATTTATTGTGTTTTATTCATATATTTGTCTACGTTATACACATACATACTGTGACTCACCTTCTGTGTTTATACTATTTTGTTATTATTTATCTTATTCTATTTTATTGCTTTAAATATTGTATGTTCCGTTTCCGAGAATGTGTCCGTGGCATCAACAGTGGGCTCTATCAGAATATCAGCGCAGCGTTATTTTCTTTTTAATATAGTTGCACATGCTGAGATAGGAGCCTTTTTGGTCTCGCACGGGGTTATTTATTAGAATTTTTTATTATTGTTTGTGTTGCTTATCTCGTGTCTCCTGTGCGGGTCACAAATAAATATTTTTCTTTCTTTCTTTCAAATTATGTATATATTCGTTTTTGGAAATTCTACCCCTATGGGGATAAAATAGGGGTTGAAAGTTTATACGAAATTTCTTCGGTTTGGAAGGTAAAACATCTAAAATTGTATGTTTATGCTGCTGATTAAAAAAAAACAATGAGTTTAATTATTTCCGGAAATGCCACCCCTGACGGGGGTAAATAAGGGGTTAAAATTTTGTATGTAATTTCTATAGTTTGAAAGCCGGACACGTGAAGTTTTAGATTTAATCTCTAGGTAGATAAAAAACAATTATGTATTTATTAGTTTTTGGAAATTCTACTTTATATGAAATTTATTCGGTTTGGAAGGTAAAATATCTGAAATAGGTGGTTTACGCTCTTGATTAATAAAAAAAGTAACGAGTTTATTGATTTCCGGAAATTCTACCCCTAATGAAGGTTAAAGGTGGCAATTTGTTAGGCTTATATATTTGAAACTTGGCATAAATACTAACAGCTGATATTTTATATTTTTTTATTGTTTTTAAAGTAAAGGTTGTCATTACAAGTTTTTCAAAAGTACTCCCTACTAGAATTTTATTGCACAAGGCTTCTTTTTTTGATGTAGGAAAGCAAACGAGAGATATTTGTTGAAATGAATTCTAATTACTTGGGCAAAATAATAAAGGTAACGTTAATTTTTCGGAACTACTCCCAAAAGACGATTTAAGGGATGTTAAAGTTTGTTTGGAAAATCTCATTTCTTGGATGAATTAACTTGAAACTTGGGACAAATACTAACCTAAGTAAATAATAAAGGATATCATTATTAGTTTTTCGAAACTACCCCTAAAAGATGATTAGGGGGGTGATCTTGGGTTCATAAACTTGAAATTTGGCACAAATACTAACCTTAATAAAAAATGTAGGTTGTTATTAGTTTTTCGGAACTATTCCCAAAATACCATTTAGAGGGTGTTCAAGATTTTTGAAGTATTTTATTGCACCTAGCTTCTTTTTATGATGTAGGGGATCACTAAGGAGGGATTTTTGGAAATTCATCCTTTAAAGAGACATTTATTTGTATAAAAACATTTTAGAAAAATATTAAAGATTTCCAACTAAAAACACTATAAAGTGAAAAATAAATTTCTTTTTCGAAGTCGGTGTCTTTGGTAGGTACAATTTTTTTTCGTTATGGACACCGACTTCAAAAAAGAAAGTTATTTTTCACTTTGTAGTGCTTTTAGTTGGATTTCAGTGTCGGTAGTGTTTGTAGTGTTTTTCACTTTTTAGGTGTACCTAATAGGCAATTTGCCTTTTGGCACTTAATTGTTTTTTGTGTATGTTCGCCGATATCTCCATCAAACAACCCTGTGTTTGTAGTTCCAAATCGAGGAAGTGGTCGTCTTAGGTGTGTCAACGGTTTTTGAAGAATCTTATTCTTCAAAAAACCGTTGACACACCTAAAACATCTTCTGGGGGTAATTCTGAAAAACTAATGATGGCAATTTATTATTGCCCAAAGAATAAGATTTTTAACCGACTTTCCAAAAAGAAGGAGGTTCTATGTCCTCTAAATCATAACTTGAACCGTAGATATCTACGATTCCTTATATTATTATCCCATTTATTATTGTTTTAACAATAGCTTATTTTTGTTCGCCTTCACTAACTGCACATAACGCGAAATGCGAACGAAGTCGCGGGCGGAGTGCTAGTATTAAATAATTTATTTTGTTGAACAATTAATAATTTTATTGGCTTATACTATAAATGTAACTTAAAATGTAGACCTAGTCGGAATCAGCAAAAATTTTATTCGATGTACATACATATACACATGTTTCTCTAAATTTAATAAAAAAAAAAAAAAAATATAACATTTTCCGAAAAGATTTCGATAATCTTTTTCATGCATTTTGGTGAGTAGAGTGAGGTCTATGTGAAAGCTGTAAACATTTTTGTTGTCAAATTTCAGTAAGAAGATATTCCTATCATCTTCATTTAAAGATGCTAGGATTAGCTAAAAATTAAATTGATGCTATTTTAGCACGAAGCTTTTGACAGACTACTCAAAACTTATCTTCCTTTCGATAACTCGAATAGCAAAAAACTGAATTAAATTACATTAGGCGAAAGTTTCCAAGAGAAAAATGAAATGGGAAGCCATATTTTTTTCACGTAAATCAAAATGTCAAAGTGCGTGGCAGTCGTTTATCAAAGGAATCTGCAAAATTTTATCATTTATTTTAGCGTTGCGAACTTCCGCGATCGGCTCTCACCCTCACGACTCATTTAGCGCGAGGCGAAGGTTTTGAAGAACAGCGGGTAGGATGACTACTTGCAGATACTTAGCAAATAGTTTGTGGAGGAGGAAAACAACGGTATTTTGGAATACTTGTGGTAACTTAAACTTATAGTCAAATTAATAAATTGGCAGTCCCTATAGTCAGGCGCTAAAGAGCTTACCAAATTCTCTAAGGTAG
This sequence comes from Orthosia cruda, assembly GCA_964057195.1. NCBI lineage: Eukaryota > Metazoa > Arthropoda > Insecta > Lepidoptera > Noctuidae > Orthosia > Orthosia cruda. Next base: position 73,504,447 of record OZ059825.1, on the reverse strand, counting down.
TAGTTTCCCAAAATAATTACTTAGGTACTAGTACTTCACAACTTATTTCAGGTATAAGCAAGATAAAGTGTGCACAGGTTTCATGTAAAGCGAAAATACATACTTAGGTACCGATGTAAGCCAAAACACGAAAAAACGCGATATAGAACATATTATTTAAAATTACAATAAACCACCTTAGCTGATGTCATGTCGGAAATGATTGTCGAGATGTGTTATTGAAAGTCGTAAACATATATTTAATTTTGTATTAGTAGAAACAGAAGGCGGTATAAAATATAGCCATAAAACGGAAAACCATAAAATATAAATGCGATTGAAGCCTTTTGTGATTCACGTATTGAAACCTTTTGTAACGATAGCTTTTTATAATATTTTGTAAACTGCTGAAACAATCGTATACCAATTGTTGTCAACATTATGCTTTTTTACATACAAATCAGTGGCAGTTCCACTATTAACAATGAAGTGTTAACGAACGCAATAAACGTGGATATAAACGACAATGATTTGTGGCATCACCATGATGTGGTTTATGGAGAGTATCCCCTTCATCGTATCGGTGTCATTCATTGAAGCGCTGGTGGTGACCAGGCAATGTACCGGGTCACTCATTCATAAAACATGAGCCCACTCATCTGCGCACTGTTTCTACGACTTGATGGACAGGAAATACTATATCAGGTACGGAAACCTGTACACCCATGATTTCCAAACTATTAATTAGTCTTTAAATTTTACATTTATGCAGCTTTTCACCACACAAAGTTCACACGAACCTGGGTTCCGTGACTTCGGCGAACCTTTTATTTAAAAAGGTAAAATAGTTGGAGTGATGCCCTTAAGTTTTAAATTACCCAAAACCTTTTTATCTTCGAATGGTTAAACATCAATAAGCCCAAAAGATTGGATAAACCGGGTTACTAGATCAGTCAAGAACAAAAGGGTACAGCAATATCAATAGCGAGATAATAAAATGTGAAAAAAAATAAGCAAGTATAATAATACAAATGTTTGAAGAGTCGGTAGCATCGTTTTTGTTTATGACTGTGTAAGTGGAGTTGGTCGTAAACTTGGTAATTATTGTTTTCTATTAATAAGGACAAAATTTCCATTACTTTTTTTATTTTAATATGGTATTAGATTGTAATCGACATGAGAAATATGAAAATTATGTGAGACACAGAGAGTATTAAGATATTTCATATATTAGAGCAGGCTCTATGTCAGCTAAGAACAATGTCCAACCTGATCTATCTTTAATAAATCATCATCATCATTATCATCAGTTTATAGCATTCCACTACTGGACATAGGACTTTCTAATTGCACTTGAAATTGCAAATGATTTTCGGCAATTGCCATCCAACTGCTAGCAGCGACCCTGCGAAGATCATCGCTCCGCCTAACCTGAGGGTCGTAACTTATATAAACAAATATGTATACTGATGTATTTTACATTTTTTGTGATCCTGGCTTTCGTGCAATGCCAAATATTTACGAGGACTTGTTCTTTAGCATCAATGATGTGGCTCATGCTCAACATAAAGATTTCAGTAGCGAGCTACGGCAGACTGTCATCCGTCAACCGCGCCTCGCTGCTAGGGCTTACCGCGACATCGGAGTTCCCGACACAAACATATCAATGAATCGGAAACTGAAACCTGGGAGTGGATTGGTTACGAGATGTGGTCATCCAGTAAGCAGATGGTCCCGAAATTTGATATGTGTCATACCGTCCTGTCAAAAAAAAAGACCAAATATTAATTTTGCTGGATTCCGCGGCGATCCACTTTTTGTTTACGGCCAAATAGTTGGCATTTTTTCAATGAATTCAATTACACAAGCATCTGTTTTGTGGACTATGTTTACTCCAGTTGACGCGTACCTAGACTGGGTCAGTAATGTGATGCAAGTTAAAGGCATTCTGCAAAGAGCTTTTGAATGAACAGCATCACGTGACGTGATGGATTCGAGTCGTTACTGACCGTGTTCAGCAGTGTAGGTACTGTATTTACCAATTCGATGGAGGCTGGAGATGTCGGGTTAGCTGGTAAATAAAGTAATACTTAATTCGTGACCTGTGCTTTATTTTGCCATTTCAAGAAGAATGAACCGAACAAAACGTAAAAGGAATGATAATATAATTCGGATCAAATGAATGAAACAAGAGTGAATAATAATGAACGGGGCCAATCAGTGTTGCCTGCCATGAATATGAACATATTTTTTTAACTCAATGTTGCCACTAACACAGTTGCCAACATGCTGCGACTCAAGCACATGACAACAATCACTTTTAAAGGATAAACAACAATTATTAGTCTGCTCCAAAAAATAACATGAATATTAGACTCTGCAATAAGTCATTCTACATCACACAATCACAATATGATTCAATTGTGATAACAACACATTATGTTATCGTCAACATCAAAAACCTAACATGAATAATATATCTCCATCGCCAATAACGACATATTTGAGCAAGACTGAAATATGCTTTTATTACAGTTGTTATTCACTAACACAACATTTTGCATCGTGCATTCAACACCCAGAAGAAGCAAGGCAATTTATTTTGTTGTACATAACTACATATACTACAGACGTCGATATTCAGATAGATGACGACGACGGTGGTCAGGGAAGCGGGAGGTACGAGACTGGGCAAATGCCGTGCATTTGAAGAGATATAAACTCAGCATTTCAAAGATTTTACAAAGTAGTTTTTGTAATGCACTCTTGCTTGCTCGAAGGCACTTCTAAAAATATTCAATACCTACAACAAAACACATTTCGCAACTATCCTTGTGATCGCAGCACCACTATCTTTGCTAAATAAAAGAGTACGTTAAGTGTCAACGGTGTAGATAACCACACCGGATAATGATGATAAAATTAATTGGTGACTTATTAAAACTTTTATAAGTAAGATTTTTTACTTAGTTGCCATCTGCTTGGATTTAGTACCTATTTCCCCTGATATCTTTATAAACTATGCTATGCCAATGCTATGCCTCATTCTGATGTATAAGCTTTATTCCTTCACAGTAACGTCAAAATCCGTTTAGTAGCTTAGCTTGAAAGAATAACAAACATCCATCAATCCACTTGTAACCATGTAAAACTTTTACAACAGAATAATATAACTATGGAATCGGTTTATATGATGTTGATATAGTTTCATATAATCATACCTACATAATATTAAAGAAGAAGTAAAAGCCGGCCAAGTGCGTGTCGGACTTCGCAAGTTTTGGGTTCCGTACCTAAGAAAAAATCTGATTTATCAGTATACTGGTATTTGTTAGTAAAGTATACTTAATAATAAACATTATCACCAAATTAAAAGTTCTTAGGTGAATGGGAAGTTAAAAAAATCTTTGGAACAAAATTGTGTGACAGACGACAGACAGAAAGACAGACGGACATACAGACACGTGAGTTTCAGTAATAGGGCTCCGTTTGGACCCTTCGGGTACGGAACCCTAAAAAGGCTGCAACTATTTGCATTCACATAATCCTGCGTTGGTAATCTGTCTACCTGAGTCCCATAGTTTTAATAGATATCAAACAATGCGATCACGAATGAATACTGCTGGCTCCATTCATCCCCTCTCTCCTCTATCACTTCGGCTCACTCACGGGCGTCCATTATCAGACACCATTAGCCTTCGTTAAAATAGTTATTTGACGTTAATGAACGTCAAATAACTATTTTAATTGCAGAACTTTCATCTATACTGATTTATGCATAGAGGTAGAATAGTTACTTTGTAGGAAGTAATCTCCACAGATTACATAATGAAATAATTTTCATAACTACCACTACATCAGTACTATAACTACCACTAGTGATAGCACTGATGCGATTACGAAAGTTATTTCACTATAAAAACCTGGAACTCCTTTGGATGAAATGATGATGAAGAATAAAAAGTTACACTATTTCTGAGTACCATGGGTATGCTAGTTTAGAGGAGGCCTGTTTCCCAGCAGTGGGAACATTGAAAGTTTGATGCTGATGATATATTTATGATAGTTTTAATACACGGTTTCTGTGACACTAGACAGTCAAATTATTTCAAGACAGAAAATGTATAGATTTAAACAGCATAGACATAAGATTGAAGTTCCAGTATCACATAAAACTAACTACTCAAATCCCGAATCCGTATGCGCTGCGCACTATCCACGCAAACAATAGAGAGGAACGCGCCAAATAAAGCAATGGATACTAAATATTTGAGAATCTCAAGTAATCCCAACTCGGTAAAGTTGCTCTCAATAAAAAGAAAGTAATATGTTTGGGTTCGAAGGTTGACGGTCCCTGGGTAGCATCGCGCCGTGTCACATAGAATTTTTATTGACTGCTTTGTGTTCGTTCACATTATGTCGAATGTCGGAGAAGGTTAAAGTATTCCGGCCGATTGAATTGCAAGAGACGACCATACGGATAAACCACAGAGGGTAGACTTTTAAGTATGATTAAATTAGTAACCATCAATTAATGGAGTTCTGTTTTTAATGGCTCATTATTATTCATTAGAATCTGGGCGTGCGGCTGATAGGTCAGGAAAGATTATACAACTAGAAATTGATTCGACGAACTTGCCTGCGGGCCATGTCCCCATCCATGGCTATTCCGGACTTTGCTACACTATAGGTCTGTCCTAAAGGGACGGTCCTATCGAGAGCTCTCATCATCGCTTGTTTACTCTAAACTATAAGTAGCCTGGTATTCGCAGTGATTTAATAAAATAACAGCATGGCTTTGTTAAAGACATCTTGCATTAGCAATCTTCTCATTTTCACGTCCTGTTTAATAATCTCGATAATATCAAGCAGATTGATGCGGTTTACACAGATATTCAGAAGGCTTTCGATAAACTGGACCACCCACTACTACTTAATAAAATTGCTTACAATGGAATCGGACCTTTTACGGTGGTTTATATCTTACATAACTCACAGAACACAGAAGGTAATTGTTAATTTGTATCTGGCTCTTTTTGGGTCAACTTCGGTGTAACACAAAGTTTTTGTGGAGAACGTAGTAAGAAGCATAATTTATTGTTTTAAAATGTAATATTTAAGATATAATAACTATTTCTTATTGTGCTAATGTTTGTTTTTCCTTAAATAAATAAAATAAAATAATGCCAAACTAGTGAATATATTGCAATTTATGTATAACGTTTATTTTATTTTTAAAACTAATATTCTTGAACTACGAAACTACTAACTAATAGCTCTCAATGGGAACGCGCCCCAAGTCTGTTTATTGTGTGGCCATAGCAGGAAGACAGACCTAATGTATCGAGGCCGCACTTGGCCCGAAGTCATGCCTGCAAGTCTGTCTAGTAAATTTTCACTTAATGTCTGCTACTCTAATAACTGTACAGGCTTATTAAATCAAGTTTTAGTCTATCATGTTGACAGTTAATAACTGGCCTATATACTATTACAGGCCAGATTCCCTACAAAGTCTGACGCATATCAATATAGCGTCAGCTGGTAATATATACAAATGTAGCCAGAATATCTGGCCTTGCCAAATAGGTTAGCGTGGTGTTAAATCTGTGCCAGTAACGTGCCCCTCTCAAGTTTAGTGGCATCATGAACTTCCAACTAACTTGTAAAGATGAATACTATATAAGGGAGAGACATAATATCATACGCTGATGATACAGCTCTTCTTTTTGCTGCCGATAACTGGGATGAGGCATTTACTGCTGCACAGAATGGGTTTAATATAGTAAACCAATGGCTTAGACTTCATCTTTTGACCTTAAATACTGATAAAACCAAATACCTTACTTTCAGTATACGCCATTCAACACAGGTAGGGAGTAACTACAACATAGTCCCTCACCAATGTTCCCTTCACACGCACTGCACTTGTGAACCAATAGAACGCGTAAATTCGATAAAATACTTAGGGATACTCTTCGACGCCAAACTCGGCTTCAAAGACCATATAAAATTACTCACCGCTCGAGTCAGAAAGCTTATATATGTTTTTAGGAAGCTGCGATGTGTGGTTGATGCTTCGTTATTGAAACAAATCTACTTTGCTTTGTGCCAGTCAGTAATTACATATTGTATTTCATCCTGGGGAGGAATTCCGAAGACGGTAATTAAACCAATTGAGATCGCTCAACGCGCAATTCTGAAGGTCTGCGTTTTTAAGCCTCGATTATTTCTCACTACAGAGCTATATAAATACTGTGAAGTGCTTACGGTTAGACAGCTCTACATACTTACAATAATTTTGAAGCAACATCAAGACTTACCATACGACACCAACATTATAAATAGGCGTAGGAAACAATTGGTGTGTACTCGTGAACATAAAACTGTAACTACTTTTGTTAGAAGATTTTTTGTATTTTTGGGTCCCTATATCTATAATAAAATCAATTATTTTCTGGATGTTTACTCGCTTAATAGGGTTCGTTGCAGGGAAAGGGTGAAAAAGTACTTATTGACCTTAACATATGATGACACAGAGAGATTATTTACCGTACCAGGGTGAGCAGGGTCCTTTTGCAATTTTTTTAAATATTTTAATTTATCTATATACTCGTATATAAACATCAAAATCTCATACACGCTTACTCCACATACATCTCTTCATACAACATCACACGCACACACACACCCCAACACTCACCGTCCATTACACTACTACTCACCATTCTTCATACATACACTCACTTAGTTTAGTTTTTTTATATTATTTTACTTTATTTTATTTGTATTTTTTAATTTAATAATACTGTACTCGTTAACTCAATTTTTGTATACATTAGCTTTCTGAGAGGTTTGGCGCTGTATACCGAGATACAGGTTTTTACCTAGTTCGGTTGCACATTGTATTGAACTTATAATAGATTGCTAGTTTTTAAGTTGTTATTTTATGTACAATCTGTTTTTGGGTAAATAAATAAATTATTATTATTATAAGATGGCCTAGACAAAAGTGACATTCAATCAACGGTAACAATTTTTAGAAGACCATAATGTTTAAGATTGACAAACGCTACCGAAATATTTACTAGATCAATCCCAAATATTTTAGACATTTGACAATCATTTTTGCTTATAGAATATCACTTGGTTTAGAGCTTAAACGCTAAAAAATATTATAGAGTAATAGTACATAAAACTGTAATGTGTATAAATTGCAATCAAGGAAACAAATACTTTGACAATCATTTACTATTATATTTTAACTTATGCGTATGCTTTAGCATATGTATTCGTAATTCAAATTATCTATTAAAACTTTGAATTATGAATCTGCGTTTCAGAGTTTAATCATCATCAACATCGTCATTTCAGCCAAAAAACTACAAAGCAAAAAAAAACTTTCTTTTCCGAAGTCGGTGTCTTTTGTACCCACTTGTTTTCAGTTTTTCGACACCGACTTCGGAAAAGAAAGTTATTTTTTGCTTTGTAGTTTTTTGTTCTGGAAGTCGGTTTGATTTTTTGTTAAAAAGTTTTTTATTTTTCTCTTTTTAGTTTTAGTAGGTATCGCTAATTAACATGATAAACATTTATTTATCCAATGCCCACCTTCCGGCTTCTTCATCAGAACAGTTCAATGGTACCATTTTCATCAGTACCATTCATTTATAAATATTTGCTTCATCATAGTCGGTTAACTATTCGATATATTTTATACCCGTGACATACTTAGCATTTAGGAGTTCCAGTGGCCATCTGTGGTCTTCTTCATCAGTTCCACTTCACCAAATTATACTTTTTGAGTGCAAGTGATTGCATTGTTGATAAAAATACCAAAATCACTATATGTATGCCTATAATATTAGAGGATTTCCCTCGATTGCTCTAGGATCCCATCATCAGATCCTGACCTGATGACTATGGGACTAACTAGGAAGTATACCCTTCAAAACAAAAGAAGATTTTTTGAAATCGGTCCAGGCGTCTTTGAGTAATCGGGGAACAAACATAAAAATAAAAAAAAAGATTCCGACGAATTGAGAACCTCCTCCTTTTTTTGAAGTCGGTTAAAAATATAATAAATAAACATTTTTTTCTTTAATTTAATTAATTTTGACCATAAATTACTTCCTTTATCTGTAACAAAACACAAAAATATGAATTTACTTTATTAGTAATACTGGCTGTTTTTGTGCCTTTGCTTTAAAAAAAAGCGCTGATGCGCGCGCATTGCTAATTTGTGAACAAGTAAAAATTCTTAAAGTACGTAAGTTAGTAAGATTTATCCATTTAAGAAAGTCCAAGTTTTATTAAATTCATTTAGTGTCGGGCTTGGCGTTCCTATATGGCATGAGTAATATCGACCAAAGGTCCTGTAACTGCGATTAGTTCTGGGTGCCACCTCCACCTAACCCTTCTACGAATACAAGTAAGATGTGTATTACGTACTGAAATTCATAGTATTTGAGTAAGTGGGTGGTAGTGTCAATGTGTACCTGAGCACCCACCTGCCTGTCCAAACCAAACAGTTTCTCAGAGGACACAATAGAACAATAGGTGTTTGCCAATCCCAAACATATCGGCTTTTGTCGCACCTACTGTCACGATACATTATAATACATGGATCTAATATTCGTAGATCTCATGTCTTCTTCGTCGAACTTGGCGCCTTTTTACATTTATGTTTTTGTCGAGCTTTGTGCCTTTTCACATTTATATGTTTTTGGTGAGATCATTATTACACCATTGTTACGAGTACATCTTGCTATCCACCAATCTTCGTCGTATGTGGCATCGTGATCTTTAATGGATATTTGATGCTCTGTCTACCCTCTTAGGCATGTAACCATGATATGATATATGTTTAGATGAATCGATGTATTTATGTTTGTAAACATAAATAACCTACACCTTTTTAAAATTCAGAATAAATATAGTAGCAACCCTAGAGAACCTGTCAAGTTTAGGTAATAATTTTCTAGGATGACAGAGTGGTCCTGACGAAGGTGTACTTATTTTTTCAATCTTAGAGACTTACCACAAAAATAAGACAAAGGTTTTACAACTTTGAACAATTTTATTTGCCCACAGAGGTAATGATAGTTTGAGTCTTCAACTGACAATTCGGGTATGAAAGAAACTAACAAGTAAAATTTCAAAATTTAAAAAACCCCCGACACATTTATCTTGCGAAACATCACGATCTAAACAGTAAAACGCGCATAACTTTTGAACGGCTGAACCGATTATATTCAAACTTAGCTGAGAACACTCCCGACACAATCATCTTTCAGACAAAAAAAAACGAAATCAAAATCGGTTCATCCGTTGAGGCGCTATGATGCCACAGACAGACACACAGATACACAGACACACAGATACACAGCAACACACCTCAAACATATAACACCCCTCTTTTTCCGTCGGGGGTTAAAAAGACATGCTGCCCAATCCAAAATAAATTACGATTACGGTACATAAATTAGGATTAGGGCAACAAAACTGTCGTGAGGAAGTTTTATAGTATAAACGTACGTACGACGATAGTTTTACTGTGAAAAACTGTGAACTACGTTTCAGAAAGATTTGAAAAATATATGTTCTAAAAAGTAAAAAGCAAATAATTCAAAAAGAAAACCGGCCAAGTTAGAGTCGGACTCGCGCAAATATGGTTTTCACTGACCCGTAATATGTTGAATGGCCTATCCAATGATACTAACGATGACATGGTGTGGACCATGGGATAGACGGAAAAAAAACATCCCCACTTTAGGTGTACAGGTAAAATAAAAGGTATTTTTTTCATGGTTTTATTTTATCAATTTGTCGGCTTTGTTAATATGTATATGCATGCCAAATCATAGCTTTCTAGTACTTAGAGTCTCTGAGATATGCTGCGGTCGGACAGACGGACATGGTGAAACTATAAGGTTCCTTGTTGACTACAGAACCCTAAAAAACCATCCTCGCCAAATTTTAACATATTGCTACACAATTTGTGTGAAGTCACGGACTGAGCCAAAACTCGCCAGTACGGAGAGTCCAGCCAATATTTTTTGTCGGCACCCGTTTACCGGCTACTTCTTATTGAAACCTTGCTAACTGGACCCTGAAATCTGGAGCCGGCTTTCTTGGCTGCATGCCACGCCATAATATACGATAAATTTCTTCATATTTTAAAGTTTGTAGCTCTCGCTTTAATTAAGAGCTTCTAAGTTACACCTCAACTTTGTTGGTTCGCGCAACGAAACTGGACTTTCCTTTATAGAAAAATATAAAAATAAAAGTTACTATGAAAGTGTTTCAGGTTACTACTGCAGCAGGGTGAATACGAAGTTAAGTGGTTCTAGAGTACTCTCGAGGTATGTGTGTCTTAGGAGATCAAACATTGTAGATATTGGATTAGCGTCCGAGTAAAGCTCGCAGTCACGAATCAAACGTCTAATTTATATGCTAATCAAACCGGACCACATAAACGATGAATCAATCTACTTAGTCCATCGCTGACCACAACCCTTCATTATCACATTATAGCTTTGACATTTTATTTAGTAGGTATAAATTTATAGGGAAAATATATATTCGATTTTGAAGGCAATGAAGTTTTTTATTAAAATAACATCAACGAATTTGGAACTTGATTTTTTTCGCCTTTAACATCTATACTAATATTATAAAGAGGAAAGATTTGTATTTTTGTATGTTTGTAGTTTTGTATGTGACGAATAAACTTAAAAAAATCTGGACCGATTTCAAAAATTCTTTCACCGTTGGGAAGCTACACTATCTCCGGGTGGCATAGGCTACTTTTTATCCCTGTATTCCCGAGGGAACGAGAACTACGCGGGTGAAACAGCTATGCGTCCGCTAGTCGTTAATAAGATTGAAGCCTTGTTAAAAGCCCTCATTTGCCCAATTATCTCCTATTACACAGATTAATATATCTGATTTAATGGTCAATACCCGGAGATTGAATGTACGAAAACATATAGGTACACGTAGACAATTAATACCATCATAATAATATTTATAGGGCTGCCGTTATAGGAATATTTGCTGAAGTCCAGCCATGTTCGTGCTCGATTCGGCATCAAATGACGGTAAATTGCCCGCAGTTATTGCCATCATTACTGTTACATTATCGTTTAATGCGATCCTCATCTTTACACCCTCCAGCAAAATAAAAACAGTGCTTTAATTTAAAATTTAAAACGCTGCATGAGCACAGCTCATTTTTCTATAATGGACACTTAAAAAATCCGTTTCATGTTCGTTAAATCTTTTAATAAAAATCCAAAATCACCCATTGCTTGCTGTACAATGGCGTCGCGACACTGGCTGAAATAACATTGCCGGACGATCTACGGCCAGTTCAGATTTTAAAAGAAGAATTCTTTGTGAAACGGACTTTTATGAATTCTTTATTCTAGGTTCATATTTTGGGTCGGAGCAGACTGTTTTCAAATTCAAATGCTTTGTTTGGACGATTCTCAGCAAAGACCTTATACGTATTTCTTACTACTAGACTGTGTACCAAAAAAATTTGTTTTGTTAAAATGAAATCTATTGTCATGCGACTAGGTTAGCTATTTCCTTATAAGCGGGAGCTAACCAAAAGCGGTCCTGGCGAGAGGGTTTTCGCCAGGACCGTGTGTGTCCTTGTCTGACATTCTGCCAGCTCAACTAATCATTGGGTTTGGTAGAAAATTTTATATTTTTATTTTTTATGTTATACCAAAACGAACGATTCATAGACTTTGAAACGTATTGAAATATTTCTACAGTTCCTATAATTAATCAATTCATTGTATTTAAAAAATAATTAATTAATACTGAGTAAGAGTAGTACTTTTAAATGTTTGGGCTTGGTAATACTAAATGTACGATGGTAACCACCATGCGGAGTTTTTGGCGGGTTTTGTTCTAGTGAAATTCAGCGGCTAGTAAAATTATTTGCAAATTGATTCCTATTGTGATTGTGTAGTTTTGTTTCTCAACTGTATACGCAACTGGACAATATGTGAAATCATTAAGATTCTTTGGGGTATATTTAGCTAGCTGCCGGTATTTCAAAGCATCGTCTGAAGACTGCAGGATGTGCAGGATCATCTCACGCCTCTCTTTCATGAGATTAAGAGTAGGATCAGAGAGCTTTTTGTTCCTATTTATACGATGGGTCTTGAAGAACGAGACTTGAGGAGACTCTTCGAACTTCAGATAATCCTATAATACTCCATCGTAAACTGCTCAATTCCTCTTCGAGATCGGTGATTTTCGTCGTTCCGGAGTGTGCGCGTGTTTTACATACGTTGCCAAGTCCAGTGATCGGTATTTGTTGGGATAGCCGGCTCTCGTCCAGGATTCTTTGCACCCCTTGCCATACCTTAACCTCGACCGCTACCGTAGTCGCGGGTAGGTAGGCTGCCGGGCACTAGGGGCTAAGTTTTATTTGTGCTGTTCATGGGGAGTGCTTTGCAGGCGGGTTGGTGATCGCAGTATGGTTGTTACAAAAGCACAGAGAACGCTGCTGCCCATTCTCTGGTTTGTCCCTTAGTCGCCTCTTACAACACCCACGGGAAAACATGGGATGGTGAAATTCTTTACGCCCGAAACCGGTAAGTGATGTAGATTCCAAAAAATATACACACAATTTTTTTTAAATATAATTTTGGTAGGTTTAGGTAGCTTAGTTAGGTAGCATAAATATATCGGGATACTTAAACTATCGTTTTTACAATCAGTTTTTTCCGTGTTCTGTTTGGTCATGGTCACCTCATTAGAAAGAGACACACTACCAACGGCAGGCCTCTCGCTCGGACCGTTTTTTGCGCCATAGTGCACAGACTAGTAGTAAGAAGTATAAGGTCTTTGATTCTCAGTTAAATGCGATGAAAATGGAATACGTGGAAGGAATCTGTAAAAAATATTGTGAATTATTTTATGAGGTTAAATTGCGACCGATATGGCTCCTAAATGTAACTGAGGAATATATGCTTATTGTCGAATGCTATAATTCCTTATTGATACTGCACTAGTTTATTTAAAATAAACTAAATACATAATATACATTAGCCATTTATGGTTAAAGTATACATTACAGCTATACTTAAGTGGAAACAGTGAAAGTTGTTTTTGAACAATCACCGACATTCAAAAAGTTTTTGTATGTGTTATTTACATTAAACTCATCAGAATAACAATCCTGTTTTAATTGGTTTTAAACAACATCATCGGTGTTACGTGCAAAACTCGTGACTACATTTATAAAACATTTACCGTAAAATTTTAACTTAACTTATTAATTTACATTGTCTGTCAAATAATTTCCAAAAAAAATGCCATAATTTTACATGATTATAGTCAGCGATATTAATATTTATGCACTGAGCGGAGTTTTATTAAAAAAAAAACGAGTATTCCAGGTAGATGTTATTGAATTTTAACTTGTAGAATGTTTTGTATCATCCGGAGGTATGACACGGTGAAATATTACTTAACGCAGATACTTTGTCGATGAATATCACCTATACTAATTAATGATGTACTATGGACCAAAGCTATATCTGATCACTTTGAAAACAAAATCCCGTGCACAAGATGACCAAAGCTTGTCCGCCCTTTTTGCGTCGACCATGGCCAAATGACTTATTTGTTTTTCTTGCCGTCTTATTTAATTACAAAAACAAGGGGCTGACAGGTACTAGAGAAACAGTCACCAGATGCTGCTATGCTATTGGTTGATGAGTATAATTCGGCGTTAATTTAGCGGACGAGCCCTGCAAGCAGAAATAGTCCTTACGGTGATCAGATATAGCTTTGGCCGATTGTACCTAGTAAATAATGAGTGTAGACATTCTGTCTGCAAAAAATAAAAATCTTTCGAACAAGGTTAGGAACTTCATCATTCATTACATCGGTCATTTATTAATATGTGGCTCTATCATGACTAGCCAACGTTTACAAGCTTATATTATTTGCTTTTCAAAAGCATTGCTGATACCAACAGTCTCACAATACAATGAGACTAAAAAGTATCTAGGAAAAGTCACCGAGACTCGCTTTCCCCCAGAGCAATAGTGAGAACAGTCTATACAAAAAGACTTTACTAAAGTGCTTTATCGGACAAGTTTTATCTCTATTCTTCTGTTCTGAATATTTTATATAAATACACTTCTGCTGTTAGATGAAGCCACAGCACTGAGTGGATAAGAACAGATTTGCGCGATCTAAAGATGTAACGCGGTTCGTTCCGCGATTGACATCTGACTGTAGTCTGACGGTAATGTGGGTTGGGTGTTTACTTATTTATTTACTATCTATTTTGGAACTTACATACACTTGATAAGTTAGAGGCCCGACTTTCCTGAGTGTAAGTGAGCAGGAATATAAACATGCGTACGTCTTACGCGTTTTTTCCATGGGTGTAGGCAGAAACTTCAGAACGCTTACGATTACGTAAAAGATCCCTAGCCAAGTTTCAAACGTTTTGTATCGAATCTCTGTCTACAATCGTTAACGCCTTCTATTTGATGGTCTGACCACGTGACTTAACGTTCAGATGGGTCATTCCCATACATTGATTCGTTTTCTACTAGCGTTATCGATTGTAGACTGTCAACTTGGCTACAGGTGCAGGTGTCAACAAAAATATCTTCAGAAGAGAATATTCACGAGATGTAAATATTTGAATAACAACATCTTGTCGCCTACCTATAGAACGCGCACTATATAACAAACTAGCTGTTGCCCGCGACTACGTTCCCGTGGCCTGTCCCACAGTATTTTATTGTGTCCTATGACACTCAGCTATAGCGTACCTGTTTATTAGTAAAAGATTTTTTGTAATCTTATCAGTACTTTCAGAGTTTGCATTTTGTCTATACTTAATATTATAAAGAGGTAAAGTTTGTGAGGTTATAATCTCTGGATCTACTGGACCGATTTAAAAAATTCTTTCACCTGTAGAAAGCTACATTATTCCTGAGTGACATAAACTGTTTTTTAAACCCGAAAACGGGTCCTTTGCTAAACGGGCTACGGGAGCGAAGCCGCAGAGAACAGCTAATAAATAAATAAACAGAAATAAAAGTACTGTCCGTCCGTCCCACCGCAGCTTAGCTCAGAGACTCTTTGTACTAGAAAGTTATAATTCGGCATGGATACATATTAATCGCCGACAAAAGGTATAATAAAAAATGATGTGCTTAGATCAAGATTTTACCGAAGTGGCTTTATTCACAATACGTTACGTTCACAGAAGTGGCTTTGTTCACAGCAAGATAGACTATTACACATTTTGTCAAAAAAGTTATTCGGGTTTTAGGCTCATATTCCAAGTCAGCTTGAAATTCTTTACTCAAGTCTATCACCATAAGAACGGTTAAAACCAAAACGAGTACATAACAAGCTATAATTGACGATTCGCAGCGGAGTCGTGTTAGTCTTAATCTGATATAAAATATGGAAAATACCACGCTTACTGTAACTTATTTCTCAAAGTACAAGAAACCAAAGGAGAAAGATTAAGCATTTTAACCTTTTCGAACCCAAGTCAAAGGCCATTAAGGCCACCTCCAAAAAACATATAAGCCACGGCAGAAGTCAGAAATCAGAATAGCATGTGTATCGGGCTGCCACGCCACCGTAGAGGCGAACAATTCAATAAACGACTCCACGCACTTCCCTATTCTGGTCACGTATAAGCACAGACTAAAAAAATCGTTTCTCCTATGTTCCGCCGGTGAAATTATTGAATACTTTTGTGAATTTGTGAACTAATAAAAATGGTTGAATGAATCTTGATCAAAAATCAATCACCATAGTTTTAAGAGAAATATTAACGATATCTTGGGCTCTACAACACGAACTTTTTCAAGCCTCCAATAAAGACCTGACTTTTAATATTTCCACCAGTCACCAGTCACCAGTCCAACAAACTGAACAGTTTCACTCACACCCACGGATACTTTCACTCGAACTGCCAACACATCCAACCTTTTCGAAGTCGGTTAACAAACCAAGAAATACGTGTTTAGTTTAGAGAAACGTGCTTTTGTTCGGCAGGAAATCGACGCCAGGCTTAGAAGAAAGCGTGTAGATTTATCGTCGCGTAGCCGCTGCGTATTTCAGCGCTTGTCTTGCAAGATTTGGCGTGAGTGATGAGCGGGTGCGGGAATAGATTGTGTACCCGAGGGAAGCTACTAGCCCGTGGAATAGTTACTAAGTTGAAGCAATAATAAAAGTTGCACCATCAGAAACAGTGTTTAAATGGCACAATTGCTTCAATTTTCAAGAGACGAAAGTCCTTCATCACGTACTGGGATTACATTTCAGTCGATTTAATATGATTTATGAACGTGTGCAAACGAAACAATAATAACGAATCGTCTAATATCATGAAAGGAAGGCAGTCGAAATTGATACTATATTTAATTTGGGTATATATATACAACAGAGACCCTAGACAAGTGACATTCTATAATCGAAAGCGTAGCGTTAGGGATTGGAAAAAATTAAAAACATATAAGTGCGTATCGGACTTTGCACATTTTAGGTTCCGTACCAAACCGGAAAATCAAGTTGGTTGTAATAGTCAAAATGAGGGAACTTCAAAGAAAAAAACTGATTTATCAATACATTAGGTATTTCTTAGTAAATTTGGGGTAGTTAAAATACGTAGGTTATTTTGTAAAAAAATCTGTCTTCGGTTGCTTCTTATGCTTTGTTTTCCAATATTTTTTAAACAAAAAATTCATGATTTATTTACTCATTGAGTTCTAAACCAAGATACCTCACTCGATGGGGTAAGTAAATTTTTATCTATCGAAATCTCACGTGATCAATCTCTTACATTTGGGACACTTGTCTAGAGCCTCCAGAGGCCCTAGACAAGTGAAATTCTATCATCGAAAGCGTAGCGATATCGATTATCAAAAAGGCAAAACTGTGTGGGATTGACAAGCGATATCTAAAAATCACGTGATCAATTCCTTACATTTTGGCATTTCACTATTCCCTTTGCTGACATCGAATGCCACATGTCTAGAGCCTCTGGGGTATTGTGACTGTTACTGGAGGTCTTATAATTGTAATTATATTGTAATATAATATAAATAGTATACTTAAGGTAATTTGTGTTAGCATAAATAAATTCTTGAAGCTCTTTTATTGGGCTAATTTATGTCTTAATTGCCCTCTTTCTCTCATAACTTGTACTACTCACCGACCTCACAGATTCGTCTTCAGCGAAAAAATAAATTATTCTTTTCTCCTGAAATTACTTCTCTCGGCATTTTACGGTTTGTATGTTACAATACAAAAGTTTCTCCCTTTGTGAGCGACGGATTTATTTATTTTTATTAGACATTCAGAGAGTGATAGCAGTTGTATGACGAATGTAATTTGTAAATCTTGTGCTATTTATGTATTGATGTGTGTTTTTATGTGACTCTACGCTTTTAGAGTAATGTAGGTCTTGTAGATGCAAGTGAGATATTGTAAGAAAGATGTTCACTTTGATGTTAGTAGATTTATTACTTGTCACTATACAAAAAGTAATGAATAACAGTGTCTAGCTACTAAAAACTATATAAAAACAAAAGCTAATTCCATCAAGCTTAATTTCGTCTTTTTCGTAACTAATATAGCAAACCCGTAAAATTTTACTAAAGTAACATTTGCTGCGAATTTTACAACTCAACCGTGTCGAAAGAAATTGTCGCCCAGCGCTCCCTTCAACACAAAAATTTATATCCGCCAATACATGTCTTTATATCCAATACTGCTTTATGCCGCCGGTCGCGCAATCTGGCGCAGTCTGTACCGCGTCCGGGCCTGTCCGGGGCTATCCGGGCCGGCGCCGACTCCGGACAGATTAGAATTCAGCGAGCCTAATCTAACTGTCAGTCACAGTAGGGACCTAACTCAATCTACTCGCTGGAATGAAAATTGCAAGGACTTTTCTTTTAAAGGGTGTTTTTGTTTTTAGTGTGATTGTTTATATTTTTCGTCTTAGTGTGTATTTATAAGTTTATCTTAGAAATCGCTGGCAACTGTGAAGGAATACCTCGTGAGGGATCCTAGACTTATAGTTCTAGTACTAGTTAATGTAAGTCTGAAATCGCCAACCCATCTTGAACAAGCGTGTGATTAATGCTCGTATCTTTACTGTATGAGAAGTAACTAAAAGCGTGGTATTAACATGTTTTTTTTGATGAATAACGTGATAAGTAATCGTGATAATCATATTGAAATTAAAGATGAGTCAAACGGCAAACCGACAGAATAAGTAATCATTAGTGTTCTACTTTTTTCTAAAGTAAATAAAACTAATAAAAAAGTCATAGAAAAAGAAATATGTAATCAAACAACGATATCTATCTACGGTCTATAAAGAACTAGCTTCTCTGCCAGCGGCTTCACCCGTGTAAATGTCGAAAATTATTCCAAGCGGACATATTCAATGTGCTATTCCATACTATAATCTATCTCCATGCCAAATTTAATCCAGATCCGTCCAGTCGTTTGAGCGTGAAGAAGTACAAACACACTCCCAAACTTTCGCCTTTATAATATAATTAGTGTGATAACTTACTTAAATAACCTAACGTTAACTCATTAAATACATTGAAATCTAGGTTTGTATTTGGTTTCGGTAATCAAAACCGTAAAATTGTTTTAACAAGCACGTACTTCTTTATCTGCAAACTAAACAAAACAGAATTTACCTAGACACAAAACTCTACGACAACTTTATGTCGTAATGTTGTTGTCTGTTTATGTTCGAACGCAAATAAACTATTTAGGAGTGCGAAAGATATAAATTGTTGGAATAATCCTCATCTTCCGTCGTGCTGAGTTTCTACTAAAAATAAAATAGAAAAAATAAAAAATAACCGGAGACCATAGAAGGTGGACCGATGATCTGGTTAAGGATGCGGGAAGGCGCTGGATGCGAGACGGAAGCGATCGGTCAATGTGGCGTCGCCTGGGGGAGGCCTATGTCCAGCAGTGGACGTCTTTCGGCTTAAATGATGATGATAGTAAAAATAAATGAAATAGTCTATACTGAGAAGAGTGAAGCTCGTGCAATAACAATGGCGGTTGTGATACTATCATGTCAAGTCTCTGCAACATTATGTCCACTTATTGGAACGATATCAATCGCATATTAATTTGACCAAATGTCAAGCGCTTAGACTACTGTGATTGGCTGAGTGAATCGTCAATAGCCAATCACAGCAGTTTACTTGCGCATTTGTCACATTTATTTTGCGTGGTGAACAGCATATCCAAGATGACAAAATAAAACAGGAACGCTACCATCTTAAAACTCGATAAGGGAATCCTACGATTTAATATATTTGGGTGCTACGTGCCACGCGCTACGACGCTACGATGCTACGAGCTACGGCGTAGCTTTGACTCGGTCGCTTTCATCGGCACATTGCTAGTGTTTGTAAAAAGTCAGAGAGACGAAAAAACTTCGGCATCCATTGTGACTTAAAAAGAGTATTCTGAGAATAAATATGACAAAAGACGACGTAGTTCAGTGGACAAGTAGAGTTGTGATTAAAGCTGATAGTTGCATGGTACTGATAGTTAAAGACAATTTTTAATATATTCTTCTTAAAACTATAAAAGGTATACATTGGGTTGAAATAAAATAGGTGAAAACTGCTTACAATTACCGGTTTATTAACTTAAAGTTCTAAATCAGGAACAATTTTTGAGGCCCCTAATTCGATGAAAAATCATTGTCAAAAAATTAATCGCCAAGTTTGATTCGTGAGAAATTCGTGTGAAATTATTTGCCTTTGAATAGTCAAGCAAATATCAAAGTTAACATGTTAATTGCCGCTGTACTGTACCGTGCTCGTGGAAGGACCTCCGTACAGCGCCAATGTGTTTCTGTATTTTAAAATTAAATCTAAAGTACGGGTTGGCCTAGTGGTTTGCTTTGCTTCTTAAGTTTCATAGTAAATAAAACCAGCCAAGTGCGAGTCAAACTCGTGCGCCGAGGGTTCCGTACCTACCCATTATACGGACAAAGATACAGATATACAGAAAAAGATGGACATGATTGCCTCTAAGAATTCAAAGCGTGATTTTCGCGGTTTCTAGAAGAGCGCTAATAAATTGAGCATTCGGCCAGGCCTGCCTGTTAGTGTGAATGGTGTGACTGATGTGAAGGATATTGCAAAGCTTTTTAGAAATCGGTTTGTTTTAAAGTCATAACTAAGGAGCTCTTGTGAGATGCTGGATGCTGAGCCCCGTTCTGGCAAGGTGGGCACACGTTTCAGTGCCAAATATGTGGCCAGGGTCATCAGGTCTACGTCTAGAGGTAAGTCCCCTGGACATAATGGGCTCAGTAGCTCGATCGTTTGCAATACTTCCATCCTCACTTACCAAGGGTTTTGGCACTGCTGTACAATTGATGTATTGGTCATTCATACTTGCCTAATGAGGACGATCGTGGTTCCCATTGTAAAAAGTAAAACAGGTGATCTTTCGGATAGGGGAAACTTTAGACCTATTTCTCTAGCAACCATAGTCGCTAAGATGCATGATGGTCTGCTTGATATACAGCTAAACGAACATCTTGAACTGCACGACAATCAGTTCGGGTTTCGGCCAGGAATTTCTACAGAGAGTGCAGTTCTCTGTCTCAAGCATGCCGTCAGGTACTACACAAAAAGAGGAACACCTGTTTTCGCTTGCTTCCTCGATCGGTTTAGGGCTTTTGATCTAGTTTCCTATGATATATTATGGAGGAAACGTGAACCTATAAGTTTGCCTATTGAGCTTATAAGTATCTTCAGGCATTGGTATGGAAGTCAGATCAACAGAGTTCGGTAGGCGGGTGTGCTGCTGAGCCTTATCAATTGGAGTGTGGAGTGAGACAGGGGGGATTGACCTCCCCTGCCCTCTTCAATTTATATATGAATGCCCTGATTGAGGTGCTTAGCAGTCAACATTTCGGCTATCATATTGACGGTGTCTGTGTCAATAATAAACTTTAAAAGACAATGCTGACATTGAAAGGAAACGGAGGGCTCTTTCCGAGCGTGCGAATATGATAGCTCGCAGGTTTGCACATTTTACTGCAGAAATAAAGGTGACGCTCTTTAGAGCATTCTGTACCACCTTCTACACTTGCAGCCTGTGGGATAAGTATTCACGGGCGTCATATGGAGCCCTTCGTGTCCAGTATAATAACGCGTTCCGAAAACTGATGGGTTTGCCTTTGCGTTGTAGTGCGTCAAGAATGTTTGCGGCGGCGCGTTTGTTTTCACGCGATAATGCGCAAGCGCGCAACATCAATGGTGGCCCGAGTTATGGACAGCACTAACAGAGTTCTGAAAATGATTTCTGACAGAGTGGACTGTTCGTATATATAAGTAGTTCACTGCTTTCAGTTACATATATCACCGTATCGTGTTGTTTACTAATACTTATTTTTAACGCACATTTTTACTAACCCTTTAAGAGTCTTCACTCGAAATAAAGTTTAAGAATTTGAATTTTACTGCCATAATAAAATTGGTTATTGGTGGCCTAGTTTTAAAGATATATAGGCAGCTCTAGATTTTCGCGGAAACTTGAAAGTACCATAATTTACCTTAATTTTCAACTTTTTATAGTTTTTGGAATTTTTCCTTTATTTGTGCTATAAGACCTTACTTTTTGCCAAATTTCGTGATTTTAGTTCAACGGGAACTACCATATAGATTTTCGACCCAAAACCGGTTACTTCCGATTGACCTAGAATTGTCAATTTTGGTTAAAAGCAAGGTCTTACAGCACGAGTAAAGGGGAAAAAAAAAAAGGTTGGAAGTTAATGTAAATTTTGGTACTTACAAGTTTTCGCGAAAAACTATATTTGCTTATATCTTTTTATCGTGGTGACTCAAGCGCCTGGTTTTTTATACGCCTAATAGGGACTATAGACCTCAGTATCTGGTATAAATGTGAACTTGCTAGGTCCACCCGTTCCTGAGAACTCGATGGTGACACACGGACAGAGGGACAGACGGACAAGAAAGTGATCTTCTCTTTGTTTCTTTCTTATCTTTTGAGGTACGGAACCCTAAAAAGTGGGACAGTAACATGTTAGTCTTATTAAAAGTAGGTTAACAAAACAACCAGGTGTACTAAATAAATGCACAACGATAACAATGTTCCCGGTTGAGAAAATGCTTATTCCAGTTTCAAGGCATGTATGAAACTGCCCCCAACCCTCCCCTCGGGAGGAGTCCCGACTTCCCGATTATCTTAGATAACACACGAATTCTTCAGTTTCGATGTTTTTTCAACGCATTTGTAACGGGTCGCCCGTCGTCAGCCTCTGGGGAGCTAATTACGTAAATTCATTGTTACCCATCCTTCCCAGGATTAAGGCTGCCAGAGGAGGGATCTAAGTAAAGATCAGACAATTTGGACATTTGCTCCCGGCAATGTTGTGGCTGGTGTATTTCTGTGAGTCATCTTTAAATTGATGTTTGTGTTTTTAATTCTATCGATTTGAAAGCTCAAAGTCGTCTGCCTTTTATTTTAATTTATATTAAGTAATAAAAACTCAGTTAACTACGCGAATTGTTAATCTGGAAGAAGAATTATAATCTTTTATGCATGTCGAATATTGTAATAAATTTTCATATAGTTAGAATGCCGAGAAACTCATCTCTGCTTAAGTACATTTATTAATTGTTCAGTTTATCTCATGGAACTAAGCAGTTAATTTTCTACCTGAAGTTATTCTCCGGGTCCACCGATGTACCTGCCCGCAAAAGGATAAGCTGAACCACCTCGAAAAAGGGCACCAGTCCTTAAAATATTATAAATATAACACGGAAAAAGCCCAGCAACCCAGACAGACCATTTATATTTAGCCTCACAAAACGTCCCTTTCATAAAAAGACTTTGTTAATCTCAGATGCGTGGCAACGATACACTCTATTGGCTGTCTCGTGGTGTCTCGTATTCACAGTATTGTGACAAAGTCTGTGACATGTGGCTCTACTTAGTTTAAATGTTAGTTAAGACTGAACTAAATACTTTGACAATTCCCCCGAGCATTGAGCGAGTTAGAAATTTAATTTTATGGTTCTCCTTAAAAGAACACTCCTGGAGTTTTGCAAAGTAATACTGATTGTATAATCTTATTTGATGATCTCTGATGAGGAATGGAATGCGAGAAAAAGTGCGGTTCCCTTTGTTACCTGACTGCCGATGGAGGGTAATGTGTTTATCAGTCCATGTATGTATGTATGTTTGTTCCTATGTGGCGTTCTAGAGACCGAACGCGTTGGCCGATTTTGATGATTTTGACGTCAATCGATTCGTCGTAATTCGTCTTCCTTGCGAGTGTCAGTAGCTAGTGACACTCGCAAGGATAAGACGATTAAAATTGGAAAATAGAAAAATGCCGGCTTTCGGGCGCCAGCTCGCGAATATGTATCCTCCGACTGCACAGCATGATTTTCTCCTTGTTTAAATCTTTTCAGTTCGCTTCTTAAGCAGTCGGGTTTTTAGATTTTATGAATTAAGTTTTTTTTTACTCTAGTTTTTACTTATTAGTCGCTCCTGGCCAAAAACATACAGTACACTCACAAACTTTAATCATAACCCATCCTTATTACACTTTGTCTCAGACACGGCGCTCTCGTGACAAAGTTCTTGCAATCTCTTAACATCACTTTGCATGAAGCTTCCATCTGTGATGCAATATGATAATTGAATTTCGGTCTCCTATCAAACATGTATCCCTGATATCTGCGCATTTCCAGTTATGTCGAAGTTCCTTCAGTACTATATTATGAATTAGCAAGCAACATGGGTGAATTTTGGGTTGGCAGGAAAAGTCTGTACCTAATAAGCTGCAAAATATATTTTTTATTATTGATGGGTTCTTACTAGACCGCTATCACCGCTGATGGTAAGCGATGATGTGGTTGACGGTGAAGCACGCTTGCCTGGAAGTAACCTATTCACTCTTGACATAAAGACCCTCAGGTTATAGCTATCGGGCAACACAGATTTCAGCAGTAAATTCCTTTCCTACGTTTCATACTACTTACTATTTTAAACGTGAAAGTTTGTGAGGACTCAAAAACAATAATAAAAAAAATGCCGTGCGAGACCAAAAAGGCTCCTACCTCAGCATTAGCAGCGATATTTAAAAGAAAATAACGCTGCGCTGGTATTCTGATAAGCCCATTGTTGATGCCACGGACACATTCACGGATACGGAACATACATAAAGCTTATACATGAGAATAACACATAGGCTATAATTTGTAAAGATATTGCGAGAAATACTAGTACCACGAGGGCGGAGCCTCGGGCGGCAGTTAGTAGAAAATTGTGATGAAATCCATCATTATATATTTAATATTAAACGTTCTTGAAGAGAATAACTTTCATTTTATCTTTTCGGGTCTGTAAATGCTATTTCTAAAATAAAAGAGTTATTTGTTTGGTACACCCAAAAACTTAAACTTAATTTTCTCTGAAGAGCTGAGCCGCTTGTTACGGACAAAACTATATCAGCGTATACTTATGAAATAGCTATGTAAGCCGGTTAAGAGAGAGTTAGGCTTGTACTACATAGATGCACATGCCTACTATCAATCAATCTTTTTCTAAACAATGTTGTGGTTAGTGTCTAGTCTCGTCGAATACAGCTAAATAGCAATATTTATAAGAAGCGAGCCTGTCTGACCACCATAAACAAACAACTTGATAACACGATAACCTTTGGCAAGATTGCAACCTAATTGCGAAAGAGAATTCGGTAAGGCCTTTGCTAAAACCCTTTGGTTTTGACCCTGTACAGTGTTCACCTTACACCTTAGTTAGTTAATGTTATGAGTACCGCGCCGCGACCCAGGTTAGGGAATTGATTAAGTAAAACGATGTTTACTATTACACGGATTTATTGGCACTAAAGTAATTAGTTTATAAATGAACGCGATGCACCGCATCGTGAGTGCAAGCGTCAGCATTATTACTTAACAATACAAAATGTACGGGTTTGCTCGTACATACTCCCTACAGGAGAAATTAACAAGTTACAAAATTAATGTTAACAGATCAAAGATCAACATATTTGAAAACAATGTTTCTAGAAAATTTAATGTCGAGACAATATAAAGCAAAAATAATTAACGATTAAGTGGTAAAGTTAATTATTGTCACTAGCCGCATCATTTAACTCAACGAACGCAAATAGGTGACGTAGCTTTATTCACTCGCGCACTATTGAGATTAGAAACACTGCTCTGATTGTTGTCATTTAACTCACTAACACTGTGGTAAGACACTCGGTCACCTATAATCACGCACGGATTGTCGTTGTTGCGAGGAGGAGGCGCAGGCGCACCCTGGGCCTGCGCTGGTGTCGGCGCCGGCGTGGACGGCACTCTCCAGGCGCGCACGCGACGCCACGCGTACACCAGTCCCGCTACTCCCGTGATGCCGACGATGGTGTATATCAGCGTGTAGTGGTGTATATCATGGACAGACATGCTTTCAGCTATAGCAGCATTTTCTTTCATGATCTTAATTTTCTGGCCAAGCTCTGTTAAATCTATTTGATTCTGGTCAGTTTCAGAATCATTCAAAGTTATCATATGCGGGATCGTAATGTTGATAATGTGATTTATCGGCGGTATCAGTGGCGTATAAACATCAGGTTTAATGTTCAGTTCGCTAGACTGTTGTCTGTGTGCAATTAAAGTAAATGCTTGCGTTTTAATAATACACCCATTGTCTATAGCGACAAGACCCGCACCGGTCAGCTGATGACTGGCAACTTGATCCTCGCACATTATACGTAAAGAGCATTGATCGCAACAAAAATAGATGTAGTTGTTAATTGTGTTACTTTCAAACCAGCTGTTTTTGCAAGGAGAGATCTTTGTCTCGCACTCAAGCTCTTCGGTCTGACAGAAATCTTTATCTCCATTTAGATGATAAATAGGTCTCTGAATATGACACAGATATGCCTCTGATATGAGACATGATGTTAATGTTTTCTCTGTCATAGTTAAGTAGGTATCCTTCTTTAAGTTTATAGCCACATAATCTGATATTGGTTGGATGTTAACCATGTCTGTTCCTTTGACTTGAGGAATGGAAAATATTTTGAATATCTCAAAGGAGTCTCTACTGATAAGAGGAAGCCTAATTTCAAAGATAAGGTATTCTGCCAGCATTCTGGCCTTTACTTTAAGAAGCTTATATATTTTCCTTAAATCCATCTGTACATTGTCTACAGGCAATGTCACGTCCTTAGGGAGCTGACTAGCGATGGTACTCAGCTGATCTTGCAATTGAACGGGAGTTAAAAGATGTGGATTAAACTGACCGTGATAGATGTCAGTGATAGTGTCCAGTAAGGTGCTTTGTAATGACTTCAAGTTATGTAGCATGTTGCTCCCGATAATAGCTCCGACAGTCAGCTCATTTACGATAGACATGTTTCGTGTTTCGGATTGAAGTTGGTTTAGCGCTTTTTCAATGGAAAATATATGTTGGGAAACCATTTTATGTTGTTTGTTCATGGTTTGCTCTGTTCGTTTGAGGAGGTTATATTCAACTTCTATAATCGATGTTTGGTTTTTCCAGTAGGAGGCAATATGACGTTGGTTGTCGCGTAATAACGTTATGTCCTTGCGATACTGATCGGCGAATCTCGTATCTAATACCCCGAAGAGGCTATTCGCGAGATATCCGACACCGTCGATAAGACCGCGCCGCTGTCTAGCGCGCTGCACGTTTGAGTGCTGACCGAGCAACATCTGGTTGTAGTACTCAAGTTCACCGAAGCCTTGAATTAACTGTAATAATATGATATCACAGTTCATAATGTTACGTATTGTTTTGCATGATTGTTCTAGGGACTTCGTGTATTTGTTGAGAGCTGTTATGCCCTCCCAATAAGGTTGCATATCGTAGTAGATAATGAGCTTCCACTCGTCCCGTATAATCTGCATGTTAGTTAATTTATCGAAATAAAGGCCTTGGTTAGGTCTAAATTTTGTTGTTTGGAAATCGCAGTGTCCTCCTGTTACGATTGTCATAAAAAATAATAAAGATATAAATAATGTTGTTACGCTAACTCTCTTCGATTTCCTTTGAGGTTGTGTTTTTTCGCTGTTTGGCTTCAGCTCTTCCTGGACGTTTTCAGACGAGTCTGATTGATTTTGTTTTACAGGTAACTTTGATATTTTGGTAATTGGTCTTTTAAGAGTTCCGTTCTTCGTTTTTAAGCTGACAACGCGAACGAATCCATCTGCTCCGGGATGTAGATCGACGATCCTACCCATAGACCATTTTCCTGGTGGTAAGTTGTCATCGTGCAAGAGGACTACGTCGTTTAGGTTTATGTTTTCACGAGACTGTCGCCACTTGCTTCTTGTTGTTAGTTGTGTTAGATACTCAGATCGCCATCTTTTCCAGATGTCAGCGAAAATTTTCTGAGTTAACTGCCACCTAGTCCTCAAGTCCCTTTCTGTTTCAACTAGGGTAAGTGCTGAACCGCCAGTCAAAAAGTGAGATGGAGTTAAGTAGTCTAAGTCCTCCGGATCTTCAGTGAGGGGACATAGAGGCCTAGAATTGAGGCATGCTTCGATTTGCGTGAGGACTGTTGACAACTCTTCGTAAGTTAACTTTTGCTCTCCGACAACTCTTCTAAAGTGATGTTTGAAACTTTTGACTGCGGACTCCCAAAGACCGCCTGCGGAAGGCCAGATTGGTGCATTAAAATGCCAGTTGATTTCCATGTCTGTTACTTCAGCCAAAAATTCGTTGTTAAATATGTGTTGCATTTCTTGGTATTCTTGTTGAATTTGCTTGTTAGCTCCGACAAAGTTTCGTCCATTGTCACTATAAATGTGACTCGGCGTACCTCTACGTGCTGCCATTCTTCGTAAAGCTGCGATGAACGATGAGGTGCTAAGATCGGAGACTAGCTCTAGATGTACTGCTTTTGTAGACATGCAGACGAAAACAGACACATATCCTTTAGTGGTTTTTATGCCACGGCCTTTGTTGGCTTTAAGGAGTAGGTGCCCGGTAAAATCTATTCCAGTGTGGTCAAACGGACGAGATGGATTGCTTCTCGCTGCAGGTAAGTCACCCATAATTTGGTTATGTTTGTTAGGACTTAGCTTTTTACATTTAACGCATAAGCGTATTTGCCTTTTCGTTGCTTCATTTCCGCCTATAATCCAATACTTTTGTCGGATAAATCCCGATGTCAAGCGGGCTCCGCCATGGAAAGTTAGCTTGTGTGCATGTTCTATTAGAAGCTCTGTTAAACGTCCTCGCTGTGGAATAATTAAAGGATGTTGCATGTCTGCATGAATATGAGCATGTCTTAGCCTTCCCCCGACACGGAGAAGCCCAATGTTATCCAGAAATGGATTTAGATTTAGTATTCTGCTTTTGTTGCTAAGCTTTCCTTTCTCTTTTAAGCTTTTGATTTCTTCTACAAATTCCTGCTGCTGTACTTGCTTTATGATCTTCATTTTTGCTTCTCTTATCTCTTCTAACGTAAGATAGGAAGTTTCCTTATTGCTTTGCTTGTTTGTTAAAAATCTATACACCCAAGCTAAAATGTGTACAACTTTGGTAAAAGAACTGTGACTTTTTAATAAGCTCATGATTATACTTTCGTCATCTGTTTGTTTCGTGACAGTGTTTGCTTGCTTCTGTAATTTTGTTTCCAATGTTGTTGTATAGATTATTTCTTCAATTCTTTCATCAGCTTTAAATGTTTGTAGCCAAGATGGTCCCTGCCACCATAAAGGATGTTGAATCAATTGCGACATCGATAAGCCTCTACTTGCGCAGTCTGCAGGATTTTCGGCAGATTTGACATACCGCCAGCAGGTAGAAGGCATGATTTCAGTTATAAATCGTGTTCTGTTGGCAACAAAGGTTTGCCAACGACCTGGATCTCCTTGCAGCCACCCCAGTACTGCTGTGGAGTCAATCCAGCCATAAATAACAATGTTGTAGTCAGTTAAAGAAGCCTTGACCTTAGCCATGAGTTTTGCTAATAAATGAGCGCCGCAAAGCTCCAATCGTGGCAACGATATGTTTTTGTTAGCCGGGATTATTTTTGATTTTCCGGCCACCAAGATGATGCTTGTTTGTTCGTTATAAACTTTACAGTAAATAACGCATGCGTATGCTTTTGTTGACGAGTCACAGAAACCATGTAACTCGACTCTTCGCTCGGGTTTTGTGCCCAACCATCTTGGTATTTGAGCTTGACTTATTTGATCGATATCCGCCTTAAGTTTATTCCATTCTTCAAAAATTTCCTCAGGTATCTGCTCATCCCACTGAATTTGTGAAGTCCAAATTCGTTGAAATAAAATTTTGAGTTTTGTTGTTGTAGGTGTGAGCCACCCCAAAGGGTCAAAGAACTTGGAGATATCGGATAGCACAGATCTTTTTGTAGCCTTGTTGACTGTTGAATCAATTTTTGGCTCAAATGTAAAGTTATCCTTGATAGGATTCCAGCGTAGTCCTAATGTTTTAGTAGACTCCGGCTGTCGAAAGCTTTTGCTTTGTTGTTGGCATGGGACTTCATCGTGCAGTAAATGCGGATCATTAGAAGCCCATTTTCTTAAATTGAATCCCCCGCGTTTCAGCAGTTCAATTAAATCTTGTTGAAGTTGGCGTGCTGCTGATACGCTGTGAGTACCATGGAGAAGGTCATCCATGTAGAACGACTCTTCGAGGACTTTAGATGCTTCTTGATATTCGGAGCGTTCATCGTTCGCCAGCTGTTTTAACGTCATCATTGCGAGGAAAGGAGCCGCTTTAGTCCCATACGTGACCGTGGTCAGCTGATATTCTTGTAGTTTATCTCGGGGACTATCTCTCCAAACTATTTTTTGCAGGCTCTGATCTTTCTTATGGACCAAAATTTGGCGGAACATCTTTTCGATGTCCGCGGTGAAGGCAAATTGATACTGCCTCCATTTAAGTATTAATGACTGAAGGTCCCGTTGCAGATTTGGGCCCCTTTGCATCAAATCATTTAAACTTTGGCCACTTGATGTTTTTGATGAGGCGTTAAAAACGACTCGAAGTGACGTAGTTGTAGAGTCATCACGTAGCACACAATGATGCGGCAGGAAACATTCGAGTTTCGAGTTACAAATAGCTGGTTTCATATGTCCTAACGCTAGGTACTCGTGTATGAATGTTTTATACTCTTTTGCGATGTTTTCTTTTTTAATTAATTTACGTTCCAAATGACCAAATTGTGCTATGGCCTTTGATTTTGAGTTACCCAATTGTTCTTCTAAATTTGTTTTCAGCGGGAGCCTCACTACATATCTTCCATCTAGCAATCGGTTTGTTGTTGAGCTGTAAAATTGCATACACTCTTGATCATCTGATGAAAGCGAAGTAGACTCTGCAATTTCCTCCGTTTCCCAAAATTTTTGCAACTGGTCAATATCAAACTGTACGACATTGCATTGCAGTATGTTTACGTTACCGCACAGAATCCACCCAAGCCGAGTCTGTTGAGCAATGGGTGTTGTTTGTTCAACTCTGCAGATACCCTCCATAATGATGTTTGAATATATGTCAGCGCCAAATAAAATATCTATCGGACGACTGACGTAAAAGTCAGGATCTGCAAGTTCTATGTTTTCTAAATAAGACCACGTGGGCTTAGCAAAGGTATAAGTTGGCAGATTTTTTGTTAAAGTTTTCATGATGAAAACATCTGTGTTAAAAGAGTAAGATTCTCTTCTTGATGAGCAGTTAATGTTTATAACTCCCTTACAGGCATTATCCCTGACTCCTATACCGGTTATTACGCCCTTGCATCTTTGACGGGACAGTCCCAATTGTTGTGCGGCATTTTCGGTAATGAGTGAAGTTTGGGAACCCTGATCAATCAGAGCTCGCATGTTAAGATAAGATCCATCACGTTTTTGGACCTTAATCATGGCTGTGGACAATAATGTTTCCGGTAAATCACGTTGTTGAGCCATGTGAGTGCTAAGTTGCTGAGTTTGCTCAGGCAAAGTACGTGCATTTCCAGCTTTAGGTATTGCTTGGTTAGGCAATGCGTTTGCGGATTGCGCAAACGCATCGTGAAGTATCGTGTTATGACTTCCGTCGCACTCATGGCACCGTTTTGTTGAAATGCATGCCTTGCCATTATGACTAAAAAGACAATTTTCGCATAGCTTGTTGTCAACGACAAATTGTTTTTTGTCGATTGGGGACAATCCAATATATTGTTCACAATGGAATAATCCATGACCATTTTCGCATAATGGGCAAGTTCGTGTTTTGTGAAATTTTCCGTTCGATTTCGACACGTTTTTGTTGCTCGAATAGGATTGTTTCGAATAACGATTGATATTTTTGTTGTTAAAATTGTTATCTTTAGCTAATTTTGCGTTGGAATTTGGAGATTTCTGATCTTGTTTACGCCGCGATGACTCCATACTCGTGAACTTGGCTTCCAGGAAGTCCAAAAAGTCTGATAAAATGGGCAGTTCACGAGGTTGCTTAAGAGATGCGATGTATTCGGAATGCGTGTTAGCATCTAATTTATTCGACATCAAATAGCAAATTATGGGGTCCCATGTGCTTACGTCTGCTCCCATGTTCTTTATAGCGTTGACACATTCGATAGTTATATCGTGGATGCGTTTTACATGAAAGACTGAAGGTTGTTGCATGACCGGAAGGTTGGTTAGAGTATTCATATGTGAGGTGAATATAAGCAGTTTGTTGTTATACCTATGATTAAGGATTTCCCAACACGTTGAATAGTTTTCAGAGCTGATCTGAAGATGGTGTATTAAACCTTCGGCTTCCCCTTTCAGTTTAGCTTTAAGGTACTGCATCTTTTGAGCTTGAGAGAGCGACGGATTGTTGTGGATAGCCTCCGTGAATAAGTCTTTAAAGGATACCCAGTGTTGATAATGGCCATTAAACGTAGGCACTTCCATCTTTGGTGTAGAATGTTCTCGGTGTGATACAGACCACAATTTACTGTTCAGAGACTTCTTCATGTTGTTGTACGTCATTTCATACGAGGTAAACTTGTCCTCATACGAATCATCTTGCCCGTCGAGTTCACCTTCCAACTCCCAGTGAAGCGTGTCAATGGCCGACCACCTCGCTTCCAATGTTTTCAACGTATCTTGAAACTCCCATTTCTCAGTTATGGCATCGATGTTGATGTTCGCCACAGTTCGATAGAAAGCCTTAAAATTGATGGTCTGCTTCTTCAGTAATTCGTCCAACTTGCTGTTGGTGCCCTGAGACTTGAATTTGGGCGTTTCAAGAAAGGTCGTAGCCTCGCTGTCATCGGGATTCCTGTTCTTAAGGGTCTCGTCCACGCCGGCCCTGATCGTGCCGGCTAATGATGTTGCGGGTTTTAAAATAGACGGAGTTCCTACACTTTTGATAAATTCACGCGTTGAAAGATAGATACCCTGAGTTTGTTGATAGTGATTCAATGCAAAATACTCAATTGATTTGTTGCCAAATGGGTTTAACTGATCGTGATTAGATTGAAACTCCTGCCAGTAGGAGTCTAAAGTTTCCAATTTACGTTTGATGTAGTCAGGAGTTTTGCGTTCCTGACCATCTTTCTTAAAGTTTGATAAAAGTTGGTTCATGGCCACCATGATTCGTTTCTGGTTGGCCAGAAGATCCTCCATTGTTTGGCTCATATTGTTAGGTCAAGCAATAAAAAGGAAAGATCTTACTTTGATTCTGCTGTATGGTGGGTATGTTGATTGCGCTCAAGGCTGCTGTTTACTCCCTGAACTGCAACTCCACAGCTGCTGCTGATATGGAACCACTCACACGAATTGACTCAATGTCCACTGATTATTCGCGTTAATGATCCCGCTCGTTGGCTCGAAGGACCATAAAGATGTACAGTGTTCACCTTACACCTTAGTTAGTTAATGTTATGAGTACCGCGCCGCGACCCAGGTTAGGGAATTGATTAAGTAAAACGATGTTTACTATTACACGGATTTATTGGCACTAAAGTAATTAGTTTATAAATGAACGCGATGCACCGCATCGTGAGTGCAAGCGTCAGCATTATTACTTAACAATACAAAATGTACGGGTTTGCTCGTACAGACCCCATCAATCGACCAATCACATGCGAGATGAGAGACGCGATTTGGATTTGCGTCTATGTGATTGGTGGATCGCTATTGGTGTCAGCTTTCTGACTTCTAACGGCTTGAACTAACAGCTTATCGTGCTTTTTGAGTTTTGCCTCCGCAGACGTTGCAGATCAATGTGTCTGTTATTATTTAGACAAATTCACCATTCACCAAAACGTCTTTGTTACTTGAGTCCATTTGCATATCTAGCAGATGACTTCAAGTATCATATGAATCCTTCTGTTTTCCTGCTAATCCTGAAAATGACAAAATCTTATTCCTTCAAGGATAGATATACAGTTACTATCAGATTGGCTGCAGTTTGGCTCAGCGACGAACGCTATTACGTCTAACCTTGTTACGACTAGCTCAAGTAGAGGTACATCGGTGGATGCTCACGTCTCCTTAACTTAAATGAGCTAGGTAATGGCAGGAATGCTGCACGTTAAAGTTTGTTGTTTCATATAGTTGTATTATATTACTTGAATTTCTGTTGTTATTGTTAACGAGCACTTAGGTTTAAGATCGTTGTTATTAACCCTATATAAGGCTTCGCTCAAAATAAAGTTTTATATTATATTCTATTCTTTATACCTACACGAATTCTTAATTTATTTATTTATTTAAAAATTCAGACAACATTATAATAATATTTTTGTCAATAAATATAAATTATAGTAACATATGACTAGAAAAATAATCAAACAAATAAAGATTGTCCAAAATTGGATCCAAAAATAATTTAATGATTTTGTAAGTGGACAAAGTTATAACATCAATCTACTGAGATTTTACGATATATAATAACCTAGTATCCGGACTTCGCGTGTTGGATACAATTTCATTACACTGAAATTTGATCCGCACCGAATAGTTCATTTACAACAAAAATTGAAATCACAAACATCTACCATTAGTTTATAAACCTCTTTCTTAATTAAAAAGTAGGTACATAAGTAAAGTGGAATTATTATTATGTTCCGCTAAGTATCTCCTCTTTCTGCATGGCGTGATTAATCCTGTCCTGTTTCAGCGAGCAGGCCCGCCTTCCTACTTAGAGAACCATTTTAACAGTATTTTAATTCCTTTTAAAATAAAACGAGAAGAAAACATAATAACATGGAATTAGGATTGTCAGTGATTTGGAAAGCAACACGTCCGTGGTTCAATGATAGCAAGTGTACTTTTATCGGTCGATTCAGCTGTTACTTATCACTCACAATATTCATATGATATTTTTTATAATACAAATAAAATTAACTGATTTATAAAAAAGTCTGTTATCACAAACTGACTCCGTCATCAATGCCCAACCCAAATCCTAGAAAGTTAGGCAAATAAGTTCCCTTAAAAATGAAGACAAGTAATAACTGGAATAAGAAGAAATGAATAAATATTTAACTGCCACCGATAAGTACATAATTATAAATGATTTATTTAGGCACGTGCGAGAAATGCTTAATGATAAGTAATGTTATTAGATAGTGAGTATGTACTTCACCTTTTTTATGTCGAAAGATATCGCAAAAGTTCATAAGGCAAACATGCCCGATTGTTACCCGAACCACAGCTAAGTAACTGCTAGTTGCTATTGCACGTTGGTTTAAGTGCTAACACTAAGGGATTACAATATTCCAGACAAATTAAAACCTGAAAATATAACAAGCACAAACAACAACGGTACAAATAAAACAAACACAACAAAAACAGTAGACTTTTAAGGCTTTTTCGAAATAAGATTAGGAATATAGATCAGCTGAAGTTGATGGCAAAATCCAACACTTCGCCCAAAATGAAAGCCTTTCATTCTCCCAACACTCGTCCATTTAAAATAGAAATGAACTAATTTGAAGCGAATTTTGTCCCAGTTTCGTCGCAGCATCTAGACCGCGGAGACGACTGAATAGATTAGTAGTAAATCACAAGTGATGCGGCTCTCTCTAATTGTACACAAGCTGCAGAGTGCTCACTGCAGATTTGAGACTGCATATTTACTTGTAATATGTATTTTAGTGGAAGGCGAAGTATTTTGGTGGAAGGACGTTGCGCTAAGACTTGGCTGCTGTCAGCTTCGGTGTATTATAGTTTTGTTTGTAAGTTACAAGTTTCGTGGTTCAGCGAGGATCTCCAATCCACCTATTATGCAGTTATTTATTCAGCAGTTTTTTTTTTTTTTTTGTGGTTTGCGCTATAGTTTAATTTCCAGTTGTTTATTTATTTTAGGTAGATCATGATGTATATTTGTAGGAAACAATAATATAATATAAGCGTTGATTTTACAGCTTACAACATAATACCAAACAGGACTCATGATCATATTCAAAATGGATTATGTTTTGCTTACGACGTGACGGCTGCCTACCTTTATCAGTCAGTATCCATTCGAAATTCCGTCTACCCCGACCCCGCTAGATAAATAGGTAACATCTATCAGACTACATGATTAGAGTTTTTCAATTATATCCTTATATGGCTTGAACCCATGAATTAAATATATTCAATGACGATTAAGTCCGTAGACGAATATTTGAATATATTGCGTTCCAATTGTCCTTGTCGAGCGGTCGATCCCCGCTCTCACTCGTCTGCACCGAGGCTCTGTAGTCACACTCCTGCCTCCTAGCACACCGGGCGCGGAATAAATTAACTCGTATTAATTATTCAGTAATTTTCAAGTAGATGAAAATAGCAAGTTCGCTGAGGTAGAGGTGTGAATGTGGTGTTGTAGGTTAATCTTGTATGTATGCACTTAGTTTATTTTTCTTACAAACAAACACACGAGCACATAAACTTATGCCTTATAACAAGGGAGTAGGCAGAAACTACAGAACGCCATCTGCTACGATCCTTATATCCTATCCTATCGTCCTATTATCCTGTTCTTAATATTTGTGTGATCTTTACTATTTGGTACCTACGTAAAAACCAAGAGAAAGCATTGACTACGGTTTTAGGGCCGATTTCTGAATTGAGTATTTGAGGTTAATAACGATTTGAGTATTTGTCAAACTATACTTTACCCTAAAAACCTGGATTTGACACGTTCCTAAACTCAAGTACTCACTTCAGAAGTCGGCCCTTAGACTACTTATAGACAACCCATGACTTGCGAAATCATAGCAATATTGTGTTAAAAAGTATTCAATCATCGAATGAAATCATAATATAAACCTAATTGATTCTCCAATGTCATAAAAACCGTTAGATATAATGGCGAATAGCTTCCGTCACTGATTCAAATAGACCGGTAAAGTGATTGCCCTGAATTTATTACTATAGCAGTAAATTCGTTTCCGAGTAATTTACCTCAAAGTGGAGAGAGTGTGAAAACAATTGCAATTAAATTAAATCGCGTGAAAGCCACGGCTCGAGTTTCTGTACTTTTTAACCGCCTCATTGATTTAGTGGCAAAGGAAAAACGTTACCAGCCAGAAACATATTTACAGCAAAACTTTTATAAAAATCTCAACACTGTTTAGCGATTGCTTAGCACAATTCTATATTCTATTTTTTTTAGAGTATTTAAATGTAGAACCTAAATAAATATTACTAAATTCTCAGAGATTTGAATAAATAAGGCCCCTCAAATTTTATTGTTTCGACCCCATAATGTTTGACGAATTGACGTTTCAAAATATTTGACAGCTAGATCAACGAATGCAATATTGCATTGAGCTGTCAAATAAAGCTACTGTGATATCATTACGCTATTTAGGCCAAAAGGGAAATTCTGGTAACATTTATTATTTTTTAATAATTCCGTTTTGTTTAAACTCGAGTGACAGGTGAATTAGATATTGCGAACGTGCAGTTTAAATGGATTATTATATATTAACATGACGCACATAAATGTATAAGTTGAATGTTGGCCTCATTAAAACAGCTGCAATATAATAAGTTTTCAAAGTTCCTGTTATCAGTGACGTTTACATTGGTCGATTAGTTTTGGTGACAAAACTACTGCTGCAGATGCTTTTGATGTACTAAAAACAAGAGATTAACTGTTAACGTCCTCAGTCTGTTGCCTGTGCCATGTATTATGTCTGTTACCTATCTATAAAATTTTCACGCTTCTGATATTCATTGAGGATTGGCCTGCACACACTGGCGGACGGGACGGCAGAGCGTTTTAAACTTATCATTTAAATTTAATAGTTATCCATTCGACATAAGGTATATATTTCAATGCTCGGTGATCGGTTTCGGAGCATCGCAGCGCAGTTTTTTCTGGAGAACCGAGGCCATTCATCGGCAATTTTCTCAATCAAATCCGCTCGACCATTCAACTTTTAGTTGTGTCTACGCTGACCGATGACACTTAGTTCGAATTTGTAGCCTCTCTTGACCATTCTGACTTTCTGGCCATAGCTGATATCGTTTACAAATGACCACAGAAATACTATATTGTATATCAGATACAGAGCATCGGTAGAGCTCTTGTTACGTTCAACTAATGATGATGATTCGATTGTAAGGGCTGTACACATTGCGGCTAGACTTTGAGTCTTAAGCGTAATTGATACTGTTATCGGCTGTGTAACAATTTACTGGTCAAGTACGGGCATCAATGGTGTAGGTCATGAACCTCTTGTGAAGTAATGGCAAAAATAATAGTTTAGAAGTCTCATTTGGACTTTGAAATGAATACAAGAAAACAATGAAAGCGAACATCGACTTCAAGTAGCTAATGCATCTTAGAAAGTTAATATATCCATTTTTTTATTACAATTAAGGCGATATATGCGCCCCAATGTTAACGCAGTACTGGCAGTGTTTCCGCTCGATGTCAAAATATCTATATTGAACCTCCTTTTGAACAGTTTTGTTTGCAAAATATTATTTGATTTACATTTGCTATGTTAGTTATGAAGAAATTCCAGCCCTCAAATTTTCTGTGTAAAAATATTTTAAACATCCAAGTCGTTTTGGAGGAGTTGCCAAAAGTTGCGAAAAAATATCGTGATGTTATTTTTTTTTTTAAACATTTCTATTAGTTACACGAAAAAACCTTGTGTTCAAAATTATGTATATGAATCAATAATAAATATATATTTTTTCAAACCTTTTAACTTAGCCGTTACCAAGGAGTATGCTTTAGAAAGTTGTCGTTTTACGGCACCAAAGCGTATGAAGGCCTTTAAGGACATAATACAAAGAAACTGAATGCGATCAGCGTAATATCTAAACCACGTCCAAGAAAAGTGTCTAGCTGAAACCTGAATTCAACTGACAACCCGAATTAACCAATACCTAGTGATATGGCATGTTTAGTTCGAGAAGAGAACTTTCTCCTTTTTTATAAAAATCCTACACAAAATAGTGATGCTCAAAACATCTAACGAAAAGTAAAGTTTAAACGCCAAGCCGCTCGATTCTACAAGCATGACATTTTATACAGCAGTTCCTTTTATAACTATAGAAAACACTAAGAAAGGTTTCTTGAAAAGCCATTCCCCAGAGGAGTGAAAAAGGGGATGAAAGTTTGTGTTTGTTAGACAGTTCGTCATTTTAGCCAATAGGCAAGCCCTCCGGGCATTCTCCTTGTCTCTCAATAAAAGATTTATACGCTTTTTGTAATATTGTATTGTAAGGACTTACTTGCTTGCTCGCATAGAAGCTCGTGGCAAATTTATAATAGCCACACTGGTCAATCTTCAAGGTTAAGCAATGCTTGCCGAGGTTGGTCCGTGGATTGGTGATAATCCGTGCCTGGAAAAGTTATGAAGTCAATCCCGGCTGTCATTTGGAGATCTTTGACAGTCGTTACAGTAGTCTTACAACAATACATCTGACATCAGTCTAGGTCTACCAGGATATGCAGGTGCTCCATGTTAAATGTTCTCAGTAAAATCCGGTTTTACTCGAAGCTGACCGAAACAAAGTTGGGTAAAAGCAAGCAGATTGATTAAACAAGGAGTTGCTAAAGCTTCCAATCAGAATAATCCCTATCGTTTATAGCCAATGTTGCAATACACGCAACCACCGCAAATCAATAGTCCATCAGGCTTAGGTGAGCTAAAACCACACACAGCTGAATAAATTCTTCATACATTTTTACTTTATAAGCCTGGTTGGTTCAAGAGATTAACGGAATTGTTGAATATCGGCTTAATTCTGCGTGTTACCACAGATTACTAAATAGTTACTTCGTAACAGATACATCACTCCAATACAAAAGCGTAAATACCTACGCTATAATAGCCTACAAAATCATAAACAGCTGTGCAGAAATGTACCATAAATACGCACAAACAGAAATGAGATTGCTTTGCCCGCCGCGCGACCCATGTGCGAGCGCGTCATCGAGCGAATGTGCTAGGGTTGTACGTATGATGATAATGGTAATTAAACGAGTCGCCTGGTGTTACACAAAATAAAATATACATTTAGCTACAGTGAAATATTATTCAGCTTATTTTTAAATAGCGCTTACAGTTTGTTTTATGCGGGTATGAAGCTCAAACGCTGCCGAGATAAATAATAGGTATCTTATGGCATGGTCTACCTGTATACAAAATTTCATCCAAGTCGGTTCGGAAGTTAAGTGGTGATAGATTATCGAAAATAAAGATTTTCACATTGGGATATAATGATGGGATTGACATATTCAGCGAACCTTCTAATAGCATTTCATAAAAAATAACCTCAATTACTGTCACCTCTCACGTCCTCACTAATCTCCATTTCATAGGTATCACGCTTCACAGACAGCCGACCGGTATTCAATCATAATTAAATCGCAATCAACAAAGGTTCCCGGTGTGCCTCTGTCCTACGACCACTTATGGTGACACACCGAGGCCGACCCAGCTGTCCGCCCAATTTCAAGATTAAAATCAGTCCAACCACGTACCACCAACGGTTTATAACCAATTTTAGCCAACAGAATTTTATCTGAAAATTACCGACTAACGTCGAGCCGGTTTCAGGGATTAGTGGGCCTTTTTTTCTTTGGAAGTTATAAAGGTATAGCCCTATTTCTATTTGAGTTGTTTTTTTGTATCGTGAATTG
Source organism: Orthosia cruda (assembly GCA_964057195.1). NCBI lineage: Eukaryota > Metazoa > Arthropoda > Insecta > Lepidoptera > Noctuidae > Orthosia > Orthosia cruda. The sequence goes on along the minus strand of OZ059825.1, from coordinate 73,464,277 downwards.
GTTCGCGTTATTTAATCGACTTATTTAATACTGAGAAGTACCTTCTTTTTTCATACGATTGAGTTCACAAACAACTTTTTACCCGACTGCAAGGAAAAGGTTATATTTTTCGCGCGTATGTTATGTGTATGTAATATCTTACAAACTGCTAGACGGATTTATATAATAAGATGTTAGACACGTCTTGACCGCCCACCTGTTCTCAGATAAGTGACGATCAAAAAAAGCAAACGTCGCGGATTTAGGACGCCATATTGTGGAGGTCCCAATTTTCTTTTTCTCTCAAACCCACAGAGAGGGGTATCAATATAAAGGGCTTTAAGAGTTGATTGCTAAAATATATCCCACTTGTACGTTTAAAAGTAATTCGAAAAAGAAAATGATAACAGAATATGTATATGAAAATATAATAAAAAAATCGACTGCATAAGAAGCGAACTAAATAAATGTAAACAAGAAGAAAACCACGATGTGCAGTCGGAGTATCAGGTGGTCAGCCATCTCGCGAATATGTATCCTCCGACTGCACAGCGTGACGTTCTTCTTGTTTAATTTTTCTTTTTCGCTACTTAATACTTGTACATTTTCTAACAGTAATTCGGGCTCCAGTCTTACTCAAAAACTGGGATTTTATCATAATCACTGCAAAGCAGATGACATCATCTGTACTCGCTGAACAGACTGGTGACAGTTCTCAGTTGGTATGTAATATTATTATGAGGAGTCGAGTTCATCCCGCCATCTTCGCCGTTCTGCCGCGATATTTTCTAGGAGAAAACAGAATCGTGTATAAAAAGTAGACCATCAAACCTAAATTGCATACCTAAAGTCTCAGGTTGGATGTAAAACCTATGGTACAAAATCACATTTAAAATTTTGTCTAATTATGAAAGTAGACTAAGGCAAGACTTAAGTTTTACACTCTATATCACCAAGTCTTATTAACACCAGTATACACATGCACGTTCGGTTGCCTGAATGTCCAACACGACTGTCAATGTGTTCGGTTGGCATCACTGGAGCGAGTACGTGATGTTCGAGGCACGGAGAGACTCGACGCGTAAACAACTGACGCTCATCAACCAGTGTGTTGCCACCATATCGGAATATATCATGCCTCATATTGTTTTGATTCACTGCTGAATATATAAATATGTTTGTAAAGCATTTTCAATTGAAACTGAAATTATTATTGTTGTAAAATTTTTGTTGGTTTGTAAGGGGTAATAATTGGAAATCAGACTGCCTCGTTGGTCTATCGTTAGCATGTGTTACTGCTGAACAGATAGTCCTGGCTTCGATTCTCAGGTCGGGCAGAGTTTTAGGTATACCTGTGATATTGGCGACTTTCATCACCGGAAAATGCAAAGCCATGGCAAATAGCCAGAAATCTTTGTTTGTATCGCTGCTGCTAACATCTACCAATAACGGGTCAGCCCAAAACCAATGCCTTGTGTTTAAAAAGCTTCGAGGCTGTGGTGCTTTTCGGCTTATTGGTTCATTATACATTTCATCAGAAAATGGCATTCAGTGTTAGTAAAATATACGTAATGTTTAATACAGGTCTGCGGATCCCAAGCCAGGAGCTCATCACTGGTGCCCATTAGCAGCGTGCCACTCCTGGATCCAATCAGAACCGTATCCCACGAAACTGCCGTAACGCAGCAGTGGAAAGCTAGGGATTTGCTCCCTATTGCGAGAGATACTGGTACCTATCTCACAGGTGGCACAAGTGTTGGCGTATATATATTCGTACTTACCTTAGATTCCTGCGGTAGACTCCTGGGCGTCGATCAATCTCGTGCCGTGAGGTTAGGGATAGGAGAATATATATAATAAAGGAAAATAAGGGATAGACTGACGGCTGTCTGGACCGAAGAATCCGGCCGGCGTCCACCAGGCAGCACGTTTCCCGCAAAAGCACTTCGATGCGCGTGAAAATATACTCTAAACCCACTTTAGGGACGCCCCACAACGCCGATTGCGATTGCGAACGGCGGGCGCGATTAACAAATACAATCACCCAAATATCGCTCGATTACGTTATTAGAATACAAGACACCGATTTTCTCGCGTGTTCAATTCAAATTTTCTAACTACTCTGTTAGTGTCAGCTGTCAAAATCGTTGACAGCCCACGGACACGGTGTTGCGAGTAAATATAAACTCGGGACAGAACACGTAATAATAAAAAATATCACTACAAATATTATACTAATGAAATATAAAACAATAGTATACAGAAATTATTACATTCTATATAGTAATACAGAAATATTTGTAAGTAGGTACGACTATTAGTCACTTTACACCATCGTTTTGGTCTTCTGGTACAGTCTGGTTTTGGAGCTCAATACCTGAAGTTTGTTCGATATTATATAGTTTGACGAAATTGACGCAAACACCATCCCATTAGGTACAAAAACGTTTACGATAAAGTTCGTCAGAAATTTAAAATCTTTAATTTAGAAACTGGCCGCTGTAAATCCATACCTATCTGCCTGAAAATAACCTACTTATAAAATTAATCCGCCTTCGCTTCGGTCCATCGTTTGCTGTTAATTTCAGAGTTCGGCCATGAATATCGGCAAAACAATTGAATTTGTCACAACCTATTCTAAAAACGAAATACTGGTTATAGGGTTCCGTACCCGAAGTGTCCAAACGGAACCCTATTGTTGTCAATGACGTGTCCGTCCGTCTGTCCATCATCTTTCACACGGGTTTAACAGCTAAATAGTTGGAATAACAGTCTTCAAATTTTCACAGTATAAGCATCTTGTTGACTCAAAGTCATACAAATTGTCAAAAAATATTTATAAATGTGTTTAAGTGGGGCGCCCACACATCTAAAGGGTTAAAAACATTTATAAATGTTTTTTTGACAATTTGTATGGCTTTTTTTATGAACACTATTGAAACGTATGATTTTAGAATATATTTATTTACCACCCCGTTTGGTATTAGTACTTCTCCCAATATGATAAAAAATATTGCTTATGTGTTATTCTATAAGTGTTACTCTGATGTATAATCTACATTTCTGTAAAGTTTCATCAAACTCTGTTCAATATTTTTTGCTTGAAAGAGTAACAAACATCCATCCATCCATGCATCATCACAAACTTTCACGTTTATATTTATATATATATATATAATAGTAGTAGGAACTGAACTGGTAACTGAATAAGGATTTTTGTAACTCATCATAGTCATTCTCTTGCTCTTATTCTAATTTATGTTGTATTGTTCAAAATCATATCGGCATTATCGGCTGGCAATCGCGTCCGTCAGCCGCGTCCGATAATTTGTTTACAGCTTTAAATCTGTCGTAAGATATATTTTGTGACCTTCCACGTTTCGCACCCGTAAACAGAAGCAGCACGGATTTGACATTTGAGCCGGATAGCAAGCAGATTCTCAATACAAATTTCCTTTAGGAAAATCGAATTAGGAATCTGAGCTCATCTTTCACACAGTTCATCTAACGTTAATTCGGTCTGCTTGAAGGTTGTATAACTCAGCTTTACTAAACTGTTATATATAGGGCTTTTTTTAAAGCAGATATTCTTTTGTTTCCATATGCATATTTTCGTTCTGCAAGAAAAGCATCGAAAATGGACGCGTTATTTTTACATTTTATTTTCCATACGTGCATTTTACATGAAAGTGTCAATATATTTATTATTTCCGTATGAATATTAAGAGCAGTAGCTACAGGTAATATGCATACTAGTTATCTATTCAACAGATCCTCTTAATTAGGTTTTTACGGCAGTAGGACCCAATTAATTGCGTCCCTAAGTAAAAGCAAGCGGGACACGTAGCCAAATAGTCGGCGTCTTAAGGAAACGACATAAAAAGGTGGAACTGACCCAACTCACGTGCTCACCCAATTAATGAGAACCGTTCTTTTGTTGCAGATCAAGCTCCTAAAAGGAAAATTAAGTTCTTTGGCTTCTTAGCCGGCGGTGAGTACCTTTTATTGTAGTTTTTTATCATCACTTTAGTTAAGTAATTTATGATGCAGATATTTGGAAATATTATTAAGTAAAATTCAAATTTGATTTATGAATTCTCGTTGGACTAGTGGTCGCGAGCGCTACTGTTCAACATGAGGTTCAATTACAGGCAAAGCGTTTTTAAGGTTTTATCAGTAGCATTCCGGAGTCTAAATTTAGGCTTAAAACATTGGTGAAATGCGGGTGTACTTAAATTGCACCTCTTCCTTCGGAGTACTATTATAACAAAGTAAAATTGATTATATAAAAACCTTTGAAAGACAATGTTTCTATGAGCAAAACTTTAGCTTATTTTGTTTTGCTAAACATGAATCCCTATTTATATTGTGTATTTGTTTTAATTAAAGGTGTGTAGATTCTAGTCTGATATTAATAATATCAAAACATTGGAGTAAATGTAATAGATAGATATATATATATATTTCGTAGCATACATTTTGGAAACATCATGTTATTTTGTCTATACCAATATTATAAAGAGGAAAGATTTTTTTGTTTGTTTGATTGTTGGTTTGTTTGTACCGAATAGGGTCCAAAACTACTGGACCGATTTCAAAAATTCTTTCACCGTTGGGAAGCTACTCTATCCCCGGGTGACATAGGCTACTTTTTATCCCTGTATTCCCACGGGAACGGGAACTACGCGGATGAAACCGCGAGGCGTCCTCTAGTATTTTATGTAAATAATGACTATGATTTTATTATAATTATACAAACTGATACATTTATTTATAACTCTGTGATCTTTTAATCTACTCAGTGATAGATATAAAGTGCCAAGTTCCATAGGTCCTATGTAAGTAGCTATAGTAAATTATCACCATTTTTTTATTTCTTTATAATGAGTATGACGCATGTATTGGTAAAATCTCATTGATTCGCTTTGGTTTGTTTTTAGAAAATAGATATGCGATATTGCCTATTGACGCAATTCAAATGCGTCACGCCATCAGAAAGGTCCCTTACTTAAAAGAGACATGAGGCGTACACACAGAGCCGTACAGTCGCTGCATCTCATCCTACAGAGTAATCAGTTTGGAGAGGGTATTATTACTTTTTCCATTCCTTATGTCTATGTCATACACGAAGCACATTCATGTCAATACACCCTATACTTTAGCCACCATTTTGCGAGCATCATCACGGCTCTATCAAAGCATCACGCTTCGATGCAGAACGTTACTGGCACACTAGATGCGGGCTCGTTGTTCGAAGCCAATCGTATGGGAGGCCTTTGTTATGCAGCTTGGAACTCTATGACTGAGATAAAATTACTGTCTGTGTTCTGACCTTAATTCACATTCGCAAATGAAGAATCGAAGTATATGTTTTATGTCAAATGTATACAAATATAATTGCCTCCAAAATACTCCGTTCTTAGGACTAAAATTCTTACTCATGCCTAATTTTACTTCGATTAAATAAAATTAAATGTTTAATTACTGCACTGTTGGATATTCGAATCTCAGCGATGAACCCAGCTTTAACTTAACGCCGCGAATTTGTAAGAAAATCGTTGTAGTATTTTTAACCACGGCAATTAGTTTCATGTCTTTTTGTTGTTTTTAACGTTGCCCCACTCTAGGCATTTCACCCGTATCGTGGGTGGGTTTTCAAACATTAAAACTAGCATACGCAAACAGCGCTCACATACATAAGAGCTGTGGTGGCTCAGGTGGTCATTGGACTTATAAGTAGTAGGTAGTGGGTTTGAACACAGGCAGGCGCTTTACTTTGTATAAAATATTTCATTACCACTTCTCTTAAAATGGTGAAGGAAACATCATTTAATAGAACCAAAAATTCAAAGACATGGGTTTTCCGCCAACACGCACTTTGCCCGCGTGTTGTATTACTGCCCATTCCCTCTCACAGAGAGAAGATCTGTGACCCGGCAGTGGGAACATTAAAAGGCTGATTATGAAATAAACAGCAAGTTCCGGAACAACTATCTATAGGCCATACAAATATTTGTTCCGTGCGGGAGTGTTCATGTAGGGTAGTATTAATTTGTTTACAATATTTCTTCACTTTTTAAATAAATGATTGATAATAATATTGTTTAATTTAATAAACAAACACAATAATTTAAACAAAACACAAATATGACCAATTATTTTTGAAGTTCCGTTGTTGAACAGTCATTAATTGGTAAATCTGTGTTAACATCCAATTAACTCCGTTCAATCGGTTTCATTTATCACTTCAAACAATAATGTTATTCATTTTGTAATTTAAATCAAAAGGTACGGAAAGGAGTTCAGTAAAACATGCATATATTGCGTATTCTAAATTACAATACTGAACTTTGACTGTAGATTGACTGCCATCTTTTATGAAACGTGTATGTATATCGTTGCCATCTGGTTAAATTTGCCAGCAAATTGGACGCCTAGGCTGTTCCTTATTCGCCGGCATCCAATTTAATGGCTGAAGGAAAACTATCTAAGTCATTGAGCATAACGTTTGAGCGAAGTGCAAAAATAACTGAACTAAATTTGAATAACTAGTTTAGTTCACTCACTTATGTTTAATCATGGACAGTCATCTTCAAAGAACTGAATTCGGTTACGCCAAGTTGCTAAACGTTGAAGGCAAGTAGCTGGCTAATTTAACCAGATGGCTACGAAATGTATACAGGGTACATAATATTAAAACTAAACATAAGTTGCATAATTTAAAAAATATTTTCACTGTTGAATCTTTTTGTCTTATGAAATAAAAATACGATCTAAAATATTAGAAAGCTTAGGTAGACTAACCGCGAGGAATGGAAACAAGAAAATGATGCTACAGGCTAAAAATAATTTAATTATTTATTCAGAAGCTTCAACGAAATATGTACACACAAAACACAATAAACATCAATATGAAGTAATGACAAGTGCACTCCCTCAATTATAGGAGGCCACAGCATGCTTTTTAGTGTATCGACAAAATTAAAACTGAAATATAAACTCTTATTACAAGGTAATAGAAAACATATAAAGAGAAAAATCAAAACATGACATACGTATAAAAAACTCTCCAATATATTTTAGCCTTAGGATTTATCAATAATGGTAAACTAGACGGAAAAAATATTCGAATGTAACAATATGCAAAATGTGCACATTCCTTTTACAAACACGATTAAAATAAATCATTTTAAAATTAAAACATAATGGTAAACCGAACTAAAACAATTTTAGATACAGAGGGCAAATGTAAAAACTTTTATAATAAACTGTAAAACAATATTAAATTAAATTAAAATCTAATACATAAAACTGTCGAATCCGACTCGACTGGGCAGCGTTCGGTCAGTTGCGCCGTATCTCTTCGTCCAATTTGCCACAGTGTCTCAAAACGAAAGTCTATCTCTGAGACGTGGTCGCTCACAATGGGCTTCATCAGAAAGCTTACAGTCACCCAAAGATCAATGGAGATGGCTAGGCTCGATGTTTCCTTGCGTGATTGAATCAGAAATGTGGAGACCTGCAATAGAACCAGGGTTACCGACGTAGCCCGATGAATTGCCAAACTCAAGTGGCAATGGGCAGAGCACATTGCTCGTAGACCGGATGACCGATGGCGCTGAAAGGTTCTAGAGTGGCGACCGCGATCCGAAAGATGTTGCGTTGGAAGGCCTCCCACCAGGTGGACCGATGACCTGGTGAAGGTCGCGGGGATCCGCTGGATTCGTGACGCACGGGACCAATCTATGTGGTGACGCTTGAGGGAGGTATGTCCAGCAGTGGACGTCTTTGGGCTGAAATGATGATGATGACAAAAAACTATAGAATAACTTAAAAATAAAAATTCACAGAACTTTAACTAATGACTTTTAAAATTTAGTATTAATAATTTATAATAATGAATGCCGGTGGACCATTCTTCTTTTTTCAACTAAAAATATAAATCATATGAATATTAAATTCATATATAGGTAGGACCATAAAATTTAAAACTTTGCTCACCTTGCCAACACATGTTACTATTCAAGGCAGAATTCTGATCTAATATAACATGCCTTGGTATATTATTATAGGCTTACCGCCTTTGACCCACTGCTGGGCAAAGGCTAAGCTCAAAAGCTTTAGTTCTTTAGATACCTAATTTTGTTGGCAATGGGAATTTACGTAGATGCCTGGTAGATACCATGCCTAATAATTAACTGAAGATTAAGGTAACAATTAACAGTAACTAAATTAGAAATAGTTTTAATATAAAAAGCGTCTTTATCTATAATACTATAATATTATGAACAGGTAAAGTTTGTGATGTTGTGAATTTGTGAGCTTGTAGGGGGCTCTACTGAATCGATTTAAAAAAAGTCTTTCACCAGAACAAAGCTACATTATTCTTGAGTGTCATAGGCTATAATTTATTTAAAAAAGATATATAAATCCTTATGAAAATTTCAATAATATAACCTAAGGTAACAAAATGTTGCCTATAAAAATCATCCTTTGGCGTGCGCTGAGAATACTATTGATGATACATAAAAATGATGTACTACTAACTCGTTATTAACTACAAAAAAATCTGCCAGGGAATATACTCGTATCTAACTATCATAATTAATTCATAATAGCAGCTTTTATGTCCTAAATTTTAATTCGATCGCCGCCGCACACAGGTGGATTTTCTTAAAAAAGTGGACAAAACCTTTTTGGGGGGGTAGGATATATAGGATAGGTAAGGTAGGTAGGTAGGTGGTAGTTAAGTTACCAGTTGAGTGGAGCAAAGCCGTGGGGATCAGCATAAATAGAGAAAGAAGTATGCCAGAAATAGACATGTTGCGCCGATCACAATAAAATGGCATAAGGGCATGAGAACGATGCTGATACCAGATAATAAGGAACCCATAGTAAATACGTAAAATTATGATACCTATAAAGGCCTCCCCCAACTTCTTGCAGGAATTCTTTTCTCGAGCGTCCTCAGGACTAGTCCTCATGATGCGCGTGCAACATGTCTTGCTACCTCTTTTTGGGCCGACCTCGAATAATTCATGCCAATGTAATTATGTCATAGTAAGTCACGCATACTTTGGCAGGTTTTAA